>CAJQZP010000016.1:0-457500 GCA_907164705.1 Parnassius apollo
ATAGTGAGCGTATATTACCGAATATACCAGGCGGTCCCATAATGAACTGGCCTGATATAGTTCAACGCGACATGTCGCTACATGTTGTGTTGCATTAAATAGTACGTTTATCGTGCACTTAATATAAAAAACATGCATCGACATGAAATGCTTAGTCTTAGTTTAACAGGCATTTGAATAACGAGAGTCGCGTATTTTTTCAAAATGTCGAAAACTGAGTACCGAAGTGTCATAAAGTTTCTGTTTAAAGAAGGTTTATCCCCTGCCCAAATAAAAGAACGATTGGATGGCGTGTATAAGGAGTCTGCCCCCTCCTATAGCACAGTGAAAAATTGGGTGAAAGAGTTTCGCCTCGGGAGAGAAACCGTCGAAGACTTTGGCCACGACGGTCGACCTGTGGAAGTGCTCACTCCCGAAACGATTGCTCTTATCGAAGAGGAGGTTCTGAGTGACCGCCGTTTGAAGATTAGAGAAATTGCAGCAAGGCTTGGGCTCTCTAAGAGTACCATTCATCGCGCGATCCATGAACATCTTCACATGAAACAAGTGAGTGCAAGATGGGTACCGAAACTTCTTTCAGCGGTACAGAGTCAGGAAAGAGTGCGCTGCGCTTCGGAGTTTTTGGATCTTTGTGGCGAAAATCCAAAGACTGTGATATAGCGGCTAGTGACTGGTGATGAAACTATGATCTTGTATTATGATCCACAAAGCAAGCGCGAGTCAATGAAATGGCGTTATAAGGGTGAAAAGCCCCTAGAAAGGCAAAGGTGCAACAACCGACTAAAATACTGATGTGCACAATATTTTGGGATTTTCAAGGCATTTTGATGGTGGATTTTAAAGAACGTGATACAGTCGTGAACGGCGAATATTATGCTTCTTTAATATATAAATTACGAGACAAAATAAAGGAAAAACGAAGAGGCAAGCTGTCTAAAGGTGTCCTGTTGCTCCATGACAACGCCCCTGTTCATACCGCTGGTGTTTCGAAGGATGCAGTTCGTCAATGTGGGTTCACAGAAGTTCAACATCCACCTTACAGTCCAGACATGGCCCCGTCCGACTATTATTTATTTCCAAATTTAAAGCGGGACTTAAGAGGAAGAAAATTTTCAAGCGATGAAGAGTTGCAGGCGGCCGTCTTCAGTCATTTTGAGGATAAAAAATGTGATTATTTTTATGAAGGTTTAGAGATGTTGATTCACAGATGTCAGAAGTGTGTTAGTATTCATGGTGATTATATTGAAAAATAAAATTGGTTTCGTTTCATTTCCTTCATTGGTTCATAGTTTGGCCAATTCATTATGGGACCACCTACGTACTTAATGATCTATTTAATCTACACTCTTATTACCTTAGTCCTTGGAATTACAACGTGGGATCTATTAGTCTGTCTAGACAAACCAGTTGTAAAACATAGTCAACTTTTAGCATTTATCAATTTATTTTATTTGTTTTTATTTTGTTTCGTAACTTAAAAAAATTGTTATTTTGTTATCCTCGTTTATTTATTAAACAAAAGATGATTATGTAATAAATTGATATAAATTTAACAAAAGTTATTTATAGGTGGTGGCCACACAATAACTTTTTGGGTATATTTCTTTAGGTAAAGCGTGAAATTGGGAAATTAATGTGCCGTAAAATTAAACGAAACAATAACGTGAAGTAAACTCTATTGGATTCGATTTATTTCTAGTTGTGTGAGTCAATACCACATTTTTTATTACTATAAAAATAAGAACATATTCAATTACTACAATAGAACATAATAATATCCATCCATCCATTACAGCCTATAAAAGTCCACTGCTGGACATAAGCAAGCTCCCCCTATTAAGCAATCTATGTGGAGGCAATAGATTGCTTAGTAGGGGGATTTTGCCATAGTTGACAACTTAGCAGGCGAGTTGGCAACCGCAGTTATTTTGACAACTTTGAGATGTCCCAGGAAGCTGCCCATTTCCTGTTCCAGTTTCCCCCTCTCACCTCTTACGACACCCACGGATATTAAATAATTAGTGGATATTCTTCCACAGCCTCTACGCGACAGTAAAATATGTAAAAAAATTATTTATTCAAAAAATACCAATCAATCAATGTTTTACTAATTACTTGTCACCAGATGTCGTTGTACTAATAGATTACATGTCTGTCATAATCTTTTTGCTCCTGTATAACTATTTAACTTGTCACTGGATGTCGTCGTACTACAAAATGACATAACTGAATCACGATGCTAAGATCATTTGTAATAATATAAGGTTTTTTTATAGAAGAGGGGGCAAACGAGCATGCGGCTCACCTGATGTTAAGTGACTACCGCCGCCCATGACCAACCGCAACACCAGGGGAATTGCAGGTGCGTTGCCGGCCCTTTAGAAAGGAGTAGGCTCTTTTCTTGAAGATCCCCAGGTCGTATCGGTCCGGAAAAAGCGCCGGTGGTAAACTATTCCACAGAGAAGTTGTACGCGGAAGAAAACTCCTTTAGAAACGTACTGTGGTGGACCGCCAAGCATCCAGATGGTGTGGATGGTATCGGGACGTTTGCCGCGTAGTACGTTCACGAATTTGGCGGCTGGGATTAATCCGAACAATTCCTCAGAGCACTCTCCATGGTATATGCGAAATAAAATGCAAAGAGATGCAACATCTCTTCGCAGCGCCAGCGAATCGAGCTAATCGGAAAGCACTCGGTCGTCGACGATTCGAGCCGCTCTGCGCTGAATGAGGTCAAGTGTAAGGAGCTGGTACTGGGGAGCCCCAGCCCAAAGATGAGAACAGTATTCCATGTGCGGCCAAACCTGCGCCTTGTAAAGTCGCAGGCGGTGTGCCGGCATGAAATACTGTCCCGCTCTGCTGAGCACGCCAAGCTTTTTAGAGGCCAATTTGGCCTTCTCTTCCAAGTGACCACGAAACTGCACGTCACTCGATATGTCAACGCCGAGGATTCCGATACTGGCTGAGGCAACAAGGGCAGTGCCTTGAAACTGAGGAGATACGACAAAGGGGTTTTTTTTTAAATAACTATAATTATATTTTATTTTTAATTAAATATAGTCAACCAAACCTAAGAAATACCTTTTGACGTTTCACATTAATCATTCCACAATAACTTTGCTCAAGCGTACTCACACGATTTAAAATAACCTTTTACGTAAATCCGAAGAATTATTAAGTTATCTTTATAACATTATAACGTGTATAGTTTTTTATTAGTAATTTAAATTTGAATTTTTCAAACAAAGAAAAAATAAAAAAAAAAAAACGGCACTATTTTAAAGAAAAAAAAGCCGAAAAAAGGGGAATCGGAATTTTAATGTGAAATTCATTGTATAGTAGGAAGAAGGAAATAACACTATGTCTGTGGGGAACATCGCGAGTGGAAGGACGCTGAGCGAAAAGGAACGAAACGAGTTTGAAGCCACCCGCAAACATTTAAAAAAGTTGCCGAAAATAACCAGTATTAACTTTTTTTACTTGACGTCGTTTCAATGACATGTCGCTTTGTATATTACAGTAGTGTTTAGATGATTAAAATTTATTGTTATGAGAATAATCGGCAAAATAATTAAATAATCGGTAAAATATTCTAACACAATAAATGTTATTAGTTTACTTTAATTTTTATTTTCAAAATTCCTTAAATTACATGAATCAAGAACAAAACAAGTTTATTTTTTCACTTTGTCAAAGTAAATTTTTGTAAGCAAAAAACTCATATACAAGGCCGTGCTAAAATAACCACTACATAATTTCAATATCCCGCCATTTCGATACCAATTACTTGATTCCACAGAATCAGTAAATCATTTTTGAGGCGATGAATACGCTTTTATAACAAAATGCAAGAAAATATACAAAATTTGACGTAAGTACACATAGTTCAAAAACTTTATTAAACTAAATTTGTATAAAAAGGGTTATTTTAATATTAAGGACTCTATGGATGATAATAAGCCCTGGGAAAGGTGATCGCTACCAAGCTATTTCTAAATTATTTTGTGTTGTTAATTGTAACAAGCATAATTGTAAGGTCTTATTTGAAAAAAAACTAGTCCCGTTGGGTTTCTTGTTGGATTTTTGCGAAATAGTGGTAAATGAAACACAACTTGACTGTTCTTCTATAAGTATTATTCATAAACTATATATATATATTGAATAAAAAAGTTTTTGTTTCTGTTTCTCTTTCGAGAGCTTACTGTGCGTAATTTTGTGATTTTGTGTTTGTCTTCTTATTCTGTTACTCGACTTTAACTACCAACTTTTTGGACTGTTTCTTCTATAATAACGTACATGGTAGAGCCACGCTACATCTATATATATATATATATATATATATATATATATATATATATATATATATATATATATTATTATTATAGCACGAATGGGTCGGCTCAACCAGGGCAGGACCACGCTCTCACAGAATCCCAGCGTTTAATAGCAACGTAATGCTGATGTGTTTCATATGGCGAGTGCAGAGAACCGGGGACCCTTTTTACTGGAATCGAGGCATTCCATCTTAGTCCTTAGGGGGGAAAACGCATTTGCATTTTGGTTCATAATTGAGGATAAATGTTATGTCTATGGGCCATAGCATCCACTTACAATCAGGTGGTGTTAATGTGAATGTTGGTAGAAAAAAAAAAAAATCGTTAATTTTGACTGTATTATTGAAAATCAAATAATAATAATTAATATAAACAACGAAATCCCTACTAGTTGTACTGAAAGTGATTGAATAAATTTATTTTGAATCTAGTTACAATCTTAAATTTTTATAACTGTGCCTCTAGAAATAAGCAGTAACAACATATACGAAGAAACTGATAAATCTTGTGTTTTAAATTATCCGTTTTTAATTTATTCTGGTATTATTCAAACCAAACTGTAAGTGATTACCAACTCTAAATAATCGATATCGATTTTTTTAAGAATCGAATAGTTTACGTTCCAATTTTTTGGTTGGCATGCTTGGTGCAAAAGTCTGACAGCTGTCAAAATGTATTTCTTAGATTTGGTTGACTTATAAGCGCACCCACTACAGACATACCTCCTCAAAGAGTAAAAGCTCTCGAGTAACTGTACAATTAATATCAAATTGAAAAAAAAAAGAAAGGGGAATGAAAGTGAACGCAAGTAAGACGAAAGTGATGGTTTTTGAAAGAGATGAAAGCAAGACGGTATGTGAAATAAGAATGGAAGGAGAGTTAATTGAGCAAGTGGATGAGTTCGTATATTTGGGATGTGTATTCAGCAGGGATGGGAGATATGATAAGGATATTGAACGACGAGTGAATGCAGGAAATAAAGTAAATGGGGCTCTACACTCTATTGTGAAAAGTCAGAATGTGCCAAAAAAGGCATGGTAATTCACAATGCTGTATTAGTCCCTATTTTAACGTATGGTAGTGAAAGTTGGGTGTGGCAGAAGAAGCACGAGAGTAGAATAAATGCAGTAGAAATGCGGTCGCTAAGGAGTATGTTAGGGCTGAATCTGAATGACAGGGTGAGAAACTGTGTGATAAAAGAAGAGTGTGGTTTGCAAGATGATGCGGTGACCAGGATTAAGAAAGGAATGCTTCGGTGGTTTGGTCATGTAGAAAGAATGAATGCGGAAAGACTGACAAAGCAAATATATGTGAATGCAGAAGTGAATGGAAGAGTCGGAAAGGGACGTCCTAGGCGGAAGTTTGTCGACCAAATTGGCGATATACTAAAAATGGGCCAAATTAAGAGTACCCTTAACCGACGAGCATGTATGCGTAGGTATATGGATGTGGAAGAGGCGAGAAAGGTATGTCAGGATCGTGCTAAATGGAAGTCTGTAGTCTCTGCCTACCCCTCTGGGTGACAGGCGTAAGTGTTTATGTTATGTTTGAAAAAAAAAAAGGTTGCACTCTAATGCAATTGAAACAATAATATCATGAAATAATAAGAAATATAATTCCCGACGTTTCGGGTGCTCTCCAGCATCTATGGTCACGGGACACAGGTAACTGACGTCTCAATGTCAATGATAACTCGGAGTACCTTCGGCTTTTTAATAATTGTTCATGGTCCGATCTATGCAGAATGAACTTACTCTGTCTTGAAATCTTGCAGTGGTATGCTTGGGTTTAGTTTTAATTTTATCAATAACAGGGTTCCAAGCAAGTGGTAGTACCCAGCCTCGTTCTCTATTAAATTTAGGATGTTTTTTTAATTTCAATAGCCTCACGTATCATCCTTGATAGAAATCGACGTTCTTTCGCGAGTATTTGTGGTCTATCAAATCGGATGTAATGGTTGGGGCCGCCTGGGATATGATCACGAACTGTGTTATAATATTTAGGTCGGGAAACGTCGGGAATTAGAAATCATTTAAAATGAAACACGATAAAATCCGTAAAAGTAGTTTTAATCAAAGTGTGTTTGCGTAAATATAATAAATCATTAAATATAATTCTTTTGTGCTCTACCATTTTAGAAGATATTTTGAAAAAAAACAAATTCGAAAAATTCTGTCAAATCCACCATCATTACTGTCACAATTACAGCTTCACAAAATGCGTTGCTCAATATAGACTTCCCGCATAAGCCTCAAAGGGTTCATCGATTTACATTACTTAGTTCACAATATTTGCCACCCTTTTGTTACTATTCTAATCCAGCGCCACCACGCCGTCCGACAATATGTGGTGATGCAGCCGTAGATGATGAAGCACTTTGTCTTAGCAAAACTCTCTTTTTTGCCTTGAAGACAACCACGCTTGACTGGCGATGGATTAACCATCACAGTATCAAACGTCTGCGTATTTTACGCTTCGCGTAAAGATAATGTTATACCACCATTTATTGATGGCCAGAGATCTATCTGGAATTTTTTAATAAGAGAGGAATCAAACACACATACGGCTCACATATTGGTAAGTGACCAGCATAGAGCCCATGAATAACTCAAAAACAAGGAGGATTGCGCGTTAGCTCTTTGAAAATAGTAGACTCTTTTGTTCAAAGTCCTTAAGTCGCCACAAATAAGTCGTGAGAGGAGGAAAAGTCCTGTTAAATCACACAGTGGTAGACCGCTAAGCATCCATCGCAAATTTTGTCGCGATGTGCGAAGGTGAAACATAGAGGCTGAAATAAGAACGAATGATTCCTCTGAGCACTCTTCGTGGTAAATGCAAAAGGAAATTTAAAGACTGCAACATCCCTTCGCAGCGCCAATGAATCGAACCTACCAGAAAGATAACAGTCGTCCACCATTATTAAAATATAAGGTCGGCATCAAATACCGTTAACTTTATATTTTCGATTTTTTTTAAAAAAGCTCCATGTTTTTCGGTAAAAATACAGCGTTGATCTGGTATAACTCTTTCTGTTCGTGAACTTTCATTGCAATTGATGCATCCATTCCAAAGAGTAGTCAAACAAGTTTTTGTTTCAAATGCTTTTTGTTTGTATGTGTTTACATACAAACAAAAATCATTTGAATAATGGTTTTATGTGTCAATGGCATGAAAATATTCACTTTTACTCAACAAAAGGCGGAAATTTTAATTTTATTTACGCGTTTAGATTGAAGAGACAAATAACTCCCTCTTTATCTCCGGCGCTTGATCTTTTCTCACTTGATTGCGTTCCCCTTGTTTCCTTTTGTATGCTACATTTTTCACTATTTTTTTTCAAATATTTTCGATTGTGAATGCAAAAATTTTATTGTAGCGATAAAGACGTCTCCGAATCGTATGACGAATGAGCGACACCTTTAAAAAGCGAAAATAAAACGTGCCTTTGTAAAAGCGATTTGTTTGTTTTTCCTGACTGCCGCAGAAAGAGAGAAACGTTTTTTGAATAGATTAAGTATGTATTCCTCAGAGTAATTACTAGCATAGAGAGAGCCCTAAAATAGGAAAAAAATTCTTATAGCTGAAGTTATTATACCTTAGACGTTTAACATAGTACAAAATAAGGTAGCTATATTATTCTCACCTACTTACTCTTAAAAGGTGACATTCCATAGACACCTCTATTGATGTTCCATTAGCAAACAAAAAACGTTGTCGATAAATTCATTTAGTCTATGACTTAGTAAAATTATTAAATATACTTATTTATATCAACGAAAGTTTATGGAAACTTCATCTGACATCTTCCAACAAAACGTAGTTCAATAAAGCAGAATTTGAATAAAACTATTATTTACGGATTTTATCGCGTTTAATTCAACTTTAATTTATTTTTATTAACCCGACGTTTCGGGTGCTTTACAGCACCCGTGGTCAGGAGGGACTGAGATATTTGAGGTCCCAATGTCATAGCTAGTCCGGCTACCTTCAGTTTTTGAATATAATTTTTGTATAGCTATAGTCATAGTCTTGGTATGCTTGGGTTTGGGTTTAATTTTGTAAATTATAGGATCCCAAGCAGCTGGCTGCACCCATCCATCATTCTCTATTGAAATTTGGATATTTTTTAATTTCAATAGCCTCGCGTATCATACTTGGTAGGAATCGGTGTTCTTTTGCAAGGATTTGTGGTTTATCAAATCTAATGTAATGGTGGGGCGATCTTGAAATGTTCGCAGATTGCAGACTTCCCGGAGCGTCGGTGCTTCACGTCAGCTATATGTTGCTTCACGCGTGTTTTAATAGATCTTTTTGTTTGACCTATGTAAGAGAGACCACATTCACAATCTAGCTTGTACACCTGCATCTTGTAGAGGAATATTGCATTCGATGGATGGTAAAAATTGACTAATCTTCTTCGGCGGCTTGTAGTATGTTTTAATGGACGCTCGCTTCAAGATGTAGCCAATCTTGTCTGTGACTCCTGTAATATACGGTAGTACAGCAGGCGCGCGCTCGAATGTGGCCGGCTTCACACGTTCACTGTGATGTAGACAAGGGACCCGAAGCTTGTTGTCTTGCAATACTTGCTTGACATGCTGAAGCTCGGCGGCCAGATGTTTTCTGTCACAGATCCCTCGTGCTATCTGAAACAAAGATTTACCCACGGTAGCTAACTGTGAAGGATGATGGTGAGATTCACCATTTAGATATCGTTTGGTAAGGGACTTTTTTCTATACACAGTGTGACCAATAGTGTTATCAGGATTTCGGATGACTAAAACATCTAGGAAGGCCAAAAACGCTAAAACTGCAGTTACTTTGTCAGATGGTAAAATTGTGAAAGCGTCGTCTACGTACCGCTTGCAGAACCTTGGATTTACAGGAGCAGTAAGAAGGGCTTTCTGCTCAAAGTCCTCCATGAATATGTCGGCGACTATGGGAGACACAGGTGAGCCCATCGCCACACCATCTACTTGCTTGTAGAACTCCTCCTTCCACAATAGATAGCCAGATGTGAGGCAGTGTTCAAGTAATATTTCATATTTCACAACCTCGGCGGTTTGGTACATGGTGGTATTAGTGAATTCACGTCGAGATTTAATTTTTCGGAGTATTTCTTTATTAAATCGCTAGTTGTTTTAAGCGTGCTAGTTGTGGGGTCTATTTTGACCTTTTTTATATGTACTTTCGTCCGATAAAAGTTGTTGTATTTTAAAATTATATTCCGACGTGTCCATTATTACCGTAGCATTTCCTTTATCCACGCGGAGAATCGTGAGCTCTGGTCTGTTCCGTAAGTTATTCAGCGCTGTAAATTCGTCTTTAGGAAGGTTTGGTTTTGGCACTGAAATACGACGTAACAAGGACAAAATATCTTGACGTATAGCCTCCAAATCTTCCTTACCGATATTATTCTTAAACAGAAAGTCCTCGACACTGCAGATAATTTCTTCGTACGGTATTTTTTCGCGGTGTTAATGCGAAGTTCATTCCCTTCGCCAATACTTTCATTGTCGGTTCGTCCAGTGTATGTTTTGACAAATTATAGACAGTGCGTTGTTTATCGTTTATGTCTATGGTCAGCGGTTGTATATTGTTCTGGCGTTGACTTGGATGTTTGGCATTTGATTTGATCGTTAATTTTTGGTATTTCTCCATTTGTTTATTTTTGCATTCATTGTATTTCGATGTTTCTCGTTTGTTTAAAGTTTCCATGCAATTATTAAAATGAAATGTCGTTAAAATTGTCTTTAGTTCACTGGACAAATTGTCTATGGTGTTATTTATGAAATTTAAATCGAACCGTTTCTGCGGAATCACCGTTCGTAACAACTTTTTACTTGCCTGATTTAAGATCTTAACGCTTCCTCGAATGTCCTTTTTTGTGGATATTTTGACAAACGTAGGAATGAGTTTATGGTCTCTGCATCTCTTCACGAAATTTAAAGATGTTATATATCTTGCGCGCTTGGTTTTAAGATTTTTTAATCGGCGAATTTTATTTGGTATTACCAGTCCGTACTGGTTCACATAAAGATTTCTTAAATTTACGCGAACACTACACATTGAATAAAACTATTATTTAAGGATTTTATCGCCTTTAATTCAACTTTAATTTATTTTTATTATCCCGACGTTTCGGGTGCTTTACAGCACCCGTGGTCACGGGGGGACTGAGATGTTTGACGTCCCAATGTCATAGTTAGTCCGGCTACCTTCAGTTTTTGAATATTAATTTTTAGTCCGATTTACGCAAAATGAGCTTATAGTATCATGAAGTCTTGCAGTGGTATGCTTGGGTTTGGGTTTAATTTTGTAAATTATAGGATCCCAAGCAGGTGGCAGTACCCATCCATATTCTCTATTGAAATTTGAATGTTTTTTTTTTTTTAATTTCAATAGCCTCGCGTATCATTCTTGATAGGAATCGGTGTTCTTTTGCGAGGATTTGTGGTTTATCAAATCTAATGTAATGGTGGGGCGATCTTGAAATGTTCACAGACTGCAGACTTCCCAGAGCGTCGGTGCTTCACGTCAGCTATACGTTCCTTCACGCGGGTTTTAATAGATCTTTTTGTTTGACCAATGTAAGAGAGACCACATTCACAATCTAGCTTGTACACACCTGCATCTTGTAGAGGAATATTGCATTCGATGGATTGTAAAAATTTACTAATTTTTTCAGCGGCTTGTAGTATGTTTTAATGGATGCTCGCTTCGAGATATATAGTTTCATTGTCAGCGATATGTAGGTCTTTTATCTCACTCACAAAATGCTACGAATCCTTTGTGTGTGCTGTGCTCACCTGTGTCTCCCATAGTCACGCTTCGGGTGCCGCGTCTACGTCACAGTGAACGAGTGAAGCCGGCCAGAGTCGAGCGCGCGCCAGCTGTACTACCGTATGTTAGAGAAGTTACAGACAAGATTGGCTACATCCTGAAGCGAGTGTCCATTAAAACATACTACAAGCCACCAAAGAATATTAGTCAATTTTACATCATCATTACAGCCCTTCACAAGTCTACTGCTGAACGTAGGCCTCCCCCAAGTAACGCCACAAACCACAGTCCTGAGCCACCTGCATCCATCGACTTGCTGCATGTCTTAACAGGTCGTCACTCCATCTAGTGCGGGGTCGCCCTACTCTACACCTACCGGTACGAGGCTGCCACTCGAGAACCTTTCTTCCCTATCGGTTATCGGTTCTTCGAGCTATATGGCCGGCCCATTGCCACTTCAGCTTACTAATCCGTTCGGGCATATCGGTCACTTTGGTTTTACTGCGGATATCCTCATTTCTGAGTCTATCACGCAGAGAAACTCCGAGCATAGCCCTCTCCATATCTCACTGAGCGAGCTTGAGCGTCCTCATACGGCCAGTAGTGAAGGACTACGTCTCAGATCCGTAAGTCATCACTGGCAACACGCACTAGTTGCACACTTTAGTTTTCAGAGATTGAGGTATACCTGACGAGAAGATGTGTCGTAATTTCCCGAACGCTGCCCAACCGAGTTGAATCCGTCGATTGACCTCTCGGTCGAAGTTGGACTTACCTAGTCGGACTATTTGTCCCAGGTAAACGTACTCGTCAACAACTTTGAGCATAGTGCTCCCAACAACTACCGGCATAGGTGCGACATGGACATTTCATCTTAAGACCTATCCGTTGGGAGACACTATTGAGGTCATTGAGCATAGTGCTAAGGTCCTCCAGCGATTCTGCTATAAGGACTATATCGTCGGCAAATCGAAGTTGAGTGATGTACTCGCCATTTATGTTAATACCGTATCCTTTCCAGTCCAGTAGCTTGAAAACGTCTTCCAACGCAGCGGTGAAGAGTTTCGGGGATATATCGTCACCCTGTCTTACACCTCTCTGCAGTTGGATAGATTTCATACTCTGGTTCTGTACTCGGATAGCCATCGTAGCCCTAATGTACAAACACCTTAGCACTTTGATATACCAACAATCAACTTGGCACCGCTGAAGGGACTGTAGCACCGCCCAAATTTTGACAGAATCAAAGGCTTTCTCATGGTCCACATACGCCAGGCAAAGTGGCAGATTGTACTCTTCGGTATTCTGTACAATCTGCCGCAGGGTATGTATGTGGTCTATGGTACTGAAGCCTTTTTCGGAAACCGGCTTGTTCAGGAGGCTGGAAGTCGTCGAGTCTGCGTGCGAGACGATTCGTAATGACTCTCGAAAACAGCACATAGACGCGGCTCAGAAGGGAAATCGGTCTGTGGTTCTTCAAGAGATCATTGCCACCTTTCTTAAAGAACAAGACCACCGCACTTCTGTTCCACGCCTCCGGAGTAGTGTGGAGTAGACGGCAGACAGAGCTTCTGCAAGGACTTGAAGTACCGGTGTTCCACCTGATTTCAGAAGCTCCGCTGTCATTCAATCCTCGCCTGGGGCCCTGCCGTTTTTACGGTGCTGGAGAGCCATTCTAATTTCGCTCAGACTGACGTTTTTTTTTTTTTTTATAGGATAGGGTGACAAACGAGCACACAGTCCACCTGATGGTAAGTGGTTGCTGTGGCCCATAGACATCTACATCTATCCTCAATTACGAATCAAAATGCAGATGCGTTGTCACCCGTGAGGACTAAGATGGAATGCCTCGTTTCCAGTAAAAAGGGTCTGGGATATCATCAGAATAGTGTCGGGTAACACTTGCTCTTGGATCGTTACTCACATTTGCGTGTGGCTCCAACGATGATGTGTACAGCTGCCCATAGAACCTCTCAATCTCACTCAAAATCAAACACTCAGTCTTCAGCTTTGACAGTTGGCTCTTTCTGGCAAATAGATCTCTGGCAAAGACTTTGGAGCCCTGGTTCCGCTCTATCGCTTCTTTAATACGAGCAGTATTAAATTTGCTTAAGTCTCGTACGCATGCATTTGGAGATCTGTCTGTTCAGTTGCCTGTATGCTGTCAAATCTGTTGACGATTGCAGCCTCATTTCCCGTCTATCAGCCATTGGATTAAGAGTGTGATCGGAGAGTTTTTGTGTTCTTCTACGGCGGGTCTTGCAGAACTTAGCTCCGACCGCATGGACAGATTCCACGAGCTTGTCATTCATATCGTCAACTGCATTGCAATTTTCTAGGCACTGATAGCGGTTACGTAACTCGAGCTGAAAGGTTTCGGAATTCTGGATTAGAGAGGGGGCGGAGCATTGACTTCATTAGACGAGACCTCTCCAACTTAACGTTTAGGTTCAGTGTGCATCTAACCATTCGGTGATCGCTGCCGGTTTTCACCCTTGATCCACAAACAGTGTCTGGTCGTCATAATGAAGTCAATCTCATTTTTTGTCGAACCGTCGGGGCTCGACCAGGTCCACTTCCTTTGGGGCCGCTTCTGGAAGAAAGAGTTCATCATAAAGAGTCCCACTTTCTCCATAAATTCAGCCAGCTTCTGGCCCCTACGGTTCCGTTGCCCTACTCCAAATTTCCCTAACTTCAGCTCACCGCCTTCTCTTGTGCCTAGTTTTGCGTTGAAGTCTCCCATCGATACCGTGTAGTGGGTTTGGAGGAATGCATGGCTCTAGAAATATACTCATACATTTCCTCCACCTCCTCATCGGGATGTGCCGAGGTTGGTGCGTAGACCTGTATGACCTTCAGCGAATACCGTTTTGTGATTCTGAGTATCAGGTACGCGACCCTCGTCGAAAACATTCCCAATCTTTACAACGTTGTTGACGAAAGACTTGTGGACGATAAATCCGACACCTCCTTGGGACAAATGGTCGCCCTCCCGGTGATAGAACAAGTTGCCGGACTCGAGGATTACCGTGTCCTCCCCCTCTCTTCGGACCTCAGATAATCCAATAATATGCCAGCGCAACTTGTCTACCTCCTCTTCCAGCTCCAATATCTTCTCGTCAGTTCTCAGGGTGCGTGCGTTATACGTTACCAGGTCGAGTCGTCGTAGGTGGCAACCGAACCTCCACCGGAGATTCTTAGCACCCCCTGCCCCGCCGTTACCATGGTCGCCACCGTAGCCAGAAATAGCGGGGCCACCGGGGACTGGGGGCCGTTTGTTTGCGTCGTTGCTCATGGGGCATATTTGCCATAGTTGCCACGCTTGGCGAGCGGGTTGGCAAACGCAGTTTTTTATTATGTTATTGTTGTTATTAGGAAGATGCTGCTGCCCATCTCCTTTCTGTGTCCCTCTGTCGCCTCTTACGACACCCACAGGAAGATATGGGGAAGTGGATATTCTCAACCGCCACTACACGGCATCAATTTTTACCATCCATCAAATGCAATATTCCTCTACAAGATGCAGGTGTGTACAAGCTAGATTGTGAATGTGGTCTCTCTTACATAGGTCAAACAAAAAGATCTATTAAAACCCGCGTGAAGGAACATATAGCTGACGTGAAGCACCGACGCTCTGGGAAGTCTGCAGTCTGCGAACATGTTCAAGATCGCCCCACCATTACATTAGATTTGCTAAACCACAAATCCTCGCAAAAGAACACCGATTACTACCAAGGATGATACGCGAGGCTATTGAAATTAAAAAAAACATCCAAATTTCAATGGAGAAGATGGATGGGTACTTCCAGCTGCTTGGGATCCTATAATTTACAAAATTAAACCCAAACCCAAGCATACCACTGCAAGACTCCATGATAATATAAGCTCATTTTGCGTAAATTGGACCAAAAATTAATATTCAAAAACTGAAGGTAGCCGGACTAACTATGACATTGGGACTTCAAACATCTCAGTCCCCCGTGACCACGGGTGCTGTAAAGCACCCGAAACGTCGGGATAATAAAAATAAATTAAAGTTGAATTAAACGCGATAAAATCCTTAAATAATAGTTTTATTCAATGTGTAGTGTTCGCGTAAATTTAAGAAATCATTATGTGAAACAGTACGGACTGGTAATAGCAAATAAAATTCGCCGATTAGAAGATCCTAAAACCAAGCGCGCAAGATATATAACATCTTTAAATTTCTTGAAGAGATGCAGAGACCATAACCTCATTCCTACGTGTGTCAAAATATCCACAAAAAAGTACATTCGGGGAAGGGTTAAGATCTTAAATCAGGCAAGTAAAAAGTTGTTACGAACGCTGATTCCGCAGAAACGATTCGATTTACATTTCATAAATAACACCGTAGACAATTTGTCCAGTGAACTAAAGATAATTTTAACGACATTTCATTTTAATAATTGCATGGAAACTTTAAACAAACGAGAAACATCGAAATACAATGAATTCAAAAATAAACAAATGGAGAAATACTAAAAATTAACGATCAAATCAAATACCAAACATCCAAATCAACGCCAGAACAATATACAACCGTTGAACATATACATAAACGATAAACAACGCACTGTCTATAATTTGTCAAAACATACACTGGACGAACCGACAATGAAAGTATTAGCGAAAGGAATGAACTTCGCATTAACACCGCGAAAAATACCGTACGAAGAAATTATCTGCAGTGTCGAGGACTGTCGGTTTAAGAATAATATCGGTAAGGAAGATTTGGAGTCTATACGTCAAGATATTTCGTCCTTGTTACGTCGTATTTCAGTGCCGAAACCAAACCTTCCTAAAGACGAATTTACAGCGCTGAATAACTTACGGAACAGACCAGAGCTCACGATTCTCCGCGCGGATAAAGGAAATGCTACGGTAATAATAGACACGTCGGAATATAATTTTAAAATACAACAACTTTTATCGCACGAAAGTACATATAAAAAGGTCAAAACAGACCCCACAACTAGCACGCTTAAAACAACTAGCGATTTAATAAAGAAATACTCCGAAAAATTAAATCTCGACGTGAATTCGCTAATACCACCATGTACCAAACCGCCGAGGTTGTATGGATTACCGAAAATACACAAACTAAACGCTCCACTACGTCCCATAGTGAGCCAGATCGAATCACCAACTTATAAGCTGGCACAATACTTAGCAAAAATACTATCACCACTGAGAGGACATATCAGAGCACACACAAAGGATTCATACCACTTTGTGAGTGAGATAAAAACCTACATCTCGCTGACAATGAAACTATGATCAGTTTTATGTTCAGGCACTATTTGCATGCCTACCTATTGTTGACTGCATCTCAATTGTAACTAGGAAGCTAGAAGAAAATAACATGCCTCAAGAATATGCAATATTACTTGAACACTGCCTCACATCTGGCTATCTATTGTAGAAGGAGGAGTTCCACAAGCAAATAGATGGTGTGGCGATGGGCTCACCTGTGTCTCCCATAGTCACCGACATATTCATGGAGGACTTTGAGGAGAAAGCCCTTCTTACTGCTCCTGTAAATCCAAGGTTCTACAAGCGGTACGTAGACGACACATTCACAATTTTACCATCTGACAAAGTAACTGCATTTTTAGACCACCTTAACTCCATAAACTCTAAAATACAATTCACAATGGAGTTAGAGGCAAATAATTCTTTAGCCTTCATAGATGTTTTAGTCATCCGAAATCCTGATAACACTATTGGTCACACTGTGTATAGAAAAAAGACCCATACCAACCGATATCTAAATGGTGAATCTCACCATCATCCTTCACATTTAGCTACCGTGGGTAAATCTTTGTTTCAGAGAGAACGAGGGATCTTTGACAGAAAACATCTGGCCGCCGAGCTTCAGCATGTCAAGCAAGTATTGCAAGACAACAAGCTTCGGGTCCCGCGCCTACGTCACAGTGAACGAGTGAAGCCGGCCACAGTCGAGCGCGCGCCTGCTGTACTACCGTATGTTAGAGGAGTCACAGAAAAGATTGGCTGCATCTTGAAGCGAGCGTCCATTAAAACATACTACAAGCCGCCGAAGAAGATTAGTCAATTTTTACCATCCATCGAATGCAATATTCCTCTACAAGATGCAGGTGTGTACAAGCTAGATTGTGAATGTGGTCTCTCTTACATAGGTCAAACAAAAAGATCTATTAAAACCCGCGTGAAGGAACATACAGCTGACGTGAAGCACCGAAGCTCCGGGAAGTCTTCAGTCTGCTAACATTTCAAGATCGCCCCACCATTACATTAGATTTGATAAACCACAAATCCTCGCAAAAGAACACAGATTCCTACGCAAGGATGATACGCGAGGCTATTGAAATTAAAAAACATCCAAATTTCAATAGAGAAGATGGATGGGTGCTGCCAGCTGCTTGGGATCCTATAATTTACAAAATTAAACCCAAACCCAAGCATACCACTGCAAGACTCCATGATACTATAAGCTCATTTTGCGTAAATCGGACCAAAAATTAATATTAAAAAACTGAATGTATCCGGACTAACTATGACATTGGGACGTCAAACATCTCAGTTCCCCCTTGACCACGGGTGCTGTAAAGCACCCGACACGTCGGGATTATAAAAATAAATTAAAGTTGAATTAAACGCGATAAAACCGAAAAATATTATCAATGTGTAGTGTTCGCGTAAATTTAGGAAATCATAATGCAGTATTTCATATAATCGTTGTATAATTTAAGATATAACGTGAAAAGTTCATTATGAAATCTACTTCAATTCAACCGGTACATTTGTGAAAAATTATCCTTTGAGTTAGATTTTATAGATTCAAAACGAATAATAACTTTAATCGTTTAATCAACATTTAGTTTGTATCACGAGATGTATGTACAAATATGGCATTGTTATGACAGTTATTTTTTAATAGAAATACGTCTACATTTATCCTAGATTAAAAAAAAATGCAGATGCGTCGTCAAGAACCTTGTTTCGAGTAAAAAGGTTCACCGGTTCTCTACACTCGAAACAATAGTCTTAAACTGCTATTTTATGCTGGTATTCTGTAAGAGTGTGATCTTAATCCGGTGGATCCAACCTACTCGGGCTTTTTCTATTATAGCTGCAGCGTGGCTTTACCACGTTAAGTAGTACAGTGATATAACAGTGGCGCGACCACTGTCTATCTTCTCTTTTGTCGCTAGATCACAGCTACCTATAAATCGATTATGAACGTGTTACTCATTTTCTCTCTACTCCTTCAAGATATTATTCAACATTTATTAATTAAATATAGCCAATCAAAAGTCCACTGCTGAACGTAGGGAACATTTGCCGTAGTACCCTCTTAAAACAAATGGTTTGGCAACCGATTTTTTTTTTATTTTGAGTTGTATCACGAAGATAATGTTGCCTATCTCAAGTTTCATTTCTCTCTGTTGTCTTTTACGATACTCATGGCATGGTGTGGGGTCTTAGAGCTTCTGAGTAATAATATATGTTATTTGGTGGGAGGTAATGGATTATTTTTGCTGACGGTACACATTATCAAGACTCTGGCTTACATTTATGATTTAAAAATATTTTCAGCAGCAAAAAGCATCATCCAAGCAGATAATGCTTTTTTGAATATAATCGATGGTTTATATTTTCCGCCAAGCAAGTGGTAAATTTATATAAATAAAAATTGTAACCCGATGTATGAAATATCATAACTTAAGAAAGGTTGGACAGATTTCTATGTACTCATACTTACAATTGTACCAGGTAAATGGCATTGTAATCGAGATCTAGAAAACAGTCGTGCAAATCCGGGGCAGATCGTTAGCATATAAATTTGGGATTACAAATGGGATCCAACTCGCTCATGCACCGCGTCAGTCAAGACTTAGTATTGATACCTCCCTAATTATTAATTTTTAAAGTTTGTGAAACGAATATTTGAAATGTAATATAATAATCATCATCACTTGATTTAGAAAACAATTTACTTGATCGTTCGAATAATAATAAGTCTAGTCCTATTTTTAAAATATTTTAGGCATATGAAGTTGTGACGGCCCAATATTATTGTTAATAATTAAATTCAATATAAAGGGGCGTCAAAAATAGTCTTAAAAGATATATATTAAACAACAAAATTACATTAATAACCATAAAGTTAATATAAATACATTTCAGACATTAGAACAATAACATAGTAAATTAAAGGCAAAATATCGTCTTCCATAATAAATAAATTTATTAAAAACTTGAAAAAATATTTAAAATAAGATAAATTATAGAAATACAAGTCGAAAATATTATAAAAATAAAGATAAATAACATTTATAAGATAATTAGAAAATTTGTTAAAAATTGTCTAAGTCTTGGAAGGAGTTCATGTATAAAAGAAATTTTCTAAGTTGTGGAAGGAGTTCATGTATAAAAGAAAAGTTTCCTAAGTTATGGAAGGTGTTCATGTATAGATGTCTTGTATATAGGAGCTGCCGGAGAAACATACCTGCAGTTGTACATATATATGGGGTGGTCGGGAGCCCGACTGCCTGAAGTACTGTAGCACAAAGACTAGTCCTATATTAGGGACTGATGATAGTAAGGTCTATGATACAAAAGCAATACTATAGAAGGTCTCCATGATGAATTTGCATTACAATAGTAGGGTCGTGGGTTCGAATCCTATATATTAATGACTTATGAAAGTAAGGTCTATGATACAAAAGCAATACTATAGAAGGTCTCTATGATTAATATGCATTACAATAGTAGGGTCGTGGGTTCGAACCCTATATATTAATGACTTATGAAAGTAAGGTCTATGATACAAAAGCAATACTGTAGAAGGTCTCTATGATTAATTTGCATTATAATAGTAGGGTCGTGGGTTCGAACCCTATATATTAATGACTTATGAAAGTAAGGTCTATGATACAAAAGCAATACTATAGAAGGTCTCTATGATTAATATGCATTACAATAGTAGGGTCGTGGGTTCGAATCCTATATATGAATGACTTATGAAAGTAAGGTCTATGATACAAAAGCAATAATATAGAAGGTCTCCATGATGAATTTGCATTACAATAGTACGGTCGTGGGTTCGAATCCTATATATGCATGTCTTATGAAAGTAAGGTCTATGATACAAAAGCAATATTATAGGAGGTCTCCTTGATGCATAAGCATTGTATGGAGTGGTCCGGTGACTGACTGCTCCTAGTACTGTAGCAAAATGACTAGTCCTTATTAGGGACTTGAAAAGGAATATTATGGTGGCGCGTATGCTGCTTCACGAGCAATTGGTTCGAGGTAAACTTGGACTCGCTAACCGATGTGTCCTAGACATATCATCTTAGTGCTGGTGGTAAGCGGGTTTATTGTAGCAATACGGCTTTCCCGTGGACATCGCACACCCATACCGTTTGTGGGCGACGTCGTAGCGTATAGCGATGCGTCGTCTATCTTTCGGATTGGGGTGATGAGTGTGTTTGGTAGCACTTTTAAGTGTAACAGGCATACTCAACTTCATGTCTTAGTACATTAGCGCTATGACACGTGGAGTTTTGTCCACTGGCGTCTTAGTAGCGTGCTAATATGATACGTTGGTGATATTTTTATATAACAACAATAAAAACTTTGTTACCAAAATCGATAGGGATCATGTGGGTGTGTTGTGAGGGGGCGCCATCCGTATGATAGTTGCATTGATGCTTACTGCTACTTGCGGTATTGCGTCTTGTGATGGATCTGCGGGTGTGCTGCGCCTGATTCGACGCACTCTTGTGGTTCTGGTCGATGGATGTATGCTGGTGGTGATGTCTGCTGGGTTGTATGGGGGACCTTGGGATGGTGTAAGCTGACGATAGTCGTATTGATGCTTGTTGCGTTCTGCAGCATTGCGTCTCTGCGATGGTTGTTTGGTGGGACGCTATTCTCAATGGCGCTCTCTGCGTCTTGGTTTGACTCACACCTGAGTAGCTTTGCCCAAGTCGGGTCCCTTCATTACGGGGCTGCAGACTGTCTGCCCTCCACGATGTTTTATGTAACAACATAATATTATATCTCTGTAACTTTCCCACCTTTGAATGATTGAAGGCAACTTGTTGGTGGGTGAGACAAACATGATCGAAAATGCATTTACTCAACGTCAGTGACACAAACCCTTTCTGATGGCGAATTATTACTCTTATCTTATAACTGCCTTTTGGCTATATCTGCCATTGTAATGGTTGGTGGAGCATATGTGTCGACCTCATGCGGGTGGTAGCTGGTGGGAGGATCTGAGGAGACTCTCAAGGCTGCGGCCGAAAGCCGCACAACGTGGGACCCCATTCCCTTGAGGTGAGCGGTAGACTCATGACACGCTCTGCGGCTAGTAGCCGTGCTGATCATGTAATTGGTGGTGATGCCATACACTTACATCACGTCTGCAGGAGCGGCGGTCTGGCAGGTGGTGGCGCTCACGGAGGGTTTACGGCCAGTGTGCCTATTTGCCTAAACCGTGTGACGTACATTCACTGTGGCTGGATTCGTTCGTATTCTGTTTGGCGTTTACACGCATTGACAAGCGCGACTTCGGTGGATGTTTGTGCTTACGCACTAGCAAGGGGCCAAGCCTCTTTTACTGGTTCGCAAGTTATTTTTCTGTGGACTACGGTCCAGTTACCGAATTAGCTTTCCCTACGGGGGGAGTGCATCAAAATGGTTGGCGCTCACCGTGCACGGCGTGTGTGGAGCCGTGTGCCTCCCCCTACATTTTTTATAAATGTAGGAGAGCGAAGCCCTTGTATCGGGTATTTTGTATAAATATATTTTGATCCTTTTCCGAGCGGGAAGAAATAATTAATATTAAGTTAATAATGTAAACCTGATACAAGTGGAATTGGGACGTTTCAGGTCTTAACCTTTCTCGAGCCCTGTCTTCGTGAACGGAGTTCACTTAGCTTATAAGGCACTACCAACAGCTTTCAATTTCTCTAGTGAATATTCATTCTTCCAAAAGACACCTAAAAGAACTAAGTTACTAAACAAACACAACGTAAATAAGGGTCCTAACCAAGTCGATCACGCCAAAATATTACAAACGGCCTATTATTAAACCTTTAGAAAGATCATTTAGAAAGATCAAAACATATCTTATTTATCCTGGTCACATATATATAATTTTTATTATAAAGGGGAATTAATTATATTTAATCTAATGTAATTATTATTATGAGAGGGGGGGAAGTGTTACAAAGTAAAAAAAAAATTACTAAACAAAAACGAGTATATCCATGTCGAGTGCAGCTAAATTACGAAAAAAAAAAAAACTCACACAAATACTACTACAATAGGGATGTCATTTTTCTAGTAAATCAGAACATATGGGTGTACTTACTCTCGTATTTGGCATAGTATAAAGAGACGAAAAATGACCATTCGACATTTCTATTTCCACGCTTGAGTTATACGTAACATCTTTCAATAGATTTGTCTGTTTTTGCCTTATTCAATATTTAATTAGAAAAAGCGACACAAGTATATTGACTCATCTTATGTTGAATTGTAGGTTCTCTCTATGCATACGTATGTATATAGACAGAGAAACACTAATGAATTACACAGAGAAAGACTAATGATTAGCGTGGCCTCAAGAGAGAAAGGACGATTACGTAGTTTTAGGTTATACAATAATCTTTATGACTTTTAAACCTATTTAGATAAAAAAATTTATTGTTCTAAGAACTGAACTGAATAAGATTCACCAATCTTAAGCCCACAAAGTTCTTTATCAGTGATCGATGCCCACAAAACACTTTTTTGTCACTTAAACCAACTTGTCAACTCCATAGAACTCTACGAACTGTCAAAGTTGTTTAGCAAAGTGTAGTTTGCAAAACAAAAAAAAAACGGCACGGAGAAAGGGACAAACAATCACTCCGCTCTGTCTTATTTCTATGCAAGACGTATGCATAAATCTGTCATTTTCGTCTGCGAATGCGAGAGAAGACGTCAATTTGTTTATAGGTTTTTCTGTCTACGTACGTATGTAATTACTGTAACATTTATACTAAATCTATGGTTTTTCGAGAGTACGTATGAAATAGACATATAGGTCTATTTTTGACATGCTCTGTAGCCTAAACAGTTTGGTGAATTTTAAAATTATATGAGAGTTACTGTTTTAATTATTGGGATTGTTGACATAATATAGAGAACATACGGTTCAAAAAAGTGAATTTCAATAATTATTAAATGCATACTTGTATTAATATTATATCAAGAGTGGCTTTATCTATAAGAGCAAACTTGATGAGAGTTTTTGACCTAGAAACATTAATAACTTCACAGTTCTATGAAACGGGTTTTATATAAAAATGTATTTTCTAACTTACCCTAAATTTCATATAAAGTTGAAAAAAGTATCAATATAACATGGAGTCTTTATTAAAAACTAAAATTAAACTTTTATTAAAATGTAATAGCCTACTTCATACTACTAAAAATAATAATTTCATATACTGCAGTCGGTGCCAAGTATATATATATATATATATATATATATATATATATATATATATATAGAAGAAAGAAACTCCCGGTCCTTTGTGTGGACAAAAGAAAATCACAATTTTAAATGTCGTCTAAATAGTTTTGTCAAAAATTAATATCCCCTATTTTCTCAAGTTAAAGGAACGAATTTTTCTCCAAGTTCATATGTGACCATCCCTGAAATATAATAATCTATTTAATACCATCGAAAATACGACGTCTATTACATACAAATAAAACTAGAATAGAATCATATAGAGAAATTGCGAACATCCTCCATTTTGAATTTTTTAGAAAATGAATTCTTCTTTACGTAACTTTTATAATTATATGTCTGAAACGTCATTAAGACCTAATTTTTTTTAAGAATTTCAGTTACTTCAGATTTAAACGCATACTCATTTATGTGTGCTGGATTACAAATAATAGCCATGGGGTAACGACGTTCAAGATGTCTAGCGTTTAAACGAAGTATGGCGATTATGAAAAATCTTCCTTAATACTGAAGGGGGATTTTAAGAGCTGAAGAATATGAGGAAGAAATATGCCTTTTTATCCTATACTCTATATATCTCTATGCCAATACCTGAATACAAAAGAAAATATTATAAGTTCTTTTAAGTCATAGACATTTTGACGCCATTAGAAGTTTAAAATTCAAATTCTATTGCAAAAAGTACAGCTAACAGTCTAGGAATGTTCAACAACGAATGAATTAAAAATTCCAACATTTTCTTACCATGAACATGGAATCTCATAGTAATAGTAGTTTTATTTACTATTTCGTATTGAATTTATTACTGTTAGTAAACTGAGCGTCAATTTCGTAAAAATTCTTGGGGTGAATAATCATAAAAACTTCTACTCTGCAACCCTTATCTCCATATGCTGCAGAAGATACTTATCATCAGGTAGACTTGTTTGATACAAGTGAGTGTTAGCTTGTTCCTTTTTTTTCTTTGCTACCAACCCGTAGAGGTCACTGCTTGACATACCTCTGTCCCGTTGTAGGGTGGGCTTACCATAAACATCACGCTTAGCAGGCGGACTGTCAATCGCACACTCAGATGTCTCCCATCTTTGATGTTGCTCCTTGCGGTAGGATAAATATTTTGCGTATATCATAATGAATGTGGCTATATCACGAACTATTGGAAGCCATGGGATTTTGGCATATCACAGAGTCAACTCTCAAGGCACGAAATTGTGTGATTGATCGGGTTGTTAGAACCGGGGCACATTACCACTATTATTTTATTTACACGCCTTTAAGAAATGAGATTACTCCTTTTCGAAAGGTTGACAAAGCACTAGCAACTACTCTAATGTAGCAACTGTCCACAGGCGGCCATCAGGTGAGCAGCATGATCGTGTACTTCTATAAAAAAGTTTGCATTATCGAGTAAACGTACTGTTTGAAAACTTATTATAAGTGATATTTCAATTATAATAAGTTTTTAGCAATTTATGGTTAGTAAATTTTCTCCTAATATAATTCAGAGAAAATAAGAACTTTACACGGTTAAATTCTTATTAATAGAATATGTGTAAAAGTAAATAAATTGGCTGCGTTTGGCAGAAATAAGCGCTAGCAAGCGCTTGTAAGCAGAATGGTGATCGTATGCGGTAAGCTCTGTCAAATCGTAAGTAGCTATTTTCCTCTAGGACACGAAGTTAGTTTTAACAGAGGAACCTAACTTAATTTAAATATATGTTTGTAAAGCATTCATATTAAAAACTTACCAATCATGAATTTTTAATAACATGTATAATATGTTTATTCATGTCATTATATCACTTAAAACTAATATTGCACAAAACAACTTATAAACTCTACTTCAAAACAAACAAATTAAATAAGCAAAATGACGGATTGTGTCAGCGCTACTGAAGTTAGCAAACGTGACCTAGCCAAAAACTGTTTAGTATCGCCATTTTGCTTACAACTGCTTGCTAGCGCTTTTTTCTGCCAAACGCAGCCATTGATATTGGATCGTTCGATTCACGGTGACCTCTCATCCCTTGCCACCGCTTGATCTTTCAATTTCAGCGATGTTGGTTGGTCAGGAACTCTTATGCTATATGTTATATATATATATATATATATATATATATATATATATATATATATATATATCATTTTTTTTATGATCACACGTACACCCAACATAAAAAATAACATCGAGACGTAACTGATTCCAATATCAGAAGTGGCGCAAATATGTATTTTTGAGAGATGACTACATATTTGTGCCATCTGCTGTAGAGACTATCGGTCCGTGGGGGTCCACGTGCGGTGAATTTTCTAAAGGAACTCTATCCCGTACTCATCGTTGCTACTGGTGATAAGAGAGATGGTTCTTTTCCCGCTCAAATTCAAAGTATAGTCATTCAATGAGAGAACACAGCTAGAGTTCTCGGCACGATTCCATGGGGAATAGGACTATATGTTAATTGAGTTATTATTGTTAGTTTTTTTATTGTAGGTTTTAGAATTGTATATATTTCAATGTAAAAGGTGTATGAAATTATAGATATTGGAGCTCCGTAATAGTAATATTATGTTATATGACAGTAAACGATAAAAACGAGAACATGATGAAAAAAGATGCGAAAGCTTCATACAAGCATTTGCAACGATAATATAAAGCTTCCGCACTCGTCTCGTTCACACTGGCAAGAATGGGTTGCCAAGACAGGATAGTACATTTTAATATAAAATATAGTCAACCTTGTAATTGGGAAATTCGATAGATTCATATACCACCAAATTTTATTTAATAGAACAAGGGTGTCAAACAAGCACACAGTCTACCTGATGGTAAGTGGATGCTGTGGACCATAGACATCCACATTCATCCTCGATTAAGAATGAAAACGCAGATGCGTTTTCACCCCTGAGGACAAAGATGGAATGCCTAGTTTCTAGTCGGTCCTGAGCCACCTGCATCCATCCACTTCCTGCATGTCTTACCAGTTCGTCACTCCATCTAGTGGGGGGTCGCCCTACACTTCGCCTACCGGTACGAGGCTGCCACTCGAGAACCTTTTTCCCCCAATGGTTGTCGGTTCTTCGAGCTATATGACCGGCCCATTGCCACTTCAGCTTACTATCCGTTGGGCTAGACGGTCACTCTGGTTCTACTGCGGATATCCTCATTTCTAAATTTATCACGCAGAGAAACTCCGAGCATAGCTATAGCTCTCCATAGCTCGCTGTTGGCGACGCGTCTATAAGAATATTTCAATTTATTAGTTAACCGATTACGAACAGCTTCTAAAAACAAATTATCGAGCAATAATATTCTAATAAGAAAACACTTAGTTAAATCTTAAAGAAATATCGAATTAATAATTTGAATGCCTTGGGTTCAATTCCCAGGCCGGACTAGTTTGTCGTTTTCCTAGTAATATTTTCTTAATAAATACATATAGGGAATTTTTAAGATATAAATTATGTTTCCGGGTTCAGTTCCCCGGTTGAAATCACCTTTCCAATAATATTGTTAATTTAAAGGAATATTAAAATAAAGTTCAAGACCAGGATTTGTTCCCCGGTCGAAATGATCACTTTTTGTATAAATAGAATTAATGGAAATTAATTGCATAAGTATTATCTTATATAAGTTTGATACATTTTGTATGAAAATAAAATGTTTATTTTCAATGTTTGATTCATGAAATATTTTATTTATGTTATCTGATAAGAAACATGATAACTGATAAAAATCTAGTTAGAAATAATTTCCTACAATGTGGGAGCCGTGAATAATCTGTTTTTCACCTAGTATTGGTTGATGGCAGTGTGTGCTAAATTTGCCACCTTTTACCGACAATTGAGAGTCGTGTAAGAATTAGTTGTTCAAATAGCCTGAGTTCATAGCCGCGCATTAACCTTGTACTTAGGAGGTCAAAATAAGTAGAAATTTAAATATTTGCAAATTTCAGCAATTTATGTAAAATTGACTTGCAAAATATTTCAGATTGACTGTATGAGCATAATAGGTGAATTCTGTGTTATTTTCATGTGAAAATTCCTTTGGATTGGTGAAATATTGATAGTTTTGTGTACGAAATTTAAAAGTGTTTTAAATAGTAAAATGTATATGAAAAATGTAAATTAAACTATTGTATTAGTTAAGATATTTATAATTTCAAATGAAGAACATTGTTTCAACCATATATGTTAGACATAGAATTCTAACTTAGGACATACGTTGTAAAATAGGCATATTTTGTTGAATAAATAAAAGGCTTTTTTGTGATATAAAAATGTAATGTATATCATAGTATAGATATTTTTGTGCTATCTTTATAAATGAAATGTATAAATGTATGTCTTATACAAATAAAGATATTGGGCAAACCGTGAGAGAGTGATAGTACAAATTGATGTAATTAAGTAGCCTAATCGCACAGAGGGCGCGGCTCTCTTTCGAGTATAGCTTCGTTGTTACCCCATTAGACTGGTTTTCATACAAATCATTCGGGACCAGCTACTAGTATATAATATAATCAAGAAAGAAAAGTATACAGGGAAGTGATAGGGAAAGTAATTACTCTCTCACGGAACGGTTTGAAGATAATTACTGTTTTATTCCCAAGAGATCCTTCACCTTTAAAATAAGTTCAGTTCATTGGTGTCGCTAGCGCGGCACAAATTGAAGAATTAAGGCGTTGGGACCGGAACGACCTCGGAAGACACTTGCCCTTGTGTGTTACTCCGTTGCGGGGTTCACATACGTTGCTTTCGAACCCAATGTAGGTTTCATAGGAGGTTAGGGAATCCGCTGCTGAACGAGCCGTGACAAAGACTCTTCCCTCGTTCCTGTCCTTTTTCAATTGGTCCTTCGAGCCGTATCTAAAAAGCTAGCTGTGAACTGCTGGATACCATTCAAGAGGACCTTTGGAGCCGATTGAAGATCAGCGACCGAAGGAAGCCGGAGGTTTGAGCTGAAGCAACAGGACCAAAGGCAAGAAGACCAGGCCAGCGCAGTAGGCCCATCAGGGCTTAGGCAGGACCGGACCTGGAATACTGGTAGCTACCGGAAGAAAGAAAACCGGGATTGCGGCTTGGGGCGTGTGCTCGCATGGGGCACGTATCGCAGCCAGGCGCAGGTGCCTTTTGAAGGCGTTCATCATGGCTAAGCAGCCTTTGGCATTTTTTCCTGTCGGGCAGCGTGCTCGGCATTTTCCACTGGACGGCCATAGTTGGTGTTCGCGCCACTCGCGCGCGACGATTGATTCCCTGATTCGCTTTCTCTCTCTCATTCATTGATTCGGCGCGAGAGCAGTATTGCGTCAGTCGCAGCCCCGGAAGGGAGTCACGCGCCGCCCTCGTTCGAAAAAAGGTGTAAGAAAATGCATCCGCGACCTTCAGCTCATCGGCTCGCGTTAATTACGTATATATTGCCGGCCGGTATCTAATATATCTAAGTGATAATCATTACGAACAATTAAACATTAAAGTGAAAGTGACAGTGTATGATATAAGACTTTAGTTGCACGTGTATACATTTAACGGCATAACCAGCTCAGGAGCGTGCCAGCCACCCAGCACCATTCATTTATCATCCGCCCATCTGCATTCAAAGTAAGTGCACACCCCTTACATTTCCTCTCCAATTTCGTTTAACCCGCGCTTCAGCTCACCGTCGATGTGAGGCTTTCCCTCACATTTTCTGGTCCTTCAAGCATCTGAACCAGCGACCCCTGCTCATTTTACGGTCCTTCGATTATAAGAAATAAGCCCCTATGGATAAACAGTGTTCTGAGACCGGGAAATAAACCCAACCACACCCATAAATTTACCCACATTTCTCTCAACAAAATATTAAAATCTTTTAAATAGATAAAAATTTCTTAAGTATGTAATCATATAATCTCAGCCCATATATTAAAATTCATTAATACATATTTAACATTAACATTTATTAAAAAATAATTCACATCTCCATACATTGTTTCTCTTTAAGTAGGCACTAAGCTAACGCTTTAGAATATAATATTATATCGAGTCACAAGTATGTAAAATTGTTACAAAATAACGTCTCCTATTTCAACAAAAGTGTTTGATTGCATCATTTTTAAACATATAATATAATTAAAAGTTCATGAAAAAGTGTTAACAATCGGCTCAACACTGCCCTTTATTGTACGATCAGCTGAGTCGTAGGTAGGTCAAGGACTCGCCGTCCCGTCTCGATCATTTGTAGAAAAGAAGCAAGCGAAAATATTTTGTTGTTTAATTTAATAGGTAATAAGTAAATAGTATTAATATTATTAATTATATGTACTTACTTGTGTTATTTCTTTCTCAATAGGCATTATTATTAATTTCGTATATAAGTTTTTTTAATATTATTTTCGTTCTGGTGACTAATACACGGCGATTGAATTGTAATATGTTCGTTGCAAAAATTATATTGTCCGTTTATTTTACTATTAGTGTTAACTTTTAAAATACTTTTACATAATTTAGGTTGTAGGTATATTCTGCTCACTTTACATTCTCTGCTCCGTGCTTATCTTAAGTTCTGCTCAGTAACATAACACTTACAACACACACTCGCATTTATTTATTTTTAACCGACTTCCAAAAAGGAGGAGGTTCACAAATCGATTGTATTTTTTTTCTCTCATTCTTCTTTTATAATAATTTACATACAATGCCGTCCAAGTCTAAAGCGGCCATTTTTCGTGAGGCGATAAAGGCAATTAACCAGCTGAAGGAAATTGCCTTGGCGGTAATAGCTAAGGATACGAAAAAGTATACTATAACGGACTTTACTGCTAGGTACGCCAAGCTAGAGGAACACAAGCACAAATTGGAGAACGTCTTCTACGAGATCCTGGATGATGAGGACTTCACCGATGAGGTCGAGGTCACCTATACAAAGAATTATGAGAAGGCGATTTCAGATTACAATGACATCTTAGTTGCGTTTGAAAAATTAAGTGTGGCTTCAGCTCTTCCGGAGACTGCTCACCCGTCCACGTCAGCCACACTTGCTCACGTTCTGCCCAAAATTGCTCTGCCGAAGTTCAGCGCTAAAATTGAAGACTGGCCTTCCTTCATAGCCATCTTTAGAAGTCTTACAGATGACATGACCACCATTTCGGATTCTGTGAAGCTTCATTACCTGCTCTCGTGCCTATCAGGCGAGGCACGCAGTATGGTATCTCATCTTCAGCTCACCAACGAGAACTTCGCCGTGGCCATGGATATTCTGATCAGACGATATGAAAACCGTCGCGTCCTGATCGACCGGTTTGTGGACATTATACTAGAGCTACCACACATCCATACGCGCTCTGATATCCGCACACTCTTCTTGACTCCGCTCATTTCTGCGCAATGCGCCCTCAACAATCTCGATCTGCCCATGAAGGATAGTGACTACGTTTTCGTATCGATAGTAGTACGAAAGCTTAAGGGTGAGCTTCGCACCCTCTTTGAGCGTAAATATGGATCACGTCAGACTCTGCCAACTCTCAAGAATTTAATCACCTTCTTGGAAGAATACGCGCGTTGTGTGGAGACCGAGTGGTCCAGCCCACACTCTTCACAAGCCAGTCGGCACTCCCCACAGACCAACCAATACCGCAGGCGGTCCTCCTCTTCTTCTCCACAGGTTTCGCCTCGTCAACCCGCTCATCATCAATTTCGGCCCATTCACCCGACTACAAGTCGGCACGACTATAAAACCCCGCAGCCGGCTCCGCTCAGGCCAGTATACTCGGCTCAACCATCAGCTCCTGCCGCTCCCATTGCGGATAATATGCCCTGCCCATTCTGCAGACATAGAGGGCACAAGCTCATCGCCTGCCCGAGGTACAATGACCAACCGATCCAGGGCCGATGGGACTTCATCAACGCTCGCAACCGATGTCGACGCTGTTTAGGCCCTCATTATGAGAATGAGTGCAAGTCCACGAAGGCTTGCAAAGAGTGTGGAAATAGAAAACACCACACATCATTGCATCGGCCCGATGTTCCTTCTCCAACTCACTCGAATGCTCATCTTCTACCCTCGCATTTGAGAGAGCAACCCAGACAGCGCTCAGCTCAAGAGCCCCAACATTTTTTAGCACACGCCGCACATGTCAACCCCAGGCCACACAACAATGAACCAATTCATTCGCGCTCTCCTAGTAGGTCTCGTGTAGGTGGTCAACAATGACTATCTACAATAAACGAACACTACGAACCAGAAACTAATCAGCACACTCACTCAAACTCAGCTCACACACAGAAATCACAAGCTTACTCTGCGATATCAGCTCCAACTATGAATAGTTATTTTTGCAATTCCGCTCAACGTGAAGAGCACGTTACCAATTTACCAATTTTATTGCCCACCGTCTCGCTAAAAATAGCAGACGTACATGGCCAGTTTCACACAGCTCGAGCATTGTTAGATTGTGGTAGCATGATAACACTTATAACTCAGCGTATGGCTCGAATTTTGAATTTACCGCTAAATCAAACATCTCTAAAAATCGCAGGAGTGGGCAACCACCACACACAGGACTCAAAGGCATCAATCTCAGTAGTGTGTAGACCAACACACCATGACACACCTACGATTACGGCTACAGCGCACATTTTAAAAAATGTTACAGGTTATTTGCCATTACAAAAAGTTCCGCGCATAGCAGATGCAGAGCCTCCGATTCCCTTGGCAGATCAAGATTACCATACACCAGCTCCGATCGATCTCTTATTGGGTTCCGACGTTCTCGGGCAAGTACTGGACGGGACTAAGGTTTCTTTGGGCCGGGGGAAGCCTATAACCTTCGGCACGATTTTCGATTATGCATTGATAGGACCTATTGAGGATTTATATGCAAAGTCTGCGAACCAGCCCATTTCAGCTCACGTTATCAGCTCACACCCAGAATCCGACGTAACTACACGCGAAATTTGCAAGCGCCTTGAGAGGTTCTGGGAGTCAGAAGAACCCCAACCTCATATAGCGACCAGTCCTTTGGAGGAGCAATGCGAAGAAATTTACCGCACCGCAACAACTCGAGAACCATCAGGCAAATATATGGTAACATTGCCTTTTCTACCAAATGCACCGACCTTAGGCAACACTCATGCTATTGCGTTACGTAGATTTCTCAATCTCGAAAAGAAGCTTCAAGCAAATCCGCCCCTCCGCTCTCAATATGTTGACTATATGAATGAGTATCTCAACTTGGGACACATGTCACCTTGTCACCCAAGTACCTTTGCAGGTAGGCCTCACTTCTATATTCCGCATCATGGCATCTTTAAGACGGGATCAAATAAGCTACGCACTGTATTTGATGGTAGCAGTAAAAGCTCAAATGGCGTAAGTTTAAATGAATGCTTGCACACAGGTCCAGCTCTCTCCAATAGGATATTGTCGATATTATTATGTCATTTAGAACACAACCTGTAGTCTTCAGTACTGACATCAGAAAGATGTTCAGAAACATACTCATTCATCCAGACCAAAGACAGTATCAGCTTATTCTCTGGCGATCGTCACCTGACCAGCCTCTGCTCACATATGCGCTAAATACAGTCACGTATGGTTTACGGTCCAGCCCGTACCATGCCATCCGCACACTGCTACAATTAGCTGATGACGAAGGTAATCGTTACCCACAAGCTGCTCAGATCCTACGCAATTCTATCTTCGTTGATGATATACTCTGTGGCTATGACTCTGTGGAGTCTGCTCAGGTACTACAAACCGAGTTAATTAATTTGTTTGGCATGGGTGGCTTTCAGCTCAGTAAATGGACTTCAAACTGTCCCCAGCTCCTGGAACAGTTTCCAGACGACCAATGTGACATGCCTAAGGACTTTGACATCAGCCCAGAATCGAACACCATTAAAGTGCTTGGGATACAATGGATTCCTCAATCGGATGAGTTCACTTATCGCATCTCTCTCCTTCCAATAACCCAAATCACAAAGCGCTCTATTCTCAGCATAGTAGCATCACTCTATGACCCCAACGGTTGGGTCACACCGGTCATTTTCCGCGCAAAGCTCCTTTTACAGAAGTTATGGATTCTGAAACTGGGATGGGACGAACCCCCTGGCAATAAAGTTTACACAGTGTGGCAGCACATTTCACAAGATCTTCCTCAACTCTCGAACTCCGCTTACCTCGTCATATTTGCAAATACATCCACTTACTCACTCCACGGATTCGCGGACGCATCAGAAGCTGGATTTGCGTCTGTCATTTATCTTCATGAGCTCAATGCCAATGGACAGTTCAATGTACACCTGGTCATTGCCAAGTCAAAGGTCGCGCCTATTAAGAATCGCCTCTCAATTCCTAAACTGGAACTATCAGCTGCAGCTCTTTTATCACAACTCATGACTAGTGTGTCCACCAAATTATCGGCTCATTTTGCGATTGACCAGCATATCTGTTGGTCGGATAGCACAATAGTTATAGCTTGGCTTAACACGCCCCCTCATCGGCTCCAGACATTCGAGGCCAATCGAGTGTCAAAAATAACGTCTAGCCCGACTAGCACTATATGGAGACATGTTCCCACGAATCTCAACCCTGCAGACTGTGCAAGCAGGGGCATGTCAGCACAATCTCTATCAGCTCATGATCTCTGGTGGTCTCCCAGTTGGCTCAAAGAGCCCCCTAACACCTAGCCCAAGATGCCAGTTGCTTTAGGCCATCATGCTTTACCAGGCCGTAAACCGAAAAAGGTGCCAGCGCATATAGCGATTCCGGATGTTGACCATGATCTGCTCACTCGTTTCAGCTCCCTTGGCAAGCTCGTCGGGGTGACGGCTTGTATCAGGCGTTTCATTTTCAATTGCAAGCGCGGTCCAGAGGCACGAAGCGCTGGTCCGTTGACAGTTAGTGAACGTAGGGACGCTCTGTTATTTTGGGTCCGCTCCGTTCAACGAAATGAGTTCGCAGAGGACTTTAACCGTCTTCAAACAGATAAACTTTTTACCGCTCGACTGCAGCGTCTTTCGCCATTTATGAAGGACGGTATCTTGAGAGTCGGAGGTCCTCTCTCTCACGCTTCGATTAGGTACGGTACTCAACATCCACTCATTCTGCCCAGCTCCAGCCCACTCGTAGACCTTATCATTGACCACTATCACAAAATATACTGCCATCCTGGCTCAGACACTCTACACGCCATTCTACGCCAGCAATTCTGGATACTATCCGCTCGCCGCGTGATCAGACGCAGGGTGTTTAAATGTATAAGATGTTTCCGATGTCGCGCTCAACCCGAAGCCCCGTTAATGGGTGACCTTCCCGCGGACAGGGTTAACCCTCAACCTGTATTTAGCCAAGTCACGACTGACTTTGCCGGCCCGTTTCTCATTAAATCTAGCACATTACGGAACGCTAAGCTCTTAAAAGCTTACTTTTGTATATTCGTGTGTCTCTCAACGAAGGCGGTTCATTTAGAGGCCGTCTCTGTGCTTAACACAGAAGCCTTTCTCGCAGCGTTACAACGATTTATCTCACGGCGCGGTACGCCGGTACTAATTAGATCAGATTGCGGCACCAATTATGTATGCTCCAGAAATCACCTCATAGAAGTTCAAAATTTTCTCACTGCTAATAATGATGCAATCACATACAAACTAGCCAACCAGCACGTAACCTGGTTGTTGAACCCCCCAAAGGAGCCCTGGTTTGGCGCGTTACATGAAGTTAACGTTAAATCTACGAAACAATTACTTTATCGGGTAAGTGGTGAACAACACCTTACATTTGAGGAATTTTCCACACTTCTGACACGAATTGAGGCTGTACTTAACTCCAGACCTCTCTGCCCACTCTCATCCGACCCGTCGTACTTTCAGCCCTTAACCGCTGGCCATTTTATTATAGGCCGTCCGCTCACAGCTCTGCCCGAGCCGTCCTTTGATGACAGGCCATTATCTGCTCTTAAACGTTTTCAACTCATAAAAGCTCTTTCTCAACGCTTTTGGACACTGTGGACCAGATCCTACCTCCATACCCTACAGACCCGCTCCAAATGGCCTTCCCCTTCCTCACCTCCTCAAGTTGGCGAACTTGTACTCATCAAAGAAGATAACCTGCCCCCGCTCCAATGGAAACTGGGAAGAATTACCCGTACAATACCTGGGAAGGATGGAGTGATCCGAGTTGTGGATCTGGACACGGCCTACGGACATCTGCGCAGAACTGTGCAAGGCTGCCGTTGGATTCAGCCCAGGAAGAGGTACTCTCTCGGGCCCCCCAGGATGTTCGCGCCACTCGCGCGCGACGATTGATTCCCTGATTCGCTTTCTCTCTCTCATTCATTGATTCGGCGCGAGAGCAGTATTGCGTCAGTCGCAGCCCCGGAATGGAGTCACGCGCCGCCCTCGTTCGAAAAAAAGGTGTAAGAAAATGCGTCCGCGACCTTCAGCTCATCGGCTCGCGTTAATTACGTATATATTGCCGGCCGGTATCTAATATATCTAAGTGATAATCATTACGAACAATTAAACATTAAAGTGAAAGTGACAGTGTATGATATAAGACTTTAGTTGCACGTGTATACATTTAACGGCATAGCCAGCTCAGAAGCGTGCCAGCCACCCAGCACCATTCATTTATCATCCGCCCATCGGCATTCAAAGTAAGTGCACACCTTTACATTTCCTCTCCAATTTCGTTCAACCCGCGCTTCAGCTCACCGTCGATGTGAGGCTTTCCCTCACAGTTGGCATTTCCTGTCGGACGACCGTGTCCGGCATTTCCTGTCGGGTCATCAGGCTCGGCATTTCCTCTACGGGATTGTATTTTCATTTCCTGTAGCGCTCAAAGGCGTTTGGTGTTTGCTGTTACCAACGCGGGAGCGCTCACAGTTGCCAGGCAAGGGTGCAAGAAAGAAGAGGATTCACTCACTGTTGCCAGACAAGGGTGCAAGAAAGAAGAAGAAGCATCCACCGCTGCTGCTGCCAGGCGAGGGTGCTCGTGTGGGCACCTGACTGCATCGCGGCCGAGTGAGAGCTCCTGGACAAGTCGTCACCGGCGACTGGGCGGCGAGCACAGCATACATCCCGACCCCCTAACGGTGCCAAACCGGTCGGGCTCTGGCACAACACCTTCGGGTGGAGCAGTTCTCTCGGGCGGGACTGCGCTTGCACTACTGGCTCGACTGTTTCGCCATATTCCTTGGCGGAACAGTTCCTAAACCTTTCCTCCATTTCAATCCTGTACGACTCCATCCCTGGACGGCTCACCATGGTAGGCCCCCGTCCAGGATTGATAGGGCTGATAGGGCTGTTAGGGTGGTAGTAGGGTTGTAGGGTTGGGAGATAAAGGGGGAGGGGTAGTAGGGTTAGGTTGGGGTGTAGAAGGGTTATAGGTAAGGGGTTGGGAAGGGTCATAGGGACCGTAGGGATAGTTAGGGACCGTAGGCCAACAATCACCTTCCTGCAAGATGAAGAAGGCACAAGACCAGACAGAGAGGAGCGAGGGAACCAGGACAAAAACAGGGCTCCCAAGAAAGGATAAAGAGGCGGAATCATCTGGAGCGACCACAGCTACTGCTTCGAGTGGGGCAACTCCTTCAAGTAGAGCCACCACCGATACGTCCAGATACACGTGGGACTCAGGGACGTCCGTGGCAAGGACAAGCAACAGGACTGACACCAGTGGTACACAGACCAGCGCCGCACAGAAATCCGTTATATCTAGGAGTGAAACGATAGTCGAAAAAGTAGGTCAAGGGACCGAAGAAGCGGCATCGTTAAAAACAGTAATCGGGCACACTAGTGACAAAGGGTCACAGAGAGGTAGTAGGTCATCGCGATCGGCGAGGCTGAAAGCCAAATTAGAGGCGCGGATTAAATTCCAACGCTCAGAGCTCGAACGAGCACAGGCAGCTGCTGCCTTAGCCAAGTCTCAATTGGAGTTGAAACCATTCGTAAGGAGTTGGGTTCAACAGACCATAATGAGCGCGCCGGTTAGTGTAACGCAACCCGACGTTACTCATAAGGGAGCGTGTAAGGGATCACACCGCAAAGGGGCGGAGGTCAAGCGCAACCTAGGAAATGCACAGAAAGCACACGCGTGTGAGGTGTCAGAATTGACCGAAGCGATTGTGAGTGCAATAAAGATAGCGGGTAAAGATAAGTCTTCCCAGCTTCATTTCCTCCAGGAATTACCGGTCTTCGATGGAGACCTGGGTGAATGGATAATTTTCGAAACGGTGTTTGAAGACACAAGAAGCCAATTTTCAGGGGTGCAGAATGTCGCACGCCTTAGGAGGGCATTAAAGGGCACCGCTAAGGAAGCGGTTAAGTCATTGTTGTTTACTTTGTATGAACCTGAAGAAATAATGAACGCTCTCGAAAGAAGATTCGGTAGGGTTGAGATGCTCATTCTAGCCGAAATCGAGAATGTAAAGCGTATGCCAAGATTGGCGGAAGATTGCCGAAATATAGGTTCTTTTGCAAGTCGCATTACGAACGTGGTTGCTGCAATACAAGCGTTGAACCAACCACAGTATTTATACTCACCGGAGTTAGTAAGCCTTATAGTGGAGAAACTTGGAACTATGATTAAATTTAAATGGTTCGAATATCGAGCTCAGCATCATTTGCAGCCAGAGTTACAGAAGATGGCCAAATTTTTGAATTCATTGAGTGAACAATTTGGAACGTCCTTAAGCAATGAAAATGTGCCTGAAAAACGGAAACGTCTTGAATTCAGGAAGCAAACTGTACACACTGCAAAGGGGTCTGTACGCAACCGTTTTAAGAGCGAGCGTTATGAACGCCGAAATAATAAAGGGCACAACCAACAAGTGGTTATGATAACCCAGGATAAGCCTGTAAGTCGGGTAACACATAAGTGTGTTATATGTAATAAGGAACACTCTAAAGTGAGTTGTTACAAATTTAAGGATATGAATAATCGCGAAAAATGGGAAGCGGTTAAAAAGGCGAAAGTATGTTTCCAATGTTTGTCACCTAATCATAGGAGGTTAGAGTGCAGAGCGAAAAAATGTGGTGTAGAGGGATGTAGAATGGCACATCATCGAATGCTACATCGATACCCCAATAATAATACCTCGCCGCAAGGGGACTAGGGGGGTAAAGAGGCTCAAATTACAACTGTTAGTACAGTGAATGCACTGGCATGTGCATATTTAAAAATTACACCTGTCGATTTGTATGGACCTAGAGGAAAGGTCAAGACCACAGCTCTTCTGGATGAAGGATCAATCATGACACTCATAGAGGAGTGGATGGCTCAGAAGTTAGCACCTCGCGGACGCAAAGAAGAATTACATATTGAAGCCGTAGGAGGTAAGCGAATTAACGACGACAGTTCGTATCGCTTAAACGTTAAAATAAAAGGCATTTTCTCGAAAGACTTAGAGGAGATAAGTGTACAAACAATTAAGTCACTTAACCTTTCTCCGCAGTCAGTAGGCTGAGAATTATTGCAACGGTGTTCTCATTTGACACCGATTAAGGAAGAGTTAATATATTAGAGGTATAGAGAGAGAGACCTACCATATTAATCGGCCAGGAAAATTGGCATCTCATAGTTACTCGTGAATTAATTTCAGGAGGTAAGAACCTACCTGTAGCATAGCTCACCAAACTTGGATTGGTTTTACATGGTCACATTTCGGGTGGCATTAAACCAATCAAGATTGTTAACCACATTTCCACCAAGAAGAACGAGGACATGGAGAAGTTAATCAAGGATTATTTTAGTTTGGAATCTCTGGGAATGTCTGCGCGAAAGCCCGCGTACGACCCAGAAGAACGAGCTTTAAATATTTTGAACAAAACGGTACGTTGTATACCTAATAATAGGTACGAGACTGCTTTGTTATGGCGCACAGATAATGAGTGCATGCCGTCGAATAGAGCGCAGGTTGAAAGTCGCCTGTTTAATATCGAAAAGAAGCTCGACAAAAATAGCGAGTTGAAAAAAGAATATGAGAAGCAAATTGAAAATCTCATCGTTAACGGTTACGCACGTGGTATCTTCCTCACTTCGCAGTGACTCATCCACAAAAAAGGAAAATAAGAATAGTTTTCGACGCCGCCGCAAGGACGGGCGGACGTTGTCTCAATGACCGGACCGGACTGGACCGGACTTATTGAAGTCGTTATTTGGCGTTCTGCTAAGATTCAGAGAAGGAAGCGTAGCAGTGATGGCAGACATTAAAGAAATGTTCCTGCAAGTGAAAATTCGGGAAGAAGACAGGGACAGCCTTCGATCCTTATGGCGGCACAATCATGACGCGCCACCGGAAGAGTATAGAATGACGTCACTCACATTTGGAGCGGCATCATCACCATGCATCGCTATATATGTGAAGAATAGAAATGCGCAGGATAACGCACATATCTATCCAGAAGCAGCTTCCGCGACGGAAAGCAATTTTTATATGTATGACTATCTACAGGCATTTCCCGACGTAACGACGGCCGAAAGAATAGTAAACGATATGTATGAATTACATAAACGTGCTTCTTTTCGACCAAGGGGATGGGCTAGCAACCGACCCGAGGTTTTATGTAAAATGGAGAATAAATATAAGAGCGACAGTGCTTCACTGGGAGATAAGGAGCACACAGAACGCACTTTAGGATTGATGTGGAATATCAAACGAGATATAATAAGTTTCTCCATAAGTCTTCGTAACACACCGGAAGAGGTGATGGAAGGTTTACGACCGCCTACGAAGAGGGAGATAACTAGCGCTGTGATGTCAGTCTTCGATCCTTTAGGACTCGCATCACCCATAACGATTCAAGGGAACTCGCTGATCAAGCAAGTATGGAGGACAGGCATCTCTTGGAATGAAGAAGTTCCACACGAATTACACGTGTTATTTTGTAAATGGATATCGGAAGTGAAGAAATTAGGTCATTTAGAAGTACTTAGACCCGTTGCTGAAGGCGTCGGCAAGGGAGAGTTACACACTTTCACGGATGTTAGTGAGAAAGCAAACGCTGCCGCGGTGTATTACGTCACCACGGACGAGCCAGGAGAAAAGCGGATTACGCTGATCGCCGCAAAGGCAAGAGTAGTGCTGCTAAAACCAATTTCCATTCCAAGGCTTGAATTACAAGCAGCTCTTATGGGCAGCCGATTAGCTGCATCAGTTAGGTAAGAGAGCAAGTACGAGATATCCGAGCGAATATTTTGGACGGACTCACGTACAGTGTTAGCGTGGATTAAGTCAGATCCTCTCGCTTTTAAACCTTTCGTTGCTCATCGATTGGCTGAGATCGAAGATGACAGTAAACCATGTGAATGGCGATAGGTTCCGACGTCACAAAACGTGGCAGACGACGCCACTAGAAGTTTTCCTTCCACCTTCGATGTAAGTCATCGCTGGTTTTAAGGACCTGGATTCCTCAGGACAAGTCCTGATTTATGGCCCAAACAAGTGGACACCATAAATAGCTTAGAAACGGATGAAGAAAAATCGCCTAAAGGCGTAAACGCGCTAAGAAAGCAAGAGCCGTTAAGTCTACCCGACTACGGACAATTTAGCAGCTTTAAGAAATTCCTTTGGGCAACTACACGCATCTTACAAGTGGTAGAAAAAAGTTTAAGAAAAGTTTAAGAAAGTCAGTTAAAGGGCCCGACTACACAGCCGAAAAGTCGGTTATGTGTTCCGACGAAATTTTAGCAAAGTCGGTTGAAGGACCCGATGGCGCGTTGGACATCACGCTCTTAAAGAGAGCTGAATTATTAATTTGGAAGTTCGTTCAAGACGAGTGTTTCCATTCGGAAATAAAATGCTTGAAAGCAGGCAAAAGCGTTGAAAGAAGTTCATGCTTAAGTAAATTATCTATGGAAATAGGAGAAGGTAACTTACTCCGTTTAAATGGGCGTTTACCTTTCAAGTCTAATTTGACTGAGTAAAGTATAAAACCTGTCGTATTAGACGGTAAACACGAAATCGTTAAAATGATGATTAGAGAAGTTCATCATCATTTTGGACATGCCAATCACCAGACGGTGATGAATGAGGTGAACCAAAAATTTTATGCCTTGAACTTGCGTAACGTAGTACGAAGTGTGTCACATCACTGTCAGTGGTGCAGGACATACAGGTCAAAGCCGCAGAACGTGCTACAAGGAAATCTTCCTCTGGAGAGAATAGCTCATCATGAACCACCTTTTACATGCTCAGCCGTAGATTATTTCGGACCTATGAGTGTGACTATAGGAAGGCGACACGAAAAACGTTGGGGTGTTTTATTCACGTGTCTGACCACCAGAGCAGTACATCTGGAATTAGCAGCCTCATTGACACCAGCATCAATGATAATGGCGTTGATACGATTTATCGCCAGAAGAGGAAAACCAGCCGTTATATACAGCGATAACGGGACGAATTTCAAAGCTGCAAATAAAGAATTATTGCAAGCATGCGAAGAGTGCTATGAGGGCATGAAAAACGAGTCGTTTAGAAAATATATTAAATGGAAATTTATACCTCCGGGAGCATCGCACATGGGTGGCGCTTGGGAGAGGTTAGTAAGATCGATTAAAATTGCGTTGACCGCTACGCTCAAAGAAAGGAGCCCGCGAGAGGAGGTTCTGCATACGTTGCTTTTAGAAGCAGAGCATACTGTAAATTCCAGACCTCTGATAACATTCAGTATGGATAGTCCTGAAGAGGGTTTGACACCCAATCATTTTCTTCTCGGACGCTCATGTGGTGATCGACCACCTGGATTATTTTTAGAGCAACATCTGACGGGTCAACTCAATTGGAAATCCGCCCAGAGGTTAGCCGACCATTTTTGGACGAGATGGCTGATAGAGTACATGCCTACTTTAATACCTCGAACGGGTAATAACGGAAGGTTCATGGAACCTAAAGAAGGTAATATTGTCTTGTAAATAGAATTAATGGAAATTAATTGCATAAGTATTATCTTATATAAGTTTGATAAAACGTATCAAACGTATGAAATAAAATGTTTATTTTCAATGTTTGATTCATAAAATATTTTATTAATGTTATCTGATAAGAAACATGATAACTGATAACAATCTAGTAATTAGAAATAATTTCCGACATTTGAGAGTCGTGTAGAATCAGTTTTTCACCTAGTATTGGTTGATAGCAGTGTGTGCTAAATTTGCCACCTTTTACCGACAATTGAGAGTCGTGTAAGAATTAGTTGTCCAAATAGCGCGAGTTCATAGCCGCACGTTAATCTTGTACTCAGGAGATCAAAATAAGTTGAAATTTAAATATTTGCAAATTTCAGCAATTCATGTAAAATTGACTTGTAAAATATTTCAGATTGACTGTATGACCAAAATAGGTGAATTCTGTGTTATTTTCATGTGAAAATTCCTTTGGATTGGTGAAATATTGATAGTTTTGTGTAAGAAATTTGAAAGCGTTTTAAATAGTAAAATGTATAGGAAATATGTAAATTAAACTATTATATTAGTTAAGATATTTATAATTTCAAATGAAGAACATTGTTTCAACTTTATATATTAGACATTTAAGAATTCTAACTTAGTACATATGTTGTAAAATAGGCATATTTTGTTGAATAAATAAAAGGTTTTTTAAGGTATAAAAATGTAATGTATATCATAGTATAGATATTTTTTGTGCTATCTTTATAAATAAAATGTATAAATGTATGTTTTATACAAATAAAGATATGGGGCAAACCGTGAGAAAGTGATAGTACAAATTGATGTAATTAGGTAGCGTAATCGCACAGAGGGCGCGGCTCTCTTTCGAGTATAGCTTTGTTGATACCCCATTAGACTGGTTTTCATACAAATCGTTGATCAAGGATCTCCTAGGTGTGCGTTGTTTGCAGTTAGCAGTGGCTATAAATGACCGCCGGTACGACATACTCCGCCGAACGTTGAGTCCCGTGATTCCGTGAGGCGTCGAGGTCACCGGCCCCTAGGTGATTCTTGGGCACTTTATGCGCTCCGAGCATCCTGTGCCTAGTCGCGTCGTAAAGTGCCACCGTCGCACTTCCCCCCAACCCTTTTGCTGACAAAAGGGGTAGGCAGTGCCCAGTTTGTGAATACGCCAACTACGATTTACACTCCGCCTTCCGCGTCGCGCTTCGTGCCGAATCGGCTGGCAATTATTAGACAGGGTCAAAAAGAATACCTGACTGACTTTAGGTAGGTTTCAACATGTCCGATAAGGACAAAGGGGAGCCTCCACCTAAACCCAAACCCAGAAGACCACCCGACCGTCCTGGTGTACTAGACCGTCCTATCGCGTACCGCGACATATTCTATCCTGAAAGGACTAGAGTAGTGTCCTCCTACTCTCAGATCCCAACAAGGAAACCCTCCTCCCCGGGTAAGGAGCCCGCACCGAGGACCGCGCTCTCGCCCATCGTACCTGGAGGTACGACTGGGCGGGAACTGTTCCCCCAACCCCAGCGGGCAATGCCTGTTTATGCCGAACCCAGCAAGTGCGGAGTTCTTGGAGCTTCATGCCCGAAAGGAGAGTCGCGTACAGGAGTTCCTGTCGTCGCCCGCGCCGCCTCTTGCAGGAGAGTGGTTCATCTCCCCCGCTGAATTGCGGTGGACAGCAACCCGCCTGCAACCGAGGAAGGCGCCGGGGCACGACGGGATTACCAACGCTGCACTCCGACAGCTGCCCCATAGAGTCCTAGTAGAGCTTGGTCGACTCTACAATGGGATACTGCGGACATCCCACTTCCCGGAGGACTGGAAGAAAGGCAAAGTAATCGTCTTGCCGAAACCCGGGAAGGACAGGCGTAGAGCTGCCAGCTACAGGCCGATCACGCTGCTACCACACATAGCTAAACTGCTTGAAAGATTGTTGCTAAGACGCCTCCGCCCGTGCATCCAACTTCGGGCGGAGCAGCACGGATTCGGGAGGGGTCACTCTACAGCAACACAGCTGACCAGAGTGCTGCACCTGCTTGCGGCCGATTACCACCGTGGCCGCACTACGTTGGGCGTCTTTCTCGATATCGAGAAGGCGTTCGACAGGGTGTGGCATTCTGGATTACTTTTTAAATTGGAAGAACAGACCAGTGTCCCTCCTGCTATGTTGCGGCTAGTGGCGTCTTTCCTGGCAGACAGGAAGTTCTACGTCTGCGTAGAGGGCGCCGAGTCCGCAACCAGAACCATCAGAGCCGGCGTTCCTCAGGGCAGCTGTTTGTCTCCAGTCCTGTACGCGGCTTATACCATAGACATCCCTACCCTGGCAGGCAGGCTGCAAGAATGGGAGGACGACATGGAATTGGCGTTATATGCGGACGATAGCGCTTATTTCACCTCTTCCAGAAGAGCCCATATTGCCGCTGCCAGGATGCAACGCCTCCTGGACCTGTTGCCACCATGGCTAGATGAGTGGAGGATGGTCGTCAACGTTGGTAAGACGACCGCTCTGCTCACTCGCCGCCTCAGGAACCTACCACCTCAATTAACCCTCAATGGCCAGCAGATCGCGTACGAGAAGGCCGTGACCTACCTTGGGTGCCGGATCGACCGGGCGCTGCGCATGACTGCGCACGTCGACCTCGTCGTCCGTAGAGCACGATGTGCGCGGGCGATGCTACGTCCGGTCCTGGCATCCAAGCTACCACTTAACACCAAAGTGCGAGTATATAAAACCTACATCAGAGCCATTATCACCTATGCTGCTCCGGCCTGGTACGCGCTTCTGAGCGAGCCTCTGAGGCGGCGACTGCAGGCCCAGCAAAATATGGCGTTAAGAACCATCGTCGGTGCGGGTCGCTACGTCCGGAACGACGTCATAGCGGCCAACCTGAAGATTGACACCATACAGGAATTTGTGGCCCGGTTGGCGCGCGGACTGTTCGACCGCGCAGACAACGGGCCGCATATACATCTTAACAACTTTGCGCCGCTACACACTCGCCCTCCGGACGGGCGACCCTATCCAAGAGAACTCCTCTCTATATCGATTAGAGAGTCGAGTAACAACCCTCAATGCCGCTGAAAGGCCAACTCCGACCTCATTAGATAACCTCCTTTTTTCGTAATCATAACCGACTACGAAAAAACTACCGATAGCGACAACCGTTTTTACACCTACAACGCCATTAGAAGGCTCCCAGGACCGGTCCATAGTAGTGGACCGCGAGGACAGCACGGGTAATGGGGGCTTACCCCGAGGCCCGAAACCTCCATGGGTCTATACACATGAAGAAGACATACAAATCGTTCGGGACCAGTTACCAGTATATAATATAATCAAGAAAGAAAAGTATATAGGGAAGTGATAGTGAAAGTAATTACTCTCTCACGGAACGGTTTGAAGATAATTACTGTTTTATATATAGTTTTTAGCCGTGTAGTGGCGGTTAAGAATATCCACTACCCCATATCTTCCCGTGGGTGTCGTAAGAGGCGACAGAGGGAGACAGGCAGGAGATGGGCAGCAGCGTCTTCCTGATGACAACTGTGACGTAATAAAAAACTGCGGTTGCCAACCCGCTCGCCAAGCGTGGCAACTATGGCAAATATCCCCCCATGAGCAACGACACAAATAAACGGCCCCCAGTCCCCGGCGGCCCCGCTATTCCTGGCTACGGTGGCGACCATGGTAACGGCGGGGCAGGGGGTGCTAAGAATCTCCGGTGGAGGTTCGGTTGCCACCTACGACGACTCGACCTGGCAACATATAACGCACGCACCCTGAGGACTGACGAGAAGATACTGGAGCTGGAAGAAGAGGTAGACAAGTTGCGCTGGCATATTATTGGATTATCCGAGGTCCGAAGAGAGGGGGAGGACACGGCAATCCTCGAGTCCGGCAACTTGTTCTATCACCGGGAGGGCGACCATCTGTCCCAAGGAGGTGTCGGATTTATCGTCCACAAATCTCTCGTCAACAACGTTGTAAAGATTGGGAGTGTGTCGACGAGGGTCGCGTACCTGATACTCAGAATCACCAAACGGTATTCGCTGAAGGTCATTCAGGTTTACGCACCAACCTCGGCACATCCCGATGAGGAGGTGGAGGAAATGTATGAGGATATTTCCAGAGCCATACATTCCTCCAAAACCTACTACACGGTGTTGATGGGAGACTTCAACGCAAAACTGGGCACAAGAGAAAGCGGTGAGCGGAAGGTAGGGAAATTTGGAGTAGGGCAACGGAACCGAAGGGGCCAGCAGCTGGCCGACTTTATGGAGAAAGAGGGACTCTTTATGATGAACTCTTTCTTCCAGAAGCGGCCCCACAGGAAGTGGACCTGGTCGAGCCCCGACGGTTCGACAAAAAATGAGATTGACTTCATTATGACGACCAGACGCCAACTGTTCAGTGATGTCTCAGTGATCGCAAGGGTGAAAACTGGCAGCGATCACCGAATGGTTAGAGGCACACTGAACCTAAACGTTAAGTTGGAGAGGTCTCGTCTAATGAAGTCAACGCTCCGTCCCCCTCGTGCTCTAATCCAGAATCCCGAAACCTTTCAGCTCGAGTTACGTAACCGCTTCCAGTGCCTAGAAGATTGCAATGCAGTGGACGATATGAACGACAAGCTCGTGGAAACTGTCCATGCGGTCGGAGCTAAGTTCTGCAAGACCCGCCGCAGAAGAACACAAAAACTCTCCGATCACACTCTTAATCTCATGGCTGTTAGACGGGGGATGAGGCTGCAATCGTCAACAGATTTGACAGCATACAGGCAACTGAACAGACAGATCTCCAAATGCATACGGCGAGACTTACGCAACTTTAATACTTCTCGTATTAAAGAAGCGATCGAGCGGAACCAGGGCTCCAAAGTCTTTGCCAGAGATCTGTCTGCCAGAAAGAGCCAACTGTCAAGGCTGAAGACTGAGTGTGGCAACATCGTTTCCGGGACACCTGAGATTTTGAGTGAGATTGAGAGGTTCTATGGGCAGCTGTACACATCATCGTTGGAGCCACACGCAAGTGTGAGTAACGATCCAAGAGCAAGTCTTATCCGACACTATTCCGATGATATCCCGGACGTCAGTCTAAGCGAGATTAGAATGGCTCTCCAGCACCTTAAAAACGGCAGGGCCCCAGGCGAGGATGGAATTACAGCGGAGCTTCTGAAAGCGGGTGGAACACCGGTACTTGAAGTCCTTCAGAAGCTCTTCAATTCCGTCCTCCATGGTGGCACTACTCCAGAGGCGTGGAGCAGAAGTGCGGTGGTCTTGTTCTTTAAGAAAGGCGACAACGCTCTCTTAAAGAACTACAGACCGATTTCCCTTCTGAGCCGCGTCTACGTGCTGTTTTCGAGAGTCATTACGAATCGTCTCGCACGCAGACTTGACGACTTCCAGCCTCCCGAACAAGCCGGTTTCCGAAAAGGCTTCAGTACCATAGACCACATACATACCCTGCGGCAGATTGTACAGAAGACTGAAGAGTACAATCTGCCACTTTGCCTGGCGTATGTGGACTATGAGAAAGCCTTTGATTCCGTCGAAATTTGGGCGGTGCTACAGTCCCTTCAGCGGTGCCAAGTTGACTGTCGGTATATCGAAGTGCTGAAGTATTTGTACAGTAGGGCTACGATGGCTATCCGAGTACAGAACCAGAGCTCGAAACCTATCCAACTGCAGAGAGGTGTAAGACAGGGTGACGTTATATCCCCGAAACTCTTCACCGCTGCATTGGAAGACGTTTTCAAGCTACTGGACTGGAAAGGATACGGTATTGACATCAATGGCGAGTACATCACTCACCTTCGATTTGCCGACGATATAGTCCTTATGGCAGAATCGCTGGAGGACTTAAGCACTATGCTCAATGACCTCAATAGTGCCTCCCAACGGATAGGTCTTAAGATGAACATGGACAAAACAAAGATCATGTTCAATGTCCATGTCACACCTATGCCGGTAGTTGTTGGGAGCACTATGCTCGAAGTTGTTGACGAATACGTTTACCTGGGACAAATAGTCCGACTAGGTAAGTCCAACTTCGACCGAGAGGTCAATCGACGGATTCAACTCGGCTGGGCAGCGTTCGGGAAATTACGGCATATCTTTTCGTCAGGTATACCTCAATCTCTAAAAACTAGATTGTACAACCAGTGCGTGTTGCCAGTGATGACTTACGGATCTGAGACGTGGTCCTTCACTGCTGGCCGTATGAGGACGCTTAAGGTCGCTCAGCGAGCTATGGAGAGGGCTATGCTCGGAGTTTCTCTGCGTGATAGACTCAGAAATGAGGATATCCGCAGTAAAACCAGAGTGACCGACATAGCCCAACGGATTAGTAAGCTGAAGTGGCAATGGGCCGGCCATATAGCTCGAAGAACCGATAACCGATGGGGAAGAAAGGTTCTCGAGTGGCAGCCTCGTACCGGTAGGCGTAGTGTAGGGCGACCCCCACTAGATGGAGTGACGACCTGGTAAGACATGCAGGAAGTCGATGGATGCAGGTGGCTCAGGACCGTGCTTTGTGGCATTACTTGGGGGAGGCCTATGTTCAGCAGTGGACTTGTGAAGGGCTGTAATGATGACTGTTTTATTCCCAAGGGATCCTTCACCTTTAAAATAAGTACAGTTCATTGGTGTCGCTAGTGCGGCACATATTGAAGAATTAAGGCGTAAGGACCGGGACGACCTCGGAAGACCCGTAATCTCCGCCTGAACCTATTTGAAGAAAAAGAAGAGGTCGACGCCCTTGTGTGTTACTCCGTTGCGGGGTTCACATACGTTGTTCCCGAACCCAACGTAGGTGTCATAGGAGGTTAGAGAATCCGCTGCTGAACGAGCCGTGACAAAGACCCTTCCCTCGTTCCTGTCCTTTTTTTCCATGTTCTTTATTTTATCCATGTTCATTTTAAGACCTATCCGCTGGGAGACACCATTGAGGTCATTGAGCATAGTGCTTAGGTCTTCCAGCGATTCTGCCATAAGGACTATATCGTCGGCAAATCGAAGGTGAGTGATGTACTCGACATTGATGTTAATACCGTGTTGTTCCCAGTCCAGTAGCTTGAAAACGTCCTCCGGTGAAGAGTTTCGGGGATATAACGTCACCGTGTCTTACACCTCTCTGCAGTTGGGTAGGTTTCGAACTTTGGTTCTGTACTCGGATAGCCATCGTAGCCCTACTGTACAAACACTTCAGCACTTCGATATACCGACAGTCAACTTGGCACCGCTGAAGAGACTGTAGTACCGCCCAAATTTTGACGGAATCAAAGGCTTTCTCATAGTCCATATACGCCAGGCATAACCTGCTATAACAATAATATAAGGGGTATAATTAAAAAGGCAAATCAAGAGAAATAAAATTCTAAGATAGTTGAGTAAATTTGTTTTCGATTCTTTGGTTGCAAAAATACTATAGATAATTGCGTAGTAAAATACTAAATCTACTACTCAAGTAGTTATGTATTTAATTTTTCGACATACTCAGAGCGTATACACAGGCATTTGTTTCCTCTGGGTATAAGCCGGTTAAGAAAAATTAAAAACCAGTACTATCACAGTGATTGACTGCTCCATTTCGCAGTTTCATGCTGTAGCACAGACTTTTTTTGAGTCGAAAATTCTTTAAGCACGTTAATGCTTTTGCTCTGGTATTGAATTTTTTTCGAGCCAAAAAATTATCCAAATTCTGGAGAAAGAAGTAGTCTGTAGGCTAAAGGTGTGATAAGTTCTGCGGATGATGGAGAGCTTCAAACCCAAGCTCTTATAACGTGGAGACCGTCTGTTGTGCAGTATAAGGTCACACGTTGTCGTGCAGGAGCCGCGGAGACGAGCGATTGACCATACTTGGAGACGTGTGAGCTTCTTCATAATTGTGTACAGTTTCTCACAGAACACATCTGCATTGATGCTCATCCCATTTGGTAAGAAGCTGAAATGAACATGTGATGGTCACTGCTTGGTACAAAAAAATCAAGGTACTGCAATATTTTCAAAGGGAAAATTAAAAAATAAACCTTTTCTCATTTCACGAATCCACGATGTGAATAAAAATGTTTCAGTGTATGAATTCGCAGTGTGTCTCTTTTTGTCGCAAAGGAAAATTTCTGGAGCCTCTTTCTTTTTTATGTACGCTTTAAATTTGCATACTTTTTATTTCAATGCCCGTTTGCTTAGTAGAAACATTTTCTACGAGAAGTTAAAATAAATAATTATTTTAATCTCCATTTCATTTAGTATTTTTATTCTAAGGCTTCAAACTGTTAGATTTGTAGCAACGCTGATTTATAATCTGCATGTTTGAGAGATAGAACATTTTGTTACTTTTAACATTTAAATACTATTTTATGTAAATTATTTTGTGTTATGACACATTGGAGCTATAACGCAAACTAATAGCACCATAACTCCCAAAAAGCCAAATTCCTTATTCAACATTTTCTTTATTCTATATTTATATAATATATAAAACCAAAAAGCCTTATTCCGACATTGGAACTTGTAGAGGTTGTTGCTTAACTTTTTACTGAAACAGAAACTTTTTGTTCAATATAGATTATAATTACTAAATACTTATAAAAAGTTACTGTAATGCACTTATTCGTTGTATATGTGTGATGTACAGTGAAGTATATACTACTACTACTACTACTACTCTTTTGTTTAATTTACCACTGGTTCAGAAAAACCTCGGTTTTAGGAAGAACCAGCAAGAAACACAACCAGGATTTTTTGAAGAAAAAAAAACAGCTTACAATCATATAATTATGGCTTGGATGAAATTAGTGTTTCAAAACAAAAAGAAGCTCTAATACGTTTCTTCTACAACGATTCTACGTGCTTACAGCTTTATTTATTTAATACTAGTAATATAAATAAATAATATAAATAAAATAAATTAAGCCATTGAAACCTTTTTAATATACGTGATTATTATCAAATAGTTAAATTAATTATAAAGTCTTAAAATATGAGGTTTTCTTAATTAACTACTTAACTAACTAACTACAAAATACGCAGTTACTTTAGTCATTCACGTAGTCATGTTCTAATATAATTCACAGTAATTATTAATTACTCCTAATTAATTAGGTACTCATCAGTATAAATCACACTGATGTTTTTGATGTTCTATTTAAATTTAAATAAGAATGATCAAAAATGCTACCAAGTTTTCTCACACATCTAATCAAATTAATATAGTAATTGCTTTAGTAGTTGTATAGCCTTTCATTCTTTACCAGGAATTAAATGTATACAAATAAATAAAATTTAATTATATGTTTTAAAGTCAAAATTATAAACAGACACTTTTTTACAAAATGCATTTGAAAACAATCTAAAAATTGTTTATTTGTTATAAGTACCGTTAAAACTCAAAAAGTTGTGTCTGTCTGTTTGTTCCGGCTAATCTCCAAAATCCGACAGGAATATCACTGGCAGACAGCTGATGTTATAAGATGTAACTTAGGCCACATTTAAATTACACATAAAATCTAACATAAGAAGAATAAGAGATTGAATTTTGATTTGAAGTTTCTTTGTAAGAGGCGGTAAAATATTTTTTAATCTGTACGATTGTCTCAAAGTAGCATAAACTTTACGGCTATCTTGCCTTTGACTTAAGTTTGTTTAATAACTTTAAAACATACTCCTCAGTGACAGTCGAAAAAGGAAATAAATCAATATGCGGATGACATGGAAGTAATATCTTAAATAGTTTTCATTTTAATGTGAGATGGGAGAAAGGCAAACCTCTGCTATATAAACGTATTTCATATCAAAATAGTTAGTTCCGTACTATACAAGATACAATTCTCCCCTCAAATTCCAAGTAAAATTAAAGAAATCGGCCGATCGCCTTTGTCGTTCTAAGCTGGAAGACAATTGTCATTAATTATTAATAAATGAGACAACACCGTGATAAACGGGCTAACTTGGGCAAATAACCGTCAAATCGTCTAAGGGGAAAATATCGAAGATTATTTGCTTTTTAGTTTTACTTAAGCCAGAAGTGTAAATAAACTTCCATGTCTCTGATTGCGATGAAATATTTAGGAATTCATGCAAAATACCGGCGTTTAGCAGACCTCACCACCTGATTGCAACGATTCCTAGCTTTTTGAAAGCTTCTCAGTTCTGTAAAGTACGGTAAGATTTATATTTGACAAAAGCTCTGTAGCGCCTGTTCATTGCCAGGCGTACGTCACAAGTGATCCATGGAACTGATGGGCGTTTAATTTTAATACCGGATGGTTATTTAACATCGGAGACCAATCAATGGCATACAGCTGTGTAACTTTATTACATGAGGGTTATGTTGAGGAGATGTCAATTTATATGAGAGAAGTATTAGGTCATGGTTTGAAAAACCAGGAGCTGGCAACTAACCATGACTTGCATCTCTATCAGAAGATGTAATAATTAAGTCGTGCCATGAATCAGTGGCAAAAAAATTAGAGCGATTAATTTAAAGGGAAAGAATGGAGAAGTTGACCGAGTTTATGATGGATTGTAATTTTTGAAAATTAGTGGAGTTTTTTAAAAGATTCATATTGAAATCAGAGCAAATATTGTCTATGATAGATTCCAAAGTGTAGAAATAATCCTCCTCTTCCTCGGTCGGTCGGCCCTCTTTAAATTAATTTCAAGAAACAGATACTCCATGCCGTTAGCCTGTTAATCAAAAGTGGATATTTCTTTGAAAGTTATATCATTACGTAGGTAAATAGCAACTACACCTCCACGCCTTAAAATTCGGTCATGTCGCACCAACACAAAGCCTGATAGACCATATGATGTAGAACACAGCTTGGTTTTTTTTAACCAGGTTTCGGACACTCGTACAGCATGGACAAATTTAGATCAGAAAGTAGCCAGTAATTCAGTATAATGACATGGTATACTTTGCGCATTAATATGACATATATTAAGATTACAGTGAACAAAGTTTACAAATGTATCTGGAATTTTTGCTTAAGCGTGAGTTAAAGGATAAAATCATCATCAACGGAGTGAAAAGATGAGCTCATATCTTGCTTATCATAACTTGCTGATACAAAAAATTCATCATCAAACATAGGAATTTAAATTATTTTAATTTAAATATCATATACCTGCGACAAATATACAAAAACAACTTAATATATTATGCTACAATATAGCTTACATGTATAATATATCAGATAAGAATAACCAAGAATATAAGAACAGGTATTATTTTATCACACCAGCTTTCCACAAGTTGACTGATAGTTACAAAGCAAATAATACAAAAATTAAATTTTACGCAAGTAAAAATTTCAGTCACTGACAAAAGATAACATTAGCTGGTTACAAGTATTCAAAGTATGCAATATTTCATATTTATATAAAAATAATACATGTAAAGTTTAATGGTCTACATACCTTTGCCTTAACCATAATATCGCGTTACTATCATTTAAAAGTGACAAATATCTTACGACAGAATCAAAAACAAAAACAAAAGCAAAAGTCAAAATTGCCAAACCAGGTAGAAAATTGAAAATAACATCGAGCTATTATGCACTATATACTTCATTGGAGAATATATCAAAAATTAAAATTTCCTCCTTAATTAAATAAAATTGCGAAATTAATCTACTAAAATTACTTTTTATACCAGCTTACAACTACTTTCAAATTCATGTTCCGATTGCAATTTAAAAAAAAAAGAATATTAACAAAGCTATAAACATGACTAATATTCCCCTTAACCACTCGTGGTAAGCTTAAATTGCTTGCAACTTAAACTACTGTATTGTGAATTATATGACTAAACTATTTACTAAACAATTATAATATATAAAATGTAATATAACACTATTACGAGCTTTGGGTTCGTGACAATAAAGACTGCCGACTGAATTACCAAAATTTGCACTTTAATTCGCTTTGCAATGATTAAAACTTAAAACACTAATAATTAAACACACTGATTCACTTTATTTCGCTCCGAAGCTTCGCTTATCTCGCCAAATTCAATACTGCCCCGACCGCGTCTTGCATCGCCTTTAAATACACATTTTTCATCGAAACGTCCAGAATATTCAAGTGAATACGTGCGCCAACCGACCAGGCGCAGAAAGTTCGAGTGTGGGCTTCCAGAAAGCTTAATTATTCTGTTCAATACTAGATGGCGCTGCTGGTCGAAAGCTCTCCTCGCTTTGTTACCCGACACTAGATGGCGCTAGTGCCAGACGTTAACTTAGGCGTGCAACACTGCCCCCTCTTAAGACATATCCGATAGACATAAGACATTATCGGCCCCATAATAACGCGCCAGGCGATCCACATGGACGATCTTAGGAGTCCCTCTTGCGCCTTTCTGTATCTGGTAGGTTACATCGTTGATCCTGGTAACAATCCGGTACTGGCCGTCCCATTTAGCTTGAAGCTTAGGAGATTTCCCTTTGCTGCGGACTGGATTGTGCAACCACACTAGTGAACTTTCGTCGAACCCTTTGTTGTTCATTTTGCGGTCATACCGGGTTTTCATCTCTTCGGACATTTGCTGGCCCGATTGTCTAACGTGCTCATAAATGTCTTTCATTTTGTTCATTTGCATAATCGGTTATACTGCTTGGGGCATCAGGTGCATCAAAGTTTGCGGAAGCTGGTGTCACTGATGTACTTTCGTGAACAGCGCTTCGATATGACAACAAAAACGGTTGTATGTGCTTTTCCCAATCTCGTTGCCGATTGTCTACAACTTTTGCTAGGTACCTCTCCAATGTCTGATTAAATCGTTCTACCATTCCATCAGATTGCGGGTGAAAAGAAGTCGTTCTTGTTTTATGAGTACCCATAACTCGGCAAGTTTCCTGGAATATTTGAGACTCAAAATTACTTCCTTGATCGCTGTGAATCTCTAAAGGTACTCCAAAACGACAGAAGAGTTCATGAACTAGTTTATCTGCAACTGTTAAAGCTTCTTGATTTGGAATGGCGAAGACTTCTGGCCACTTAGTGAAGTAATCCATCACAACCGTGAAATACTTGTTACCGCTTTCACTCTCCGGAAACGGCCCCGCCACGTCAATGGCTATTCTCTCCCATGGTGCACCAACATTATACAACTTCAATGCACCTCTACTACGAGTCTGAGGTCCCTTTACAGCCGCACAACTTGTACATTTGCGACACCAGTCCTCGACATCGTTTCGACAGTGGACCCAGTAAAACCGTTCTCGGATCTTCAGTAGAGTTCGTTTAACTCCTAGGTGGCCTCCTGAACAATCATTATGGTACAGCTGTAGAACATCCGGTAATTTAGCTTTAGGGACAACCATTTGCAAATGACAGTTGTTTCCTCGAACATTTTCCCACTTACGGCACAGAACTCCATCCTGAAGCAGCAAGAAACAGAAACAGAAACAGAAACTTTTTATTCAATGTAGATTACAAGCAATACTTGTTGAAAGTCAATTTTTTCATTTACCACTGGTTCGCAAGAAAAAAACCTCTGTCCTGGGAAGAACCAGCAAGAAACCCAGCGGGACTATTTTTTTTTTCAAATAATAGCTTACAATCATGTTTACAATTGACAACACAACACAAATTAGAAAAAGCTTGGTAGCGATCACCCTTCCCAGGGGTTACTATCATCCATAAATTCCTTAATATTATAATAACCCTTTTTATACAAACTTAGTTTAATAAAATTTTTGAATTTTGCGTATGACAAATTTTGTATATTTTCTGGGATTTTGTTGTAAAAGCGTATACATCGCCCCAAGAATGAATTACTGACTCGGTGGAGTCGAGTAACTGGTACTACTAGCTTGTGTCTGTTCCTAGTATTTACAGAATGAATATCACTTATTTTTGCAAAACTACGTTTATTCTTGTGTACGTACATTACATTTTCATAAATATATTGAGAGGCCAGAGTTAATATATTGATTTCCTTAAATTTTTGTCTCAGTGACTCTTTTGGTTTTAAATTATATATTGTTCTAATGGCTCTCTTCTGTAAAATAAATATAATTTCAGTGTCAGTCGCGTGTCCCCATAGCAAAATACTAACACGAAATAATGCTACAGAAATAACTAAAGTAAACTATTCTTGCTGTTTCAACACTGGTAAGAGTTCTAATCTTTTTTACAGCATACGCTGCAGAACTAAGTCTGTTAGATAGTTTTGATATATGGGGGAGCCATTGAAGCTTTGCGTCTAGTGTGATTCCAAGAAAATTGGTGGTATCAACAAGACTCAGTTCTTCCCCATTTAAAATTACATTCGTATTAACATGTCTGACATTAGGAGTTATGAATTTCATACATTTAGTGTTAGTTCCATTTAAATGCAAATTATTAACATTAAACCAATTGACTACCTTAGCTATAGCATTATTTACTTTCGTCGTAATTTAATAACTGTCGTTTTAATTTGAAAATTAATGAAGTATCATCAAGCTGTCCCATTGGGCCCAATAGCTTTTAGTGGTCAAACTCACCGCCGAGACGTCGCTCCACTTAGGCTTGGGAGCACTGGCCTTCATCCATTCCAGAATTGGCTTGATATCCGGATCTTACTGCTGTGCATGTTGTAAGCTGTCCTTCCACTCGTTGCTGAGGTTGTCTGTCCTGAGCATCCTCACGGATACCATTTCCTTACTCTCTTGCCTAGTACAATGTTTGCAATCTTCAGGACAAGGTCTTCTTGACAATGCATCTGCGTTGCCATGAGATTTCCCGCTGCGATGTTCGATTTCAAAGTCGTATTCCTGCAGTAGTTCAATCCACCTCGCAACTTATCCTTCTGGATTTATAAACTGCAATAGCCATTTAAGTGCAGCATGGTCAGTTCGTAAGTGAAATTTTCGCCCCAGAAGATATTTGCTAAAATGCTGCAACGACTTTACTACAGCTAGCAATTCTCGTCTTGTGAAACAATAGTTCCTCTCCGGTATTGACAACTACTTGCTGAAATACGCTATCACGACCTCTTGGTCACCATTCCGTTGAGACAACACACCGCCAAGTCCTACATCACTTGCGTCTGTGTCAACTATAAATTCTTTGCTTGCATCTGGGTATCCCAAAATAGGTGTTTTGCACAGACGGTCCTTGAGCTCCTGGCATGCGATATTGCAACTTTCATCCCAGCAGAAATGTCGCTTCTCCTCGGTTAGCTTATACAGAGGTTTGGCTATATCTGCAAAGTTCTTCACAAATCGCCGGTAATAGGAGCACAAACCCAAAAATGCTCTAACCTACGTCTTGTCTTTCGGAACCGGCCAATTCTTGACAGCGGCGATTTTCTCTGGATCCGTGCGGATCCTTCTTCCGATACTACATACCCCAAAAAGTTAACTTGCCGTTTGAATAGTGAACATTTCTTCTGACTCTACTTGAGATTGGCACTCTGAATCTTCATGAGCACGCGTTCCAGGTTTTGAAGGTGTTCCTCAAACGTACGGCCTACGATGATGATGTCATCCAAGTAGACCAGACAGGCATCGCCAATTAGCCCGGTAAGTACAAGTTCCATCAGCCTTTCAAACGTTGCTGGAGCATTGCACAACCCAAACGGCATTACTTTGAATTGCCACAGACCCTTTCCCGTCAAAAACGCAGTTTTCTCCTTGTCCTTAGGGTCAATTTCAACTTGCCAGTAGGCACTTTTTAGATCCAGCGTGCTAAACCACTTTACTCCTGTAAGCACGTCCAGCGTGTCATCAATTCTTGGCAAGGGATAGCTGTCCTTCTTCGTAACGTCATTCAGACGGCGGTAGTCAACACAAAACCGCATGCTGCCATCCTTCTTCTTTACCAGCACCACGGGTGAACACCATGGACTAGAGGAAGGTTCAATAACACCATCCTTCACCATTCCTTCAATCATGGTTTCCACTTCCTTTTCACGTGCTACCGGCAATGTTCTTGGCCGCTGATGGATAGGCAATTCTTCTACTGTGTTTATTTTGTGTTGAACTGAGCCAGTCTTGCCTATGTCAGCATCGTTTGATGAGAATACATCGGCATACATGAGTAACAACTTCTTCGCCTTGACCATTTCGTTCGGGGAGAGAACGCTGCGACAGTCTTCCAAAAGGTGGTCACTCTCGTTTGTGCATCCTTGCTAGGGGTCTCACTCGATAGATATTGGCACCGACGTAACCAATCCACTTCCTCACAAGTACCAACCAGCGTGCCTTTTTCTATAATCTGTTCCCGGTCACTAAGGTTCAGCACACGTACTCCTGAGATGTCAGTGGTTCTGACCAAGGTTCGGGCTACTTTCCATGGAAAGTCATTGTTTACCCTTTCCACAAGTACACAACGGTGAGCTTGCCCAGCGTTTCGAGGAAGACTAACCGGCACAATCGTTTCTGATCTCGGCGGAAGAATAATGTTCTTAATGCTATACACGTTCCCTGGCAACGCACCTTCCATAAAAAGTTCATCCTGTCCACATTTCAAAACACCTTGCTTAACGTCGATCTCACAACAATTATTCCTCATAAAGTCTAGACCCAGGATGCAGTCGTCCATTATATCAGCTACGATGACATCATGCAGGTAGATCACGTTGCCTAGCTTCAACTCCATCTCCTTCTCTCCACGGACGGGTATACGCTGACCGGTGGCTGCTACCAAATTAAGGCGTTCTCGGTTGTATGCGGTGTTCCCAAGGAACTGACTTATAAGTTGAGAACTAACAACCGTACGAGAGGCTCCAGTGTCTACGGTCAGTTTACACGGCATTCCGTTGACCTCGCCCTTGATCCTTCCCAGCTTCCGACAGGCGGTTGTCATGTTAAGCAACCTTATCTTTCACCTCCCTTATCTCTTTTCCGAAAGTAGCTTGAAGGTCTTTCATGAGGACATCTGCTCTTCCTTATCGCGTTGGAGTTGCTCTTCTAAACGACGGGCCTGTTCCTCCTGCCGGCGGGCCTGTTCCTCCTGTCCGCCCGGCAGCTGCTCTTCCAATCAGCGGGCCTGTTCCTTTCGTCCGCCCCGCAGCTGCTCTTCCAATCGGTGGGCCTGTTCCTCCGGTCCGCGCTGCAGCAGCTGCAGCATCACCATCAGAGCACCTAAGTCAGGTGCCACAGACGTAGGAGCTGCTGACGGGCTGGCTTCCGTTGCCGGCGGCTGGCCCTCAGACATCTGCGGCCCGTCCATCTCCTGCTGACGTTGACTTCGGATACGGACACCCCACTTCTGACACCTAGTGTTGAACGCCTAAGTTGACGTCTGGCACTAGCACCATCTAATGTCGGGTAACAAAGCGAGGAGACCATAAATCCCGACACCGAACTAGGCGACACGTGTAACGTAAACGGTGACTGCACACTACCTATGAAAAATGAACTGAATCATGCCAAAAACATTGATGACATATCTACGCCTTCTGAGTTTAAATTCGACGAAGATTTTGAATTCGAAGATCCCGATGTGACTGCAAAACGAAAGGAAATAGAAAAATACCTGGAAAACCCTGATTTCGTAAATGTTGAGCAGTGGCAAAGTATTGCAAAAAGTAAAGGAGGCTTAATAACAGATGAATACAGAAGAAGAATCTGGCCTTTGCTGGTGGGTGTTATACAAGATGAGATGACAGATCCCCCATCACTAGATGAATTATCAACACACATTAAATATAACCAAGTGGAGTTAGATGTGAAACGTTCCCTGAAACGGTTTCCTCCAGGTATACCATATGAACAGAGAGTTGCTTTACAAGATCAGTTAACTGTACTCATACTTCGTGTAATTATTGAGTACCCACACTTAAAATATTATGATGATATAGCAATAACTCTGTTGCTAGTGTGCGGTGACCGGGCGTCGTTTCCTTTACTATGTCGACTGTCGTATGGCCCAAAGGCCCCCTAGCGCCTTTCATGCAGGCTACAGTGCACCCCCCGAACGGGTTCCCGCCTTGTCGTGGCGGGGGGGCTTAGTAGCCGTGGCTTGGTCTCCCACGATGAACAAAGAGGAACCCACGTGGCTGGCCCGAGGTGAAGGGCCGGCCTGAGGTCGCCACTCCGAGTGGGCTTGGGGACCCACTTCGGATGTGTACTGGTGGACTGCAGCGTGTGGGGACTTCGCACCCTCTACCGCTGCAGCCGAGGTGGAGTCGCGGAGGAAGAGGAGTGTTGGTATGGCGATGCGCCACTCGCCCTATCCTCCGCGACTCAAACGGGGCCGCACCGTTGATGCGGTGGTGATGGGGCTGCGGGGGGAGAGGATTGTCGGTATTGCGAGGCGCCGCTCTCCCTATCCTCCGCAGCCGAATCTTGGTTGGCGGCGGAGCCATAGACCAGGACCGCCGCTGGGGTCAGGAAGGCTAGTACTTCTAAGTGCTCGTTTTTCCTGGCCCCATGGCCTTCGCGCATCGGACGCGGGGGCGTCTGTTGCGCAGATGTAATTGGAGGCCGTGGAGGAAGGTGTGCCATGTGTTCTGGTGCGCCTTACTTGGGAAGGAGAACGGGAAGGAATATTCCTCTCCCGAGGAGGTGCTGCCATGGGGCGGCAGTCGCTGGTAGGGCCGCGCAAGTGTGCGAAAGCGTTCCCGTAGCCCTGCCAATATGCGACGAAGGTGGAACACCATGGGGTTTTAGTCGGTGCGAGTCCGACATAACCCGTCCTTGCCCCCCGCGAGGCGGGTATGCGTAGGCATTTCCCCATGTTAAAAAAAAGGCTACAATGCAACCAACGCAACAATACGTATATAATATAAAATGTACTATAATACTGTCGTAGCTTATTCTAGTAATAACCAATCATCATTTCAGTGTACGTCAACTCAAGTAATATGGATTATGAAAAGCTAAAGAAGAGAGATTTTAAAACAATAGAAAACTATTATCAACATATTATCACTTAAAATTCAAAATAATACTGATTGTTTTCGATAAAAATGCTAAGCAATGGATTAATATTAAAATCTAAATATAGTACTTATTAATTTATTTCATAGAATTATAACATCCAATTATATATATCTAGATATATACACAGTTATTCTCCGAAAATTAAAAATTAAAAATAATAGAAATTATAATGAAATATATATTTATTTGTTTAATAATGTTCTAGCAGTTTATGAATATTCCATTCCCCTTCTTGAATACCTAATAATATTTAATATGTTAATATTTCTTTTATAATATCTTACAAATATCATTTTACGAAGTCACTTAACGAGAACGATTCTTAGACCCGCTAAGTATATGACGACGTTTTGACGAGATCTTACAGTTTCTAAAATTACAATCTATCAAAGTCAACTACTGAACATACTGGCTTCCTCACGGATAATCTCATAAGGGGGGTATTTGCCAAACTTTCCACTTTTGGCAGGCGGGTTGCCAACCGCAGTTCTTTTCTTTGGATCTAGTTGTTGTTAAGAAGATGCTGTGAAGATGGTGCCACACCCGCGGGACGATTTGGGTTAGCGGATATTCTTTCAACCCTAAAACACATTGTATTTGAATACTAATGTTATAAATTTCCACTTCATTACTAAATAAATCTAGGAATATTTAAAAAAGTTTACTTAAAATGTCGTGATTAAATCTAAATTTGCGACTATTTGTAGGAAAAATTTACTATGTATTTTTCATATGAAATTTTAATTGATCAAGAATATGTAACGGTAATTATTCTTTAAATAAATTCATATTATTGTATATTACAAGAATGTTATAAACTTATTGACATAACAAAATTACTATAAAATACGTGGCGTTTCGCGCATCGCAAACTCAAAACCGTTAGCCGACGAATAACTAAGGTATAGGAAAAACCCAAAAAAACCCCATTCTTTGAGTGATAAAAGGTAGCGTCCAATATATGTTAACACAGAATAAATAATTGATTATGTGCTAATATTAAGTATATTCAAAAACATGGGAATTTTTATAATTATGAAATTTTGTCACAATTCAGTAGTCAACAATAGAAATAAAAATAAGTATTTTGAATCGACGATTGATAAAAATATGAGTTTTCTGAAATGGAGTATTCCTATACGTTTGAATACTGATTACCAAATATTTTGTACTGATATAAAACAGGAAACAAACTTAATCCATCCAACTATTGACCCATATCTCTGTAATCAATAATATCAATAATAATAGAAAAAATTGCAACAAACAAAAAATTATTAAATATTTAGAAAATAACAATCTACTAGCACTAAATCAGTATGGTTATAGAACGGGTCGGTCAATGAATGATGCAATGCTAGATTTGACCAATCAAATATCGACATATCACAATGCGGGAGAAAAATGCGTTGGGGTTTTTTAGATCTCCAAAAAGTTTTTGTTACCGTCTCAATTTCAATTTTAATCTCACGACTGCAAAATACGGGTATTAGGGACGTACCTTTTCAATGGATCTCTGACTATTTAAAAAATAGAAAACAACGAGTACGCATATGCAACCAATTGAGCGATACTGTGAACTGCTCTTATGGTATACTATAAGGAAGCATGTTAGCAGCAACTCTATTTTTAATTTATTATTAAATATTATTATTATATTTATTATTAAATAATAATGTTTGCTGATGATACTGTGCTGTTGTTTTACGGGAAGGACTGGAAACTATTCAAAAACTAAGTTAAATTAGTTTAATTAGAGTAAATAAATGGCTGCACAACAGTAGACTCACGCTGAATATCTCCAAAACAAAATACATTTGCATCAGACATACCAAAGCATTGAATTGCAAAACAAATTTGAGTGTAATCATACATTCTAATTCATGTGACATATCTCACTTTCAATCAATGTGCAAGTGCACCTCCATAGAAAGGGTATCAAATAAAAAATTTATCAAATACCTGGGTGTCACAATAGATGAAAATCTGTCATGGTATCTACACATTCCGAATACTGCCAAAAGATTAAAAAAACTATTATTTATTTTCAGACAACTAATAACAATAGCTGACCAACAAATTTTAGTCCAGACCTATAATGATCTATGGCACTTTTTAATAAATTACTGCATTTGTTCTTAGGGTGGTGCCTGCAAAACACACTTAATGTTAGCATAGAGCGAGCGCAAAGAGCTATCCTAAAAGTGATGCTTTCTTTACCTTACCGGTACCTGACCTTATTGCTATATAAAAACAGGTATTGTCTGTTCGGAAACTTTCGTGTATTAATGCATCAATCATCACATGCACACGCACGCACGCACGCACTCACTCACGCACGCACGCACGCACGCACTCACGCACGCACGCACGCACTCACGCACTCATGCACGCACGCTTATACAATGACACAATATCAGGTCAGAGTGTCGATTGATAATACATTGTTATTTTTATATATGAAAATGACTCAATAGGCTATGTGAAGCTTAAGAGGGTGCAAAACACATGTACAGTTATGTGTAATAAATATGCCCAGAATACAAAGTAATTCTCCATGTTATTTTCTAGCTAAAACATGAAATAATCGTTATAACATTTAATATTTAGTTAATCGATATATCGTTATCATCGACAATCGTTAAAAGATAATCTAATCTATTACAAAATTTGTCTTTCAATAGCTATCATCTCAAGATGTTTTGTATAAACTACAATTTAATATAAGCCCTATTTACATTAAAGTTATCTTCACTGAAGTATAGTCTAGTTTTTTTAACGAACTATAACGATTCTTTCCAGTTTATAAAATGAATAAATAAATCATTTGGCAAAAACCCACAACTTCCCCGGCGTTCTTATGCTCGTATTTTTGCACTCCGGCACAACACACCAATGATAAATATGATAACTCATAATTAAACATTTAAAAATATCTTATTCCTTTGCAAACGTCGCAAGCGAGCGTTTTCGCACAAAAACGATAAATTAAAAGTTATTTTTATGGAACTATTCGGTTTTAATTTTTTTAAATTGTAGTGGTTCATTATCACTCTGGGATTCAATTAAAGCACGATTTGAAAATTTGGAAATACCCTAATTTATTAGTAATAGAGTGTGTGGTCGTCAGTCACCCATCTAATATATAAAATTTTTTGTTTGTTCGTATTTTATGCACTGCCATATCCATACCGTACCGATCATCACACTGCGGTTAAACTATCTCAACATATTGCTTGCAGTTCCGCGGAGGTTATAGGCATACATTTGGACCTGTTGTAGTATCGAAAAATCACCCGTGCGAAGCCTTTAACAGATCGTTAATACTCGTATTCTACAGAAATGAAGTATTTTTGTAGTAAAAACTCTTTCACTTGCATAATGAAACATAATGGACCAATGTAGCTTTGAGGTCGAGTCTACCAGTCGTTCTAGTTAATCATGTCCTAGTATTTTTTTATTTAAAACGAAACATTGATTGCAAAGGTTGAAAACAACGGCGAAGTACATGCAATGCACGAATAGTCTCTTGTGCTACTCAGCACTAATTTAGATTAATGAAGAAAAAAATAGGCATGTGCACAATATTACCGAACCCCCCCCAACAAAAAGAAAATTGAGTTTTCATCAAATCTTGACATTTTGAGGTCACAGGAAGCCACCCTGACAATTTTTCTATGTTGTTTGTATGTCTATATGTATGTGTGTGTGTGTGTGTGTGTGTGTGTGTGTGTGTGTGTGTGTGTGTGTGCGTGCGTGCATGCGTGCGTGCGTGCGTGCGTGCGTGCGTGCGTGCGTGCGTGCGTGCATGCGTGTGGATGGATGTAAACCTCTTATAACTTTAGAACACCTTGACGGATTGAAATAAACTAAGCGGATTCCCAAAGTGTTTCATCAAACATCATGATGCGGGTAATGAGCTGTCATGTGAACATTATGCTCCTGTAATTTAATTGTTTAAAATAGTTATTCAACTGTTTCGTGTTAGATTTACCAAAAACGTGGAGAAAACTGTTACGTATGTGTGTTAAAGTGTTAGTGTTAGTTAGTGAAGGCATATAATACACAAATTAAACTGCATTATTGTTAATCTTATGGTGAACTATCCACAGCAATTAAAACCGATATGTGCTATTTTATCCCAAAATAATACTAAATACATCTTATATCGTTTGATAAACAGTGACACAAATAAAAACAGAAATATAAAACAATAAATACTTTAGAAACTTAAAAACTTTATATTTGTGATTTAAAATGACAGTTGAAGAAAAATTTTCAAATAAATACTCAAACTCAAACAAAAACATTTATTGCTAAACCAAAATGTACATAAGATGTTATAACATTATGTAAGACCAGTGTTATGGAACCTGTTGGGCACGCAATTTAGGGGCTAGGAGAGAGGAAGCGTATTTAACTAATTATAAGAATGTCATGTGGTTTATTGAAATATTTATTATATGTATAGATAATACAATTTAAACGAGTGATTATTTTGTATAACCTATATGTTTATGTATTATCTAAAAACATTCATTAGTATTATAGTAACATTTATTAGTTAGGAAAATACGAAACGCTCATAACGAATCTGTCGTTTCATACATACATAAACACTCACGCCTGTCACCCAGAGGGGTAGGCAGAGACTACAGACTTCCATTTGGCACGATCCTGACACACCTCTCTTGCCTCCTTCACATCCATACACCTACGCATACATGCTCGTCGGTTAAGGGTACTCCTAATTTGGCCCGTTTTCAATAAATCGCCAATTTGGTCGATAAATTTTCGCCTAGGACGTCCTTTCCGACTCTGCCATTCACTTCTGCACCATAAATTTTCTTTGTCACTCTTTCCTCATTCATTCTTTCCACATGACCAAACCACCCAAGCATTCCTTTCTTAATCCTGGTCACAACATTATCTTGAAAACCACACTCTTCCCTTATTACACAAATTCTTACCCCGTCGTTCAGATTCAGCCCTAACATACTCCTTAACGACCGCATTTCTACTGCGTTTATTCTACTCTCGTGCTTCTTCTGCCACACCCAACTTTCACTACCATACGTTAAAGTAGGGACCAACACAGCATTGTGAATTGCCATACGTGCCTTTTTCGACACATTTTGACTCTTCACAATAGAGCGCAAGGCCCCATTTACTCTATTTCCCGCATTCACTCGTCGTTCTATATCCTTATCATATCTCACATCCCTGCTAAATACTAAAAACTCATCTACTTGCTCGATCAACTCCCCTTCTATTCTTATTTCACAAATCGTTTTACTTTCTTCTCTTTCAAAAACCATAACCTTCGGCTTACTTGCGTTCACTTTCATACCCCTTTCTTTTAATGATCCGTTCACTAATGTAACCATCATTTGTAACTCGGCCGCCGATAACGCAAGAATAACTTGATCATCGGCGTACAAAAGGCATTTGACAGTTAACTCACCCATTCTTAATCCGCATTCTTCAACTTTCAAATTTTGCAAACAACTGTCCATAAATAGGTTGAACAGCCACGGGGAAGCCACACAGCCCTGTCTGACACCTCTATGGATGTCAAACCAGTCCGAGTAGACCCCGTTGATCCTAACACAAGCACTAGAGTCCCTATAAAGAGACTCCAATGCCTGTATCAAGCCAGCGCTCAACCCAAATGAGTTCAGTGTTTGCCATAGCAAATTCCTATCCACTCTGTCATAGGCCTTTTCCAAGTCCATGAACGCACAAGAAACCTTTTGGTTTTTGGCCAGAAACTTCTCCGCGATCATGCCCATGGAAAAGACTTGATCTGTACATCCCATTCCCTTTCTAAATCCTGCTTGCACTTCCCAAATTTTTCCATCAGTTTCTTTCATGACCCTTTCAATCAGTACCTTAGCATACAGTTTTCCCACAATGCTAAGAAGGCTGATGCCACGGTAGTTTTTACAGTCCTGCTGCGACCCTCTTCCTTTATATACTGGGACTATCACGGCTTTGCACCAGTCTACCGGTACCCGCTTCAGTTCCCAGCATAAATTAAACAAGGTGTGCAGCAGGCCCGCCACCACTTCCTCTCCAGCCCTTAGCATTTCGAGTGAAACTCTATCATATCCGGCAGCCTTACCTGCTTTCATGCTTTTTATTGCTTACATTATTTCATCTATACTTATCTATACATCTACTCTTTCCTCTTCTTTCGGTGTTTCTACTTCACTTAGTACACACGTTGTCTCCTCACACATAAACACGCTTTCAAAATATTCCTTCCATCTCTTTAAACTCAAAACTTCATCATTCAGAATATAGCCATTCTCGTCTCTTATAGCATTCATCATAGGCTGTTTCGAATGTCCCCTGGCAGTTCTTACAAGTTTCCAGAACATTTTAATATTTGCCTGGAAGTTATACGATATTCTTCTATCATTCTTATCCGTTCTTTCTTGCTTTTTTCTTTCAACTACTTCTTTTACTCTCTTATTAAGATGTCTAAAGACTGCCTTTTTTCTTTCAATATCGCCATTCGTACCACTAGAATTAGCAGCCTTTGTTGCTAGTAAATCTAGCCATGCCCTCTTCTTTGCTTCAACTTCCATACGTATCTCATCATCCCACCATAACGTATTATTTTTCCTTTCATTCTTTCTCTTACTAACACCACATACTTCGGTAGCTGCATCCACTAAACTTTTCTTTACATTTTGCCATATATTTTCCAAGTCTAACTCCTTCATACATAATTCATCAAACCACTTATATTTTCTTTCAGTCTACATTTGAACTTTTTTATCACTTTCATCTTGTAACCTTTCTGTCATACGCTGTAACGCAGTAGTAGACACAGACGATCGATGGCGCCAACGCCTGAATAGACCATTAAAATTCGCCATAAAACTAAATAATGATCCGTTCCTACGTTAGAACCCCGGTAAACTCTCGTATCTACCACTGCGCCCCTCAATCTTTCATCCACAATTATGAAATCTATCATGCTTCTATCGTCACCTCTTTCCCAAGTATACATGTGAATCCTCTTGTGGCGAAAGCAAGTGTTCGTCACAAAAAGATTATTTTCCTTACATACGGTGAGGAGACTTTCACCATTCTCATTTATACTTTCATCACCAAACGTTCCCAATATCCCTTCATAACCAAGCCTCCTGACCCTAACCCTTCCATTAAAATCTCCTAGCATAATAATATTTTCATTTCCCTTACACTTCATTAACACCATCCTTACCATTTCCCAAAACTGCTCTCGGATATAAGTGGGCTTAGACATGTCTGGGGCGTAGACCCCTAACACAAACAAATTCTTTAAGCCCACTTTCATTCGTATCCATAGCAGTCTTGGGCTTACACATTCATACTCTTTCACACATTGGCCCATTCTTTCTGAAAGTATGATACCTACTCCCTGGCATGCCCGCTCGCTCTCGTCTACAACCAGTATGCGGTATACATCCAGTAGTACATCCTTCCCCTTCCTTTTCGTCTCATTTACGCGTAACACATCTATTCCTCTATCATACATCATATCGCATACTTCATCCATTTTATCATTCATTGCCCCACATAAATTCAACGTAGCCAGACGGGCCTTTGCAATCCACTTTTCGCCTCTCCGAGAGACAGAACGTGACGGGTGGCGAACCTCGTCGCCAGTTTTCCTCCCGGAGATTCTTCGCAACCCTGCCCCAATAAAGGGGCGCCGGGAACTTGGGGCCATTTCTTTAATTCGATTCCTCATGGTGCGAAATGGGGTGGTATATTTAACGCCGCTACCACGGCGTGGAGCCGAGTCTGTGGTATCGGCTTGTCGCTCATTTAGCACCACCCGGGGGACACGTGTAGGGTGGGCCTAGGAACAGGTGGTCAAAGCCTACGGACGCGAGCGACTTATCCCCCGTTCGTTTCGTATTTATTTGTAATAGAACCACTATTTAGGCTGAAAACGTAAGATGTAACGGTGGCGTGTTGGCTACGTACTCGAGTTGGTCAATTGAGGCCGCGAGGTCGAATGTAACCTGCACAATTTGACATTTTGTGTATGCTTTAAGTTTAAATTTGAATTCAAACTTCTGTTGAGTAATCATAGGAGCAAGACGTGTTTAGTTTGGTTAGGCTCCTAAGTTATCGTTGAAAAAATACTGTAATAGTGTTCATAAGCATATAAAAATATACATAAAAACAATCTTTGAACTGTGAATTATGTGTACGAATAAACGGTCTTTACGGAACTTTAATCACTATGAATTGTGAAGCATGCCGTAATTGAATTACTGGAGAGAAAGTACTCTAATGCATGCAGTGTAATTATTATTATATATGCATGAACATAACTCCATCTTATTACAAGGTTAACCTGGGCGAACTGAGAAGGTCCTGGATATGTCCACTTTGCATTAACATAACTAGGCGAAAGGGAAACAACTGCAATACGACGGTTCGGAAACAACTAAAAAACTTGGATAAATCTAACATGTCCAGCGAAGACCTCACGGTTAGTGAAACCACTGTTAAAATTAGTTGACCAGTCACAGTCAAGTAGACACAGTTAAAAATACACCCACACCATTTGGATGTACTCTCGCTGCGAATATTACATAGGACCAATTCTCGAGACTTCTAGATTTTAAGTTGGATACTAAACTGGAAAGCTTTCAAGCATCTTTTACCAGAACAATAAGGAAGGAAGTTAGTGATCAAATAGTCAAACTAAAATCGGATTTCACCGTAACGACAGATTTTCGTATGGGGGAGCAAAGGGATGTAAAATCTGAACTTAAAACGTTGTCAGACAAGTTCCGGAAGCTTGAAGATGAAAAGATGCAACTACTACACTGCAGGTCTTGGACAAATCCTCAAGAAACTGCAACATTGAAATCCAGTTGATATCCTCGATTTGTTCGTGAGATATCATTAACGAAAATTTTTGATAAAATAGATTATTTTAAATTACTACGATATTTCATACTCAATGTCACAATTTGGTGAAATTTGGTGCAATTTTCATTTTAAATTAGCGATAAGTTTCGGGGATGGCCTGTAGAGTTAACTAATTTTTTTTTTCAAATTTAACTGCTATTTCTTGAACTCTCTTGGTGTGTTACTTTATAGTACGAGCATAATTCGAAAAGTTTATAAAAAAACGGCTTCCACTGTCAACTTGGGTGATCGAAAGTCTTAATCATGCACACGTTTATTATTACTTTTTCCAGCAAAATTTTTTTCGAACTAATTTTTTTCTTTTTTAACTGCTATTTCTTAAAGGTGTACTTGGTGTGTATTATACTTTATAGTACGAGCATATTTCAAAAAAATTATAAGTAACAACTCCTATTATCAAGGTGGGTGATCGAAAGTCATGCACATTTTTATTATTACTTACTAGAGACTTAGAACTCTCGACAATCCAGCAATTCCTAAAATCACTCTCTGAGAAATTCTTCAAAGCCTCAGAGTCCCACTCAAATCGCCTCATTCGCGAGGCAGCTGCCTATGCAGCCCCACTCTCTCTCGGACCCCTCCCTCCCCCGCAAGCTTTCGGCCGACCTGAACTGCCTCCTGGCAACTGAGGTTGAGCCTCCACAGCTCATCCCTTAAGCTTCCTTAGTTAGGTACGCTTATAAGCGGCTACTCGCCGCGTGCGTCACCCTTTCACCCAAGGGAATTCGCGTCAGATACGACTTAAAAGATCTCTCGCTAGGTCAATAAGCCGGTCTAACAGGTGGTGTTTAGTGGATAAAGTCTCCACATAACCACGCACTCGGCTGCGGGGTATGCTATGAGCATTCATCACCTCCCTCCCCCGTCTCCCAGAGGGTAGCCCTTATTTGCTTCTCGGCGCAAAAATTTAAAATCCGTAATAACTAGTATTATTTAAATGTGTAATGTTCGCATAAGCAAAAAAATCATTTCAAATATTGTAAGTCAAAAATCGCCCTTATATATAAGACGACCAAGATCCGGACTGTCAAATTCCCACGAGGGGAGCGACAGCTTGACAGACATTGTTGTTACATTCAATAGCACCTAATATAAAAAATATTATTATTAAAAACCAGGTAAATAATCAATCGCAATGTCATACGTAGATCCCATTACTGCAAAAGTCAAGTCATTTTCGTAGTAGTTTTAAGAGATTTTTCACGTATATTAACCGGCTTAAAAAGGAAGAGGTATTCAATTCGAGTGTGTGTTATCTGCGAACTTTTTTCTAAGTGAACCGGCTTTGCATATTTAACTGACTTGGACTACACTGATGTTTTCATTTAATTTATAACGAAGATAGTTGCACAATTTTTTTTAATTTTTCACTCGTTTCCAGATAAATTTCAAAACACCTCTCCACAAACCACCCCTTTCTTCACAAATAAATCAATTTGCTGTTGTTGACAATACACTTAGTTAATTTGTTATCATGATAGTAATTAAAACAGATTACTTGATGATAGCAATATTTATTGGCAGCACCAATAAAGTTGATTCAGAAGATAACGATTAATCGCTTTGGCGATTAAGTTGCCTAAGTTTCTCGTAAGTGTCTAATATTCCGTATTTTACTAAAATAGAATGAGTTTATAACTAAGTAAAATTTCAAGACTGCAACAAATTGAATGGATTTTCTTGTACTATTTTGACAAAATTAATATGACGTACTAAACAATAAGGCATCTAAGTAACGGATGTATTTTCAAGCAGTGGTCAAACATGAATTTATTAGAGTATTACTTAGTTTGTGCAAATGCTATATTACATACAAAGCTGGCGAGCTGCGGACTTGGCTCATCAGCTCACATAACCGTAGTTATTCGGTGATCTAGCGACGTGATTTACCGGCCACTTTAAAATAGCGCAAGGATCACAACAACAAGGGGGGCAAACGAGGCCACAGTCAACCTGATGGTAAGTGGCTGCTATGGCCCATTGACATTTACATTTATCCGCGATTAGAAATCAAAGTGCATATGGGTTGTCACCCCTGAGGACTAAGATGGAGACTCGTTTCCAGAAAAAGGGTCTGCGATTCTGTACACATACAAATAGTGTTATGTTTATGTTTTAAACATTTTTAGTTTAAGTTTTTAGTTTAAGTTGCTATAAGCCAATGTTCTTAATTATTAGTCAGTGTCTAATGTAAGATATTATATTATTTCATACAAGTGAGGCGATAGCCTAATATTTCATTTCAAAGATTTACATAATCTATTATTAATATTAAAATAAATAGCCAAATAACGAAATGAACCAAATGAACCGAAACTTAAATACTTTTCAACTCCGTTCCGATCGGCCGAAGGCTGCTTCTAAACCATAATGAGAAGTATCGAATAAATACAGTTTAAATGTTAACGTTCGAACTAAACTTTTAAGACCGGTGTCGATGACCGATCGCTTTTCAACTGGTTACTTCTTGTCAAGTAGATTGCGAAAATAGGTACACATTTCTCACATTTTAATGAAATGTTCATGTAAATATTTACTCGTGTAAATTAAAAAGGATCTTCATAGTTTTTGATACTTTTGTTTGTAGTTCTACTTCAATATTATAACTATTATCTATACTTAAAATAAAAATGTAAATTACAGGTGCTTGTACAATGTATATTCCTGTGACAAAAATTATCGATGCTAAAATATAGTAATTGTTAATAATGTAGTTTATGTTACATTTTAGGAAAACTACTACAATATATTAGATAAATAATAATAATGTCCTCCAGACCAAATTTCGCTCACGGCGACTACCCTCAACGGAAACTAGCCATCGGCATAGGGCAGGATTAAAGTGCCTTAGTGTGCAAGCACAAGCGCATTCTCTAATCGTCCCTCTCATATCCTCATATCCTATATTGAACGGTACCCACACAACTGGAGGAGATCGGGGATCAGGCGTGAGGACCAACGGCTTTACATGCTTTCCGGGGCACGGGGGTCGAGAAAACGCCAAACTCCAGACTCCGGACAGCTACTGACAATTTCCTGGCGGAAAAACTTAATAAAAGATATATCTGTCCCGATCCAGGATTTGAACCCGGGACCTCATTGTCAGAGGTTGCGTTTCACAACCACTAGACCAAAGAGGCAGTCAGGCGGGCAATATTGTATAAATTGCATGTTTAGCTTATATTTGTTTGCTTAAAACTTTAAATTGTGAAAATCGACTTCAAAAAATAAAAAAAGACGTGTGGCACTCGGGGACTGCCGCGGTAAAGCAATTGCATAGCATTTTGTATCAACTTATGCAATTATAATTATTAATATAAGGACTACGTAAATAATCAGTACAGCAAGATTGGAAGAAAAATGACGTCTAAATATTTTTTCGTATTTAGTGAACGAATAACTAGTTGGTAAATTAATCATGATATATCTTTTTTTTTTTTCGCCGGAGACTAAAATAATATTGCTTTTTTTCGTAACTGCAGAATCTGTGGATTTATTTCATTATTTTGAACAATATACGAAATTTAAGTGACTAAAATTAAATCTAATCTGAATCAGAATCATAAAAACTGTATTATTCGTGCTAAACGAATCTAATAAATATCTGGTATTTTTGTCTCCTGCGAAAAAAACAGACTATAGGAATCTATCGAATACCTACATAAACAAAATATCACCTATAAATAAAATATTACAAAGCGGAATAACTAATAAGAGCGACGTATACAAAGGAATTGCGTAGGTGGCACAAGTCGCGGGCTCGAACTCATTGGTGGGTGCGGCCAAAAAAGCACGTTGTCTCACCTGGCATCGTGCCACTCGTACTAAATTATTAGGCGTTGCGTTATCGCTTTATACTATACCTCTATGGCTCTATAGATACCTAATATAGATTGCTTATTTTATTATGTTTAGTTTTCCCCGGGTGGTCATGCAGCGATCACTCAAGAGTTCACGACGTCGAAGTATGAACTGGAACAGTCATCGCAGTTTATATCCGTACTAGCTGTTGCCAGCGGCTTCAAATGCGTGAACTCGAAAATTATCCCACAGGAACGAAATACCTGAATAAACGGTATCAAATGTGTTATTCCAGACTAGGTATAACCTATCTCTGAGCTAAATATCATCCAGATCCCTTCAGTTGTTCTGGCGTGATTGAGTAACATACATCTATCCATCCAAACTTTCGCATTTATAACATTTGGATAATAATTCATTCGTCGTCGTTCATTTGATCTAAAAGCACGTTAAGTTAGTTCCGCAAGCTAAGTATTAATCTACCCTCAACATGACAAAATGTGATAAATGTGGAAAAAATATAACCAAAAGTAATCCTGGAATAGAATGTAGCCAGTGCGAGAAAATAGTTCACTTAAATGGGAACTGCTCTGGTCTTACTAACAAGCCAAAGAATGCACTAAAGGCCGCTGAGAATCTAGGATGGACATGCCAAGATTGTCTTGAACATTCCCCGAGACGTAGCTCTATATACGTTCCCGGTGATGAAGACGAAGAGGAAGAGGAAGATAATGCTCAAGATACAGGAAACTATTCCAAAAACGTACAAATTGATATCAAGCGGTTATTGAAAGATATATCAAAAGAGATGGAAAAAGCTCTTCAAAGAGAACTGCGAGACATAGTCAAATCTCTACAACATCAAAGCGATAAAATGGACGAGATGACAGTATCTATAGATGCCTTAAAATTAACAATGAAAGAACTACAGAAGAAAAATGTAGAACTCTCTAACAAAAATAGTTATTTAGAAACGCGCGTTGGTGCACTAGAGCAACGTTTGAAGGATATTGAACAGTCACAGCTAAACAAACAAATTGAAATATTAAATATCCCTCATAATAACACAGAAATAGTAAGCGACGTTGTCAAAAAAATTGCAGATAAATTATCAATCTCAGTTGATGATATTGACACTACTAAACGTGTACCAGGAAAAAAAGAAAAGCCGGGAAATATTGAAATTACATTTAAAAATGAAACAACATCAATAAAATGGATCACAGCAGCAAAAAAACTCAAAGCTATATGCTCATGATATCGTGGATAACTTGTCGGAGGCGACAGGGAAACAGCTTATTTACATACGTGAAGCTTTATCTTATTATAACAGGAAATTACTATGGGAGGCGAAACAAAAGTTAAAACCATCCTACAAATACGTATGGTGTAAACGAGGTATCATCCGAGCACGAAAAGAAGAAAAAGGTGACATCATCATAATCCGTTGCGAAGAAGATATCGCCAGACTAGTTAGAGCCTAAGTAGGTAATTCGCTAAAAGTATTGACTGTACATTTATATATCAACGCATATTCTCTTTTTTCTAAACTTTTTTTTTTAAGCTTACATACATTTCCGCATATTCAGAAAAATAACAATGAATTTACCTAATAACGTAACTGAATTGAAAAACTGTACTAACCTAACTGACTTTATTCATAAAATTCCCCATAAAACTAATCTAACGTGTATCCATTTTAACATAAGGTCAATAATTTCAAATTTTTCTAGTTTAGAACACATTATAGTCACTTGTCCAATTAGTATTGACTTAATTATTCTATCAGAAGTGAATGTCCCGGAACATTTAATCGATCTTTTCCAACTAAAGAACTATAACACTCGTGTAAACCTAAGAAAAGACAGAAAGGGAGGCGGAGTTATTATTTACGTACATAAAAAACATAAAGTATCGACTACGATAACAAAAACTTTATATTTTGAGGGATTACTAACAAAAATAATCACACCTACGAATTACACTTGCAATCTACTCGCTATATACCGTCCGCCTAACTTAAGTAAACACCTATTTATAAACGAATTGCAGCAATCATGCGACAAAATTAATAAACGCGAAGACTTTTTTATAATAGGCGATTTAAACATCGACGTCGCTGTGGAAACACCTATAAAACATAAATACACAACAATGTTCTCGACGTACGGACTTGTGAGTGGGATCTCGGAATATACTAGAATTGAATTAAGAAATAACGTAATTAGTAAATCGTGTATTGACCATATATTAGCACGGTCCCATTCACAAGACGTATACACTGCGACACTTAGAACCGTACTAGCGGACCACTGTGCGACGACATTCGCTTGTGTTGGATCTCAGCACTATATAGAGGCGGCTCCTAAATTTAAAACATATATTGACCACAAAAAAAGTTTCTACCTTATTAAATAAAATAGATTGGGAATCAACTAAAGGTATTAGTTGCCCCATTGAAATATACAAATTCATTAAAGATAATTTCAATAGATGCTACAATGATGCCTTAACAACAATTCGGGAAAAAAATAGAACATTAACGAGGACAGAAAATAAATGGATTAATGAAAAAACTAAAAGGGCATGTGAGAATAGGGACTATTGGTATTCTTTGTGGTTAAAAAATACAGACAATATGATTACTAAACAAATATATAATAAAATACGAAATTCGACTAACAAGCTGATACAAAAAACAAAAAATTGGCACATCAAAACGGATATATATAATAATAAAAATAACCAGATAAGACTTTGGCAAATACTAAATAAGATCACGGGACGGACAAGTCCTTCCATTGATAATATAATTTTAAATTCATTTCAAAATGAAAAAGTGACGCCACTTGATATCGCTAATAATTTCGCTCAGACCTTTCAGAAAAATGTTTCAAGCATCGTACCGTCCTGCAATCGACCCCTTTTTACCGATGAACTTGTACAGATTGCCTGTAAACGTAACATTTCGATATCAAAAGGCTACTCCAAGCTCAGTAGCTAAAAATAATAAAAAACATTCAAACGAACAAAGCACCAGGTATAGACAACATACGAGCAATAGACTTAATATCCATTGCGGACAAAATATCGGTAACTATAGCCAACCTAATAAATGCGTGTATAGAAAAAGGCAAGTACCCTACTGAATTAAAAACTGGAATTGTAAGACCCGTACATAAAAAAGGTAGCAAAACGGATTACGACAATTATCGCCCAATAACAATATTACCTACATTAGACAAAATAATTGAAAAATATATAAGTAAACAAATAAATAATTTCTATAGTCAACACTCAATTTTAAATAAAAGTCAGTATGGTTTTCAGCAGCATAAAAGTACCACTCAACTTTTATCTTCTTTTACTGACGACGTAAACCATTTTCTTGATAATAAAAAACATGTTCTAGTTCTTTTCATTGACTATAGTAAAGCGTTCGACACCCTTAGACATGACTTACTGATTGAAAGGCTTGATGAATGTGGACTGCGAGGACCCCTTTTAAATTGGTGCAAAGACTATGTTAAAGAGAGAGCATATAGAGTTAAAGTAGGAAATGCTATAAGTACAAAGAAAACAGTCACTCACGGTACTGCACAGGGATCTGTGCTTGGGCCTTTGCATTACTTAACCTATGTTAATAATGTTGCCAATGTAATTAAAAACTGCAAGATATATCAGTTTGCAGACGATACCTGCATACTAGCGGCGGAAAATGACATATATGTGGCATTACAAAAATTGCAAGAAGATTTCACTAACCTTATGAAATGGTCTCACGATGCGGGGCTTGTTCTGAATGCCACAAAAACAAAAATGATGTACATTTCATCCAGTCATAATAGAGTATCTGTTCCTTTAAAACTCGTTGCCCACAGCCACCAATGTCTCCATAAAAACATGTATAACCAGACTTGTAATTGTACTCATATTGAATTAGTAGAACAACAACCTTACCTTGGACTCATAATAGACAGTCGATTTAAATGGACGCACCATATAAATAAAGTGTGTGACAAGTTAAGGGCCATACTTGCCAAATTTTCTATCGTTAGATATAAAGTTCCCTTTCCTATACTATTGTCCCTTTATAAGGCTCTGGCCGAATCAATAATACAATACGGATTAAGTAGCTATGGTAGAACATGGAAATCGCATCTTTGTAGAATCCATGAATTACAACTTAGAATAATCAAAACAATTGTCCCCACTAAAATCAAACAACAATATAAGGACAATTACAACCAATTATTTAAATACTGTGGTATCTTGCCAATAGAAAAAAAATAAAACTCACTTTACTTGTAGAAGAGTTCTTTAATACAAAATTACAAGTCATACCTACGTACAAACATCGGCTTCGAAGTACATATAACCCTAAATTAATTATAGCTAAAACTCATAATATGTATGGCGATCAACAAAATAAGATTATTATTCCTAAATTAATTAATAAACTACCTAAAACCTTGAAGGGAAATATCAATCCCAAAAATATTAAATACAAATTAAAAACATACTTTTTGAATCAACTAACATGATATAACTAAAAACTAACATACTTACTATATGTAATATAATTATCATATGTATATTCCAAAAATATAAAATAATATTTTCTCCAAACATCCTGTATACTACTCTAACTAAATAGCCACTACAACTCATCCTCAAGTTATTTGTATAGAAATGAGCGAACTACCTTCTTACTCTAAATAATATTAAAATGTTTGCGCTGGAAAGACGGCGAACTGCAGTGTGCAGAAAAATCTTATATAGGTTTGTGTTGCACTGTATTTATGAACTTTGATTAGTATGTATTTTAGTTGTTGTAAAATAAAAAAAAAATAAAAAAAAAATTGTAATTAGTTCTGCCTACCTATAAATTGTTTTCAAAAATACCTATAAATTGTCTTCTTACTTTTTTTTATATACACACAATATCACTAGATGTAAACACATGTTTTTATCAAAACAAGTGACTACAAATAAATAAAATTGAAGTGTCTATTTGTAATGTTAAAACAACAGCTTTTTATTAAATGCATATGAAAGTACTAGTAAGAAAACACAATTTTTAAAATTTTTATCTGTCTGTCGGTCTGTCTGTTTGTTCCAGCTAATCTCCGAAACAGCTGGATCTATTTTGACGGGACTTTCACTGGCAGATAGCTGATGATATAAGGAATAACTTGAACTACTTTTGTTTTAGAAAAAAGAATTAGGGTTCCGCGCAAAAAAATTAAAACCCATGAAATCCATATTCCACGCGGGCGAGAACGCGGGGAACAACTAGTACTCAATATAGATAAATGTATACTTATTTTTATTTATTTATTATTTTAATAAATAAATAAAATTTATATATAAATTATTATATATTTATATTTATATATATATATATATATATATATATATATATATATATATATATATATATATATATATATATATATATATAGAAAAACAGACTTATATATATATATATATATATATATATATAAGTCTGTTTTTCTGGGCCATTTTGTTTTGTTACACTGACATCTCGCAAGTCACCTAGGGACCTAGGAGATTGTCGGTTGCTTATTTTTTATTTTTCTTTAAAATTTTCGTCGGTAAAATAATAAATTTATAAAAAGTAAAAAAAAAGTAAAGTTACAGCCTATATACGTCCCACTGCTGGGCACAGGCCTCCTCTAATTTCTGAGAGGGTTTTAAGGCAAGGAAATGTCCGCCACGCTGCCTCAATGCGTGTTGACGAACTTCACATGTCTTCGAAATATATATTTTTTAATTTCTCAGACATGCAGACCCGAGTTCGAACCCGCCGGCACCAATGAAATTGTTAATTGCAATTGTGCTGATTTACCACGTGCTCGGTGGTGAAGGAAAACATATTGAGGAAAGCTGCACGTCTGAGAATATAATTATAATCGAATGTAAATCAAATTGACATAGGTAAGTACAGATAAAATTAGCGGAACATTAATAAAATTCTGAGATCGTTTTTTTTTTTTCAAAATTTTATTTATATTCCGCTATTTTTGTCTGTGCTTATATCAATTTGATTTACATTCGATCTCTAAATTGTAGTTTGCGAGGGTAACGGGGATCTATCAGCTCCGGCAAAACACATTTCTGATAAAAGCTATCTAATTTTAAAATTTTGTCTGCCGTCCAAAACGCATCATCTCTTTCAATAATATCAATTTCTATGCCAAGCAGAGCAGTATCGAAATCCAAAGTTCAAGCAGGGGTCAACACGTTACTTAGTCATACGAACGTCACAGGCCGCAGCTGACTGAGTCGAATAAAACTAGAATAAGCGCGCGGCGGTGTCGTCCTCCCGCACCGCACCGGGGGGAAACATTATTCAGTGAGATGCACGATAATTCATATAAACACGCACGCGTAAAAAAAATACGAAAAGGCCTTTGGAAGAAGGGGTTTTATTAAAAAACCACTGCATAAATCAATTACAAATAAAATTTATTGAATTCTTCGATAATTGAGCTGTGTCGGTACCGACTTTGTCTTGGAAATTTTACACTGCTTTTATTACTAATTTACGCCCAAAGTTGTGTTAAAATTATCAAAAAACCCGAATCTTTGATAGCTCGTAACTTTTTAATGACTTTTTATTTTACTATTCTGTTTCCGTATAGGCAAAATTAAAAATGAGACAAAACGATATCATGTTTAACTGTCACTTGTATGTACTGTTAATGTACACTGTCAAACAGCGGAGTAAAACCCCTCCGAAATTTCTATGGAAATAATGTCGACTAGTTTCACCTTAAGCAGGAGAATGAATTAAAAACTATGTATATTACGGGGGATTCTGGATAATTTGTAATATGGAAGGGAGTCCTGATTGGTTTCCCTCCGTCTGGCAAAATATATATATATATATATATATATATATTAGAGATGGGCCGAATGTGATTTGAACCGAATCCGAACTTCGGCCGATAATTGTAATAAAAAATACTTGAGGTTAATGAATGTTGAATCAAAAACATAATTTTTTTATTTAATTTACGGACTATCCAGATGTTTACTAGGAGAATACAAAGTTTATTTCATTTTTTGTAATATGGCTAATTATTAATTAGGCAGGGATTTCTAAGATTAATAACTAATTAACTAAGATTAAGGTTAAGAACTAAGATTAAGATTAATGATAAGATAGGAACTGATTTAATATAAGGTTTACATTTACAATATTCCGGAATAAATAAATAAATAATTGACCATGAATGAGTAAAAATAATATCTTTTTATTTTACAGTATCTAATGTTGTTATATAAAGTATATAATAATATGTGATAGTTGTTTATATGGAGACTTGAATATATATATATATATATATATATATATATATATATATATATATATAATTGTTTATATGCATATTTATATATAAGCATTTTATATATAAATTTTTATATATAAATACAATAATATATATATGATGATATATATATATATATATATATATATATATATATATATATATATATATATATATATATATTGAGAATCTAAAATGAGAATTTAAACTATACGCGTGTGTGTGTTTGTGTGTATGTAAAGAGGGCTACTTTTAATATCGCTCATTTTAATATCAAAAATTTAAGTTATCTTTATAGCAGTATTATATTTTCAATTCAAAATTAGTAGTACTGCATTTGTGATAATAATAAAAAAATTTTTTTTAAAGGAAGGGTGACAAACGAGCGCACAGTCCACCTGATGGTAAGTGGTTACTGTGGCCCATAGACATCTACATCTATCCTCGATTACGAATCAAAATGCAGATGCGTTGTCACCCGTGAGGACTAAGATGGAATGCCTCGTTTCCAGTAAAAAGGGTCTCCGGTTCTCTACACTCACCATACGAAATACAGCAGCATCAAGCTACTATTTCACGCTGGTATTCTGTGAGAGGGTGGTCCTTCCACGGTCGAGCCGACCCATTCGTGCTACAACTATACTACTAATATAACTGCAGCATGGCTCTACCACGTAAATGTAAATGATAAAATGTAAACGTAAATGTATGTATATAGAGTACTCACTCATTTTCTTTCACTATTATTTCGTGACTTTCTTCATTAATAATAAATGCACTTTGTTCATTCATATTCAAAACACTTTATACACAAAAACCGTGCCGAAGACTGCCGAAAAAAAGAAACGACGTTAGACAATGCACGGCCTTCAAGCCACACCTCCGTGCCCGTCGGAGTGGGGAGCGTGAGGTTTTTTTCGTTACGGCGGAATAAATTTCTGGATTCGGTCCCCACGCTCAAGGCCCGCGATAGAAGCTATGCAATAGCTTAAAATTAATAAAATGATTTTCACATAATAAGTATATCGCGTAATTAAAGACCCCACCTCAGAAGCTACAAACAAATATTTTATTATTTTTAATTTCTGAAAATGGTTTTTACTTTTTTAAGTTTATTTTTTTTACTCCTTTGGGTGTAAGTAATGTTATAAGTTTAAGGTAACAACATCCAAGAATTTCATCCCCGCATTTTCCAGTCATGGAAGTGCATTATATTCTTAAAATTTATATGGGGCCAATAAAAACAATTTTAATCGGTTTAATCATGAAATACATGGCTATGACTTTATCTATGCGTAGAATTGATGAAATAAAAATGTTGTACTAGAACAGAGCTTTTTGTGAATTAATTCGAATGTATTTGTCAAGTTCACAGAGCTTCTTGTACATACCATTAATTTTATTTTCTTCACATTGTTTGTCATTATTAAAGTTAACGTTATTTTATTTTATTAGAGCATATTGTAAATGATAAACGTGTTCATTATACACGTTTGTCTGTCCATATTAAACTGTATGAAAAGCTAGTAAAAACTCAATACATTCGAAATAAATCTGTGTAAGTATCGCACTGAGGATCGCGATTATACTAAAACCCATAATGATCTCTGTTAAAAATTTCTTATATTTACGCGAACATTACAGAATTTAATAATACTAGTTTTTATGGATTTTATCGCGTATATTAACTTCATGATCATAGGGGGTCATGGGTGGGGTAATGTTTTCGAAACGTAAGGTAGGTATATAAAAAATTAATACACGCGATAAAATCCGTAAATACTTTATTATTTAAACCTACTATCTACCAATAAAAACAAAAATATCCCAAAACACGAAATTTTACTAGTGTTACGAAACTCCAATACAAGCCTGCCATTCCCCTTTGTAAAAAATCTTCATTATTTTTGTTTGAAAATATTTTTGATAAAAAGAACAATTTTTATACGTGATAGCACCATGCTGCAGTTATATTAGAAATATAGTTGTAGCACGAATGTGTCGGCTCGACCGGGGAAGGACCACGCTCTCACAGAATACCAGATTACAAATACAGATACCTGGTGAGTGTAGAGAACCGGAGACCCTTTTTACTGGAAACGAGGAATTCTGTCTTAGTCCTCACGGGTGACAACGCATCTGTATTTTGATTCGTAATCGAGGACAGATGTAGATGTCTATGGGACACATCAACCACTTACCGTCAGGTGGACTGTGTGCTCGTTTGTCACCTTATCCTATAAAAAAAATTCAAGTTTCCCTGGAGGCAAAACATTGTCTTAAATTTTATTATAATTTAGGGACTTTCGTTATTTTTAACATGTCAGTCCCGTTGTACCTTATAACTAAATAACACAATACAATTTATCAAATTACTTATACTAAAGACTTTTTCAGAATTTTTCAATTTATTATAGTCCGAGATCCCACCGCATGGTTACTACGCCCAACTCTTCTTAATAAGACAAAAATTTTATGAATAATTGTAATATATGAATACATTTTTGTCGGATTGCCTATTAAAACTTGACTACAAGTATTTTTATAATAATTTATTTTATAATTTTCATCTTTTTTAAGTTGTCCGTATATTTTTTGACATAAATTGGTTAGGTACCGAGGTGATCCTGCCAAATAATGTTTTGCCGAATATTCGGTTTGGTAAAAGTTTTACCGAACTTTCGCCCGAATATTCGTATTCGATGAAATCTATATTCGGCCCATCTCTAATATATATCACCTGATTGGAATCAAAAAATTAATATCCCAGCTCAAATGTACTGCTATTTGACTACGTGGGTGGTTATAATTATATGGTTTTGGTTTTGCATCCGTGTCAGGTCAAAATCAGTATTTGAGTTTTCTGTCAAGAAATTATTTATAACAATTGTTTTACCTCCGTGCCCCTGAAAGCACTTACAATGATTAGTTTTGCGCCTTATCTCTTTCCGTTCCAAAGAACCTGAAATTAAACCGACCACGTATGCTTGCGCACACACTCGTTCACGATATCCCAGTTCTACGCAGATGTCTCGTCGCCGTTGAGTCCGGTCGCCGAGACTGAAATGAGATCTGAAGGACATTATTATTATTTTCAATATACAATACAAAATTTGTCATACGCAAAGTTCAAAAATTTTATTAAACTAGGTTTGTACAAGGGTTATTATAATATTAAGGAATTTATGGATGATAATAACCCCTGGAAGTCCTCCAGCTATTTCTTTTGTCTTGTGTTGTTAATTGTAAACATGATTGTAGGCAATTATTTTTTTAAAAAAAAGTTCCGCTGGGTTTCTTGCTGGTTCTTCCCAGGACAGAGGTTTTTTTGCGAACCAGTGGTAAATGAAAAGATTGACTTTCAATAAGTATTGTTTATAATCTACATTGAAGAAAAAGTTTCTGTTCTGTTCTGTTCTATTTCAAACTTCAATTTATTGTAAGCTGCGTAGATTGGAAAAAATAATATTTAAGCATATAGCTCTGTACTGACTGTAGCCCGAGTTTATTGTGACATTAGGACGTTAATCATTTCCGCTCATAGAACTACTGCGAATAATTGTGATCCATGTGTGTATTTTCCATGTTTCGTTATATATAGTATCAGCGCAAATAAAGTTTCAAATTAAGTGGACGTTTCTGATATAATAAGCAAGTGGTTGTTTATTACCCGTCGTGATAGTAAGTGGTGATGCAGCTGAAGACAGTAAAGTGCGATACCATCTTCAACCAACTTATTAAAAGCCTATTCACTCGTGTCTTTATGATATTAACATTATAATCGGATGGAAAGACAGCAATTGCAAAATTATGCCACTCTTTTGTTATACGCGCGTTGTGAAGAGTAGCCGAGCGTCTCGTGGTCCGATGATGGAATGGAGAGAGAAGAACTAAGTCATGCAACTCCTGCTCACACTCTCTGAAATTGATGCTGCCTATTACGATAAAGCGCACTGATTTAACTTGACAAAATGTTTATTTACTGGTGCCTTGAAGAATACCCTCATTGTAAAAAAATAGAAAAACAGATGCTGGCATATTATTCCACTCCTTTGCTGTGGGCATTATAACCAACAAAGCAAATTGTTTGTTTTATCTGATATGCACATTTACTTGCAATATTTTACTTCTCCATCCAAGTGTACATAAATTAGCACTTAAAATTGTAAACTACAATTTAAGAAGCGCCCATGGGAATGAAGTTTGGTTTGCTACATTTCTATGAAAATTAGGACGAGCTCATCGCTTTCGCTTTTGTATGTAAACGGTTGCTTTCGAAGAGCCACTTACTATTACGTGGATTTTAAGTTTGTTTATTACTTCATTTTAGTTTATAAAAAAAAATCGAATTCCGCACGGAAAAAATGCTTGTATGGCCCACAAATAATTGTTCCGTGTGCATTTTTGTCCAAGTGCTATTTATGTAATGTAAAGCCCTTGCGATACAAAAGATAATCCTTGTTTGGTAATGTTTCTTTAGTTTTCGAAAACGATCACATAACCCTACTAATAACATACTATAATTTATATTTCCATCATGGCGGCCAGCCTTAAAAAAGACTAACCAACACATAATTATGATGACACTACTAGGACTACGATCCAGTATTACCACATAGATTTATTTACAGTTACGATTATGTTATAAAGAAAAGATTATTACACCTTGAATTATAATTTAAAATTTTCAAAGTAAAAATATTCCTTCATTTTGAAACACTGTATTTGAAAACGAAATGACCAAAATAAATATTGTATTTTAAATTTAGTCACGTATAAAAGAGACGTTTTGGCTCTATGAATTATAACATGATATTAATTGAAGGTTTTTTTTTCGACTAAGGAATCTAGCCACTGGTTACATACTCTACCATCAAGTAATCTCGGCACATTGCTTGATGGGGAAAGCTTGCGCATGGCCGTAGGAATCCGGCTAGGGGTGGCAATTTGTCAACCTCACCAGTGCCCCTGTGGTAGCAGCGTCGATGAGTTTGGGCTCCACGGACTTTCATGAAAGAAAAGTGCAGGTAGGTTTTCCCATCACGGTTCTTTGAACGAAATCATCCGAAGGGCTCTTGTCTCCATAAATGTCCCCTCGGTTTTAGAGCCTTGCGAGATATTTAGAGACGATGGCAGGAGACCCGACGGTATGACTTTGGTCCCTTGGGAGAGAGGTAAAGCTGAGGTAGACTGGTAGAGAATGCCTTGTTGCATTCAGTCCGCCTTTTTGTACTCGGTGTGCAAATAAAGCATAAATAAATAAATAAAGCCCTAGTGTGGGATGCTACTTGCGTTGACACTTTGGCGGCCTCTCATCTCAAGGGTACCTCTTTTAGAGCCAGGGCGGCATCAGAGGCAGCCGAATTTAGTAAATGGCGCAAATATGAGTCTTTGAAAAATGAATACATATTTGTGCCATTTGCTGTAGAGACTATCGGTCCGTGGGGTCCGCGTGCAGTGAAATTTCTAAAGGAACTGTATCCACGACTGGTCGTCGCTGCTGGTGATAAGAGGGCTGGTTCTTTCCTCGCTCAAAGGCTAAGTATAGCTATTCAGCGAGGAAACGCAGCCAGCGTTCTTGGCACTATACCACGGGAAGCAGGTCTTTTTGACTATTAAAATTTTTAGTTTTAGATTTTCTATATTATAGTTTCTTCTTTTATATTGTATATAATTAGTTTTAATCGTAAATATTATAATTTTAATTATTATTTTAGTTAAGTTCATTTTTTTTTGCGCCCGAAGCAATTAAAGGGCTACCCTATACGTAGGGAGGCGGAAAATGCATTACGCATACCACGATAGCCGGCCTATCGTGGTTATGAGGGGCTCACTGTCCTACCGGGGACCCTAAGTGATACCCTCTAAAAACCGCCTTTGGGGACAGGCAACCGGCTGATTAAGCTCTATTGTGCCTTATCATGAGCGACCCTCTTTTGGGAAAAGAGGGCGCAGGCGGCTAAGAGCCGCTGAGGGAGTGCCAACGAAGGCAAATTAAAGTTGGTTAATACAATAATTTAGTTTAAGTAGAGTTGGCCTGAGCCGCCAGGAGACAGTTCAGGTCGTTTGACAGTTTATTAGGCGGGTCCGAGAGAGAGTTTCTCGGCCTGCGGACACGATAGCGAGAGGGCGGTGGGGCTGCATAAGAAGCTGCCTCACGAATTAATTGATTTGGGTGCGACTCTGAGATTTTGAAGAAGTTCTCAGAGAGTTTTTTAAGGAATTGTTGAGTTGTTGGGAGCTCTAAGTCCCGATGAAGGTCGGCATTACGGACGTACCAAGGTGCGTTCGCAGCTCGACGGCAGAAGAGGTTCTGAACTATTTGGAGTTCATTTATAATGTTAAGGTTTGCGTGGGCAAAGACGGGGCCCGCGTAGGACATGACTGGTCGTATACAGACCTTGTAAAGGGTACGCTTGTTTCGAAGGGACATTTTACTGTGTCGGCCCAACATACTGTTGAGCCTACTCAGATAAAACCGTGCGTGACGGGTTACTCTTTTGACGTGGGGCCTGAAAGTAAGCCCTGTGTCTAGAGTGACACCTAAGTATTTGGCGGTCGTATGCCAGGGGACAGGGGTCCCTAGCATACGTATTGGTGGAGTGTTTTTGAGACGGCGTCGTTTATAATCGAAGTGAACGGCGGAGCTCTTCTCCGGGTTCACATCGATGCGCCATTTTTTGAACCAAGCTCCTAGGTCATCAACTGACTTTTGGATCTTGTTCCGTATGAAGGGTAGTGAGACACCTTTGCAGTAGATGGCAGTGTCGTCTGCGAAGAGGGAGAGTTGAACACCTTTCGACGGGATGGGAATGTCGTTGGTGAACAGGATGTACAGCAGAGGAGCAAGTACTGAGCCCTGAGGGACACCAGCCTTGATAGTTCGCTGTGAAGAAAGCGTGCCTTCATGTGTAAATGGAAAGGTACGATGTTTTAAATAGGAGGCCACGAGACGAACTAGACGATCGGGGAGACCTATTTTGTAGAGCTTGTAGATGAGGCCTGTGTGCCAGACTCTATCGAAAGCTTTAGCTATATCGAAAAAGACCGCGATGGTCTTATGACGACGAGGATAGAAACCGCTGAGGATATATTCCACAACGCGGTGAACTTGTTGGGGACATGAGTGTTTGGCTCGGAAACCGAATTGATGGGGAATGATAAGAGGATCGCCGTCTGTGGGAAACAGATAGCGCCTCATACGCGTTTGGATGACTCTTTCGAAGAGCTTGCCCATTGCCTTGAGGAGGCTAATGGGGCGATGACTGGAGGGGGAGGTTGAGAGGCTTGCCTGGCTTGGGAATTCCAATCACAGTAGCCTCTTTCCATGTAGTGGGGAAATAACTGAGGTTGAAGCAGGCGTTGAAGATAATAGATAGAAAGGTTAACACCTGCTCAGGAAAGTGTTTTAGGGCTTGGTTGGAGATGCCATCCGCGCCCGGAGCCTTTTTGGGCTTAAGTCCTTTGATGAGGGATGAAATCTCATCATTGGACACAGAGATAGGTTCGGAGGCCGTAGGGGGGAGTTCCGGCGGCGGACCTCATCCTCCACTGCCTGGACGTGAGAGGGGTCGACGGGTTGAGAACTAGGATAGCATTGAGCGGCAATGCTATCTGCAAAGCACTCAGCCTTTTCCTCGTCCTCGAAGGCAACCGTGCCGTCGGGACGGGAGAGAGGGGGAGTGTGGGTGATAGCGTCTATGCGGAGGGCTCTAGCCATCTGATAGTACGCTGTGTGAGATGGAGAGATATTCTCCATGAGCTTACTCCTTTCGAGGTCTCGAAATTCAGAGAGGCGGAAACGGAGTTTTCGTTGAAGACGATTGGCCGCGCGCCTATATTCGGGGGTGGGGTATTTTGCTGCTCTCCGGAAAGCAGCTTTTTTGGCTTTTAATAGGTTGCTAATATGTAGGGGAAGTCCACTATTGTTAGCAACCGGGACGACCCTTTCGTTCTCCTTAAGGGAGGATTTAATAAGGGGTGGAGAGTGAATCGACCGCGGTGTCGATTTTTTCGGGACTATCTAAGTCCGACGGTAGGGAGATGGTAGAGTCCTGTGAGTCCAAAGCTTTAGCTAGGGACTCCTTGAATCCCTTCCAGTTAGTGAAGGTTTTCGTGTGTGTTGGGGGAGGTGGCTGATGGCCAAGAATGAGGGAGACCGGTCGGTGATCTGATCCTAGATCGTCTAGTGTCTCGATTGCTCTGAGGTTGACAGAAACTCCTTGGAGTAACGCAAAATCTAACACATCGGGGGCGTGATCGGTGTTATCGGGAAAGTGAGTGACACCGAGAGGACTATGGACGGTAATATTAAGAGACTGCGTGATATCGAGCAGTATCTTGCCACTAGGAGACGTAGTGCGGCATGTCCATTCAGTATGCTTGGAGTTAAAATCTCCAAACATAATGACTGAATTACCTAAAGATAAAATGGCCTCAAAGTCTTTTTTGAGGAGATAGGTTCCTGAAGGGATGTAACAGGAGGCTATGAGGATGGATTGATGTCCAGTCATAGCTAGCCTGCATACCGTGGCTTCCATGTTGGTAAGCTGCGGAGTAGAAATGGGCGAGCAATGAAGTGTCTTCCTGTAATAGATGGCCGTTCCGCCGCCTCGGCGGTCGGGTCTGTCGTTACGAAGAAGAGAGAAGTTTTTAATAGAAAGGCCTCTAGTGTCCTTAGCTTTGAGATTAGTTTCCTGTAGGAGGAGGAAATCGACTTCACGATTCCGAAGAAAGATCTTGAGCTCTGGGAGGTTATTTCGCAAGCCGCGAATATTAAATGATACAAGCGATAAACCCTTAGGTTTGATACGACCGTGAAAGTTCATTATTATAATTTTTGTAATATATATTGAATATACACCGGTGTTCTAGGAAATAAGCGAATATAATTACTAAAAATGATGCAATTTTTACAGTTTAATTTTAAGCGAATTAAAAAGAAATGGTATGAAATAACAATTGACATTCGAGAGTACATAAACTAGTGAACCTTTTCATTTGTTGTCTGGGGGTTTATTAGAAATATCTAGACTATCGTTTAATACACTAAATTAAAAATATCTAAGCATGAAATCTCCGCAGCCTCAGCATTGAGTTGCGTCACTGAAGTCCACGGGATCGAATCTCGCACGGAACAAATATTGGTATGACTTACATATAATTGTTCCGTGTCTGGGTGTTTCTCTTTGAGTAATATCTGTATGTAGACCGCCTGCACGATACGGGAGAAATTTTTAGTGTATAAGAATTACCCTCGTATCCCCTCCTAATAGGGTTTTATTTAGAAATATTATATTAAAAAAAAACAATATATACTAAAAGGAAAAATAATTAATGGTTCCTTAAGAATAATCTAAAGAAATATACATTGTGAAATGGGCTAGAGTTTGCATGATCTGAATTGAAAAGTAAAGCGCAACTGAATGTTACTTACAATTTGTTTTCTAATAATTTTGATAAAATTATGGACTAGTTTCAAAAAAACACCGTCGATTGAGGGGATTATTACAAAAGATCAAGTTTCCAAATCCAAGGGGGAGGCCATTGGCCGTTAGTTTGGACATAGCGAAGGCCTTTCGATCGGGTTTGGCACAAAGCGCTTCTTTCAACTTCCTATGGGCTTCCCGAGAAATTGTGCAATTGGATCACTAGTTTTCTAGCTGATCGGGGCATCAAGGTGGTAGTAGAAGGTGCATGCTCCGATTACAAACCCATTAACGCTGGTGTTTCATAAGGCTGCGTGCTGCGTGGCTGTGTGCCAAAGCGTTTTTCTGCATATCAATAATATGTTGCAAACCTGTAACATTCATTACTACGCAGACGACAGCACTGGTGATGCTTTATACACCGCTCGTGCCAATGTTTCTCGGGAAAACATCGCAGAGTACCGGGACAAACTTGTGTCTGAAGTTGAAACTTTGTTGAACAAAGTATCGGACTGGGGGCGACTAAATCTAGTCCAGGTCAACCCAGAAGACACAAGATGGCACGTTTATCGCTAAAAAAAACTCTTTTTGTCGTATCTCCTCATTTACAAGGCACTCCTCCTGTTGCCTCAGCCAGTACCGGAGTCTTCGAGGGCCACATATTGAGTGACGTGCAGTTTCATGGTCACTTGAAAGAGAAAACCTTTAAAGCTTGGCATGCTCAGTAGAGCGGGACAGTATATCATGCCAGCTCACCGCCTGAAACTTTATAAGGTGCAGGTTGAGCCGCATATGGAATACTGTTTTCACTTGTCTCGCCACTGTATCTTTGCCACTTGAGCTTTTTCCGATCTTCTTGACTCACTGGCACTGCACAGAGATGTTGCATCTCTTTTTTTATAGATGAGGGGGCAAACAAGCATACGGTTCACCTGATGTTAAGTGACTACCACCGCCCATGAACATCCGCAACACTAGGGGAATTGCAGGTGCGTTGCCGGCCTTAGCGTATTTTATCGCATTTACCGCGGGCAGTGCTCTGAAGAGTTGTTCGGATTAATTCCAGCCGCACAATATCACTATCGCACATCGCGTCAAAACTCGTGGTACCATCCATACCATCTGGATGACTGTTGGTCCACCACCGTGCGATTTAAAAGAAGTTTTCTTTCTCGCACAACTTCCTTGTGGAATTGACTACCACCAGAGATTTTTCCGTACCGATACGACTTATCGACCTTCAAGAAAAGAGCCTATTCCTTTTTAAAAGGCCTTACCGGCCGCATCTTCAATTCCCCTGGTGTTGCAGTTGTTCATGGGCGGCGGTAATCACTTACCATCACGTGAGCCGCATGCCCGTTTGCCCCCTCTCCTATAAAATATATATAGCTATATAGATAGATACATCATGAGTGCGTGAATTTATCACATAGATCTTCACGAGGGACGAAACGTCAAATTTCGGAGTAGCGTCAATAAATGTAAAAATGTCAGAGGGAAATAAATATATTATACGATCCGTCATCTGAAATTTCGTATTTCGATTTTCGATGTTGTCCTTCAGATACGTGTGACGTAGACAAAAATGTTTACGGTTATTTCTCACACAGAACTGTAATACGTCGTAATGTATAAAGTTTTTTATTCTTGTCAAAAGGGAAGGCCAAGATACTAATAAAAATCCAATACTATTTTGTCAAAACCTAACTTTGTTTATTAGGTTTCGTTCCGTTCACATTCCGCTATAATATAAATAGACTAGTATGTTCCACAACTACACATATCTCTATATTATCTTATAATATCATCATCAAAGACTTCTATGTATAGTACAGAAATCCTTGATCAACTGAAAATAGTAACGTGAGATGCTGCAGCCTCACATTACCACCGTTTAGATTATGGCGTTGCATCTTCTAGATTTTGCTTTAAGTACATCAATATTATGATGATAGGTGTATGAAAACTTCTACAGGAATAAAATAGAAAAATAAAAAAGCAAAGAATCATTTCTAAATACTTTTACTATTATTTGTCAAGCAACTGCTTAAGAGACACGACACAATTACTGAAATATATCAAGTTTTTTCTACGTCATTAAATAGGCAGGATCCTTCTTGTTTTACAAAGAAAATATATTTTTTATTAATTAGTTTTAATAACTGTAGCCAATTAAGTTAGAAACTTAGAAAAAAACTTTTAAAATTTAAATTAGAAGATACATTTTATATTTGCTTGTGACCTTATTTAAGAGGACAAAAGAGCCTTTTGACGTTAACTTAATTTAATTTAATTATTCATATTCATGCGCTATTTGAATTTTATTACAGAATCGACCAAAACAATAATTTTATACGTGCTCTACCACGCTGTCGATGTTAAGTGAATCACGCAATGCTGGTGATTGATTAACGAACATTTAGAATGTTTATACGGTAATACAAATCGAAAATTAACAATGTAAACTTATTTACTACAGCTAAAAAGTAAATTATGTAGTAAACAATGAAGAACCAGAGTGACCGTCGTAGTCCAAGGGAAAAGTAAGCTGAAGTGGCAATTGACAGCCCATATAGCGCGAAAACCGATAAGGAAAAAAGGTTTACGAGTGGCAGCATCGTACCGGTAGGTGTAGTGTAGGGCGATCCCCTACGCAATTAAACATTTTACTGGTTCAGGCGGAGGTATTATATAGTAGTAGTATAACATGTTTGCTATAGTTGCAACTCTTGTTAGACGGTCAATCTATACTCGTATTTACAATCTAATACTAAATATTATATAGCAAAATATTATCATATATTTTACGCTGGGTCTCTGTGCTAGTAGTTCTTCAACGCTCAAAACACCTCATTCTTGCAGCATCTTAGTATAATATTCCTCATCCTAGACTACCAGGTAAGTAAACATATTTTTAGTCCTCTATGCAATAATCAATGTGTTTTAATGAGAATATTTCAATCGGATTATTTAGCTAATCTATTACAGTCTAATGTTTCTGTCAATAAATAACCTTTATTTAAACATCAACATTTTACTAAATATCTAAGATTTTAGAGGAATTACAACGAAACGTAATAAAATAACATTTAAACTGATCAAAAGCAATATTTTATATATGACTGTATCACAAACCCTCGAAACAAAACCTAACATGTCTAGAATGCCAAATAATTAAAGTCTTTTCTAACAATTTGTTACATTTCAATCCTGGGATAAATAGGAACATGTTTATTTTACCCTTTGCTGTAAAGAAAACAAGAAATTGACAGCATTACTTTTTTCAAATTATTAATTGTTCTATGCTAAATAAATAGTTATATTAATACTGACTACTTATATTTATAATATCAAACATACATAAACTCTTACGCCTGTCACCTAGAGGAGGAAGTTCGTAGCCACTGTCCACAGAGGCTACGAACTTCTATTTTGCACTATTTTCGAAAACAACGAGTATTTAGAAATTATTTTTTTCCTTTTATTTTCTTTCAGTAGAATTTTTATTTTTATAAAATTTTTAATTATCTGATATATTTGAAGATCTTTTAGACGAGAAGATTTGCTATAGTCACCACAGTTTACTCAATGCGGAAATCTCGCGCCTTTGATACTGCTATTCTTGTTTAAAATATTCTTCCCCCTTGATAGGTTTCTTAATTTTGCTATCAATTTTTTTTTATATTCTGCTTACCCTTGTCACTTGCACAATCACTAAAAAATACTTCAAAGATATTGCAATGTGTTTGTGAAACTCCTCATCTCTATAATATTCGTTATCAATTACTACACTATAATATATTAATGCAAAAAATTTTCTTTTGTTAAAAACACGCTAATCTCTGGAACTACTAGTTCGAATTGAAAAATTATTATTGTATATTATAACCAAATTCATGAGAAGCAGTATAGGCTAGCGTTAGCCTACAGATTACCTATACCATCCATAACATCTGGATGCTTGGCGGTCCACCACTGTACGTTTCACTAGGAGTTTTCTTCCGCGTACGACCTCTCTGTGGAATAGTTTAACACCGGCGATTTTTCCGGACCGATACGACCTGGGGACCTTCAAAAGAGCTTACTCCTTTCTAAAAGGCCGACAACGCACCTGCAATTCCTCTAGTGTTTCTGATGTTCATGGGCGGCGGTAGTCACACACATCAGGTGAACCGTATGCTCGTTTGCCCCCTCTTCTAAAAAAGCTTACCTCTCAGCTAGCTACTTAAATAGCTACTTAAAAAGCTAGCAATTTAAATACTGATTTTTGTTAAGCAAATCAGATGACAGGCCTGTTGGTCTAGTGGTTAGTGACCCTGACTGCTAAGCCGGAGGTCGTGGGTTCGAATCCCACTCAGGACAAATGTTTGTGTGATGAGCACGATCATTTGTTCTGTGTCTGGGTGTAATTTATCTATAATATTTATGTATTTAAAAATATATAAGTATGTTTATCAGTTGTCTAGTACCCATAACACAAGCTCTGCTTAGCTTGGGACTAGATGGCGTTGTGTGATAGTTGTGGAATATTATTATTATGGGGTATCTATATAGTTTTCTCATCTGGTTGGGTTCTATAAATATATAATTATAAATGAAAATGAAAAGATAAATATACATAAATATCAATAACATAAAATAAATATGAAAGTACATAAATAAATAAAAGCCCAACCAGATGGAGGCCCTCGGCAGGGGAGACCAAACGGCCGAGGGTTAGGGGGAAAGGGAAAGAAACCGGCGGACGATGCGGGCGGTATCGAGGAGCACCGCCTTCTGCATTTGAACCTGGAGCGGTCCGCCACGTAGTCCCAGCCGCCTCAGATGACCCGAGAGGCTGACTGGGATTAGCCCGTTTGCAGAGACGACTACAGGAATAATTTCGGTCGGCAGACCACCCCACATGTCGCTCACCTCGTGAGCCAGGTCCAGAGTATTTTGTTTGCTTGTCTGTTTCGGCTTTCACGAGGTTCTCGTCATACGGAATGGTAATGTCGACCAAAAATATCCTTGACTGTGCCCGGTCCATCAGCACAATATCAGGCTTATTCGCAAGAATAGTCCTGTCTGTGATGATGGCCCGGTCCCAATAAAGCCTGGCGCGATCATTTTCGAGCACGGCTTCCGGCAAGTACTTGTAATACGGAAATTTCCGATCCACGAAACCGTATTTCAGAGCGAGCTCCTGGTGTAGAATTCTGGCTACTAGGTTGTGCCTGTGCAAGTACTCAGTGTTAGAAAGCGCCGAACAACCGGAGATAACATGCCTAAGTGACTCACCGGGACGGTGACAAGCTTGACAGATGTCGGCGGTGCCATCCTTTAGGATGTATCTCCGATAGTTGTTGGTCTTAATAACCTGATCCTTGTAGAGTTATGCTACTTACATATCATTTTACACTATTTTAAATTTATTTTTCCATTGTTTTGGATTTTCTGCATTAGCCTCAAAACTGGATATTTTGCATCACCTTTATTTTCATAGGATCCTGTAACGTTTTTAAACCATAAGAACACAATAACAAATCATTTTCACATCGTATTTTCACGTTATCAGCACTTTTTAAATCGGTGTCAATGGAGTCTACCTTTTTCGGTATTTTATTTAGTTCTCCGTAACTCTGCAATTTCGGGCTTCGTGCGCACTGTTGCGCTACCTTTTTTTCCTATATCAATAATATCTCATTTTTCACTTAAATCTTGCCGTTTCTCTATTACGAGCCTAAAACCAAAATTTGACATGTTTTGACATCGTTGTTTATCTGGTTGTCATGGCAATTTTTATTCAAATATCGTTACCGGCCTGATGTTTTTACTTCAAAAATACTCTTTTCTTCTTGGCCATTTACAAAAATTTGCTTTTAATTTAAATAATTTCAAATAATTTCTCGTTCTTATCCCAGATCCGTCAAAAAGTATGAAAGCCGAGGAATCGGCGAATAGAGGTTCTCACTTCAGCTTTGATACGAGAAGCACCTCTTAAAGGCTTTATCCGCACTGCCTCGGGATCTTGCAAGCCTCTGCCTTCTCCTGAAATCGTCGTCTAGCCACGCCTACGCCTCCACCTATTAGTGCCCGCGCTATCTTCGGCCGCTGAGCGTGCTTGTCTCAAGCGCTGCGTGTTCCTACTCCAGACGCTGCGTGTCTCCGGCGCTCCGGGCGCTGTGTGTGTCTACTCCGGGCACTGTGTGTGTCTACCCCGGGCGTTGTGTGTGTTTACTCCGAGCGGTGTGTGTGTGCCTACTCTAAGTGCTGCGTGTACCTGCTCAATACGCTGTGTGTACCTACTCCAGACGCTGCGTGGACCTACTCCAGACGCTGCGTGTCTACCCCAGGCGCTGTGTGTGTCTACTCCGGGTGTTGTGTGTGCTCATTCTGGTCGCTGTGTGTGCCTACTTCAAGCGCTGCGTGTACCTAGATTAGGCGCTGTGCATCTACCACAGGCATAGCCTGTACATACATTGTTTCCGTACTCATTTATCTTTATTAACTTTTATTTTTTTTTAAAAATTGTAATTCACTATCATCACTACAGCCCATCATCACCCTCATACCTTTTTTTTTTATAAAAAAAAGCTGTAAATATCTTTACAATTTTTTTAAATAAATTATTTTCTTTTTGGTTGTTTCGTTGTTAGGTTAGGTTCTTTAGTTTTTAACTGTCGCTTTACGACATCCTGTATTGCACAGACAAAACCCTCGGTTTCCCCGAAGAGATCACCAAAGCGTAGCCAGTGGAAGGAGGCTACTGTGTCTACGAAAGGCTCATGTAGAGCCCTGTAGAACCTCCCGTGGAGCTCCTTCTCCTTCCATACGGTCTCCCGGTCGGAAATGCTCTGCACTGCCGGATCTTGCCATTGCTCGTTGGCTAAGGATAGAGGTGTAAGTAAGGATTATTATTATTTTGGGGTATCTATATAGTTTTCTCATCTAGTTGGGTGCTATAAATATATAATTATAAATGAAAATGAAAAGATAAATATACATAAATATCAATAACATAAAATAAATATAAAAGTACATAAATAAATAAAAGCCCAACCAGGTGGAGGCCCTCGGCAGGGGAGACCAAACGGCCGAGGGTTAGGGGGAAAGGGAAAGAAACCGGCGGACGATGCGGGCGGTATCGAGGAGCACCGCCTTCTGCATTTGAACCTGGAGCGGTCCGCCACGTAGTCCCAGCCGCCTCAGATGACCCGAGAGGCTGACTGGGATTAGCCCGTTTGCAGAGACGACTACAGGAATAATTTCGGTCGGCAGACCATCCCACATGTCGCTCACCTCGTGAGCCAGGTCCAGATATTTTGTTTGCTTGTCTGTTTCGGCTTTCACGAGGTTCTCGTCATACGGAATGGTAATGTCGACCAAAAATATCCTTGACTGTGCCCGGTCCATCAGCACAATATCAGGCTTATTCGCAAGAATAGTCCTGTCTGTGATGATGGCCCGGTCCCAATAGAGCCTGGCGCGATCATTTTCGAGCACGGCTTCCGGCAAGTACTTGTAATACGGCAATTTCCGATCCACGAGACCGTATTTCAGAGCGAGCTCCTGGTGTAGAATTCTGGCTACTAGGTTGTGCCTGTGCAAGTACTTAGAGTTAGAAAGCGCCGAACAACCGGAGATAACATGCCTAAGTGACTCACCGGGATGGCGACAAGCTTGACAGATGTCGACGGTGCCATCCTTTAGGATGTATCTCCGATAGTTGTTGGTCTTAATAACCTGATCCTGTATTGCACAGACAAAACCCTCGGTTTCCCCGAAGAGATCACCAAAGCGTAGCCAGTGGAGGGAGGCTACTGTGTCTACGAAAGGCTCATGTAGAGCCTTGTAGAACCTCCCGTGGAGCTCCTTCTCCTTCCATACGGTCTCCCGGTCGGAAATGCTCTGCACTGCCGGGTCTTGCCATTGCTCGTTGGCTAAGGATAGAGGGGTAAGTAAGTATTACTATTATTTTGGGGTATCTATATAGTTTTCTCATCTGGTTGGGTGCTATAAATATATAACTATAAATGAAAATGAAAAGATAAATATACATAAATATCAACAACATAAAATAAATATAAAAGTATATAAATAAATAAAAGCCCAACCAGATGGAGGCCCTCGGCAGGGGAGACCAAACGGCCGAGGGTTAGGGGGAAAGGGAAAGAAACCGGCGAACGATGCGGGCGGTATCGAGGAGCACCGCCTTCTGCATTTGAACCTGGAGCGGTCCGCCACGTAGTCCCAGCCGCCTCAGATGACCCGAGAGGCTGACTGGGATTAGCCCGTTTGCAGAGACGACTACAGGAATAATTTCGGTCGGCAGACCACCACCACATGTCGCTCACCTCGTGAGCCAGGTCCAGATATTTTGTTTGCTTGTCTGTTTCGGCTTTCACGAGGTTCTCGTCATACGGAATGGTAATGTCGACCAAAAATATCCTTGACTGTGCCCGGTCCATCAGCACAATATCAGGCTTATTCGCAAGAATAGTCCTGTCTGTGATGATGGCCCGGTCCCAATAGAGCCTGGCGCGATCATTTTCGAGCACGGATTCCGGCAAGTACTTGTAATACGGCAATTTCCGATCCACGAGACCGTATTTCAGAGCGAGCTCCTGGTGTAGAATTCTGGCTACTAGGTTGTCCCTGTGCAAGTACTCAGAGTTAGAAAGCGCCAAACAACCGGAGATAACATGCCTAAGTGACTCACCGGGATGGCGACAAGCTTGACAGTTGTCGACGGTGCCATCCTTTAGGATGTATCTCCGATAGTTGTTGGTCTTAATAACCTGATCCTGTATTGCACAGACAAAACCCTCGGTTTCCCCGAAGAGATCACCAAAGCGTAGCCAGTGGAGGGAGGCTACTGTGTCTACGAAAGGCTCATGTAGAGCCTTGTAGAACCTCCCGTGGAGCTCCTTCTCCTTCCATACGGTCTCCCGGTCGGAAATGCTCTGCACTGCCGGGTCTTGCCAATGCTCGTTGGCTAAGGATAGAGGGTAAGTAAGTATTATTATTATTTTGGGGTATCTATATAGTTTTCTCATCTGGTTGGGTGCTATAAATATATAATTTTAAATGAAAATGAAAAGATAAATATACATAAATATCAATAACATAAAATAAATATAAAAGTACATAAATAAATAAAAGCCCAACCAGATGGAGGCCCTCGGCAGGGGAGACCAAACGGCCGAGGGTTAGGGGGAAAGGGAAAGAAACCGGCGAACGATGCGGGCGGTATCGAGGAGCACCGCCTTCTGCATTTGAACCTGGAGCGGTCCGCCACGTAGTCCCAGCCGCCTCAGATGACCCGAGAGGCTGACTGGGATTAGCCCGTTTGCAGAGACGACTACAGGAATAATTTCGGTCGGCAGACCATCCCACATGTCGCTCACCTCGTGAGCCAGGTCCAGATATTTTGTTTGCTTGTCTGTTTCGGCTTTCACGAGGTTCTCGTCATACGGAATGGTAATGTCGACCAAAAATATCCTTGACTGTGCCCGGTCCATCAGCACAATATCAGGCTTATTCGCAAGAATAGTCCTGTCTGTGATGATGGCCCGGTCTCAATAGAGCCTGGTGCGATCATTTTCGAGCACGGCTTCCGGCAAGTACTTGTAATATGGCAATTTCCGATCCACGAGACCGTATTTCAGAGCGAGCTCCTGGTGTAGAATTCTGGCTACTAGGTTGTGCCTGTGCAAGTACTCAGAGTTAGAAAGCGCCGCACAACCGGAGATAACATGCCTAAGTGACTCACCGGGATGGCGACAAGCTTGACAGATGTCGACGGTGCCATCCTTTAGGATGTATCTCCGATAGTTGTTGGTCTTAATAACCTGATCTTGTATTGCACAGACAAAACCCTCGGTTTCCCCGAAGAGATCACCAAAGCGTAGCCAGTGGAGGGAGGCTACTGTGTCTACGAAAGGCTCATGTAGAGCCTTGTAGAACCTCCCGTGGAGCTCCTTCTCCTTCCATACGGTCTCCCGGTCGGAAATGCTCTGCACTGCCGGGTCTTGCCATTGCTCGTTGGCTAAGGATAGAGGGGTAAGTCCTTTATCACAAGAAATGACGTCCTTATAGAATGGATCACCCGATCTCGCCAGGAAGTAATCACGGAGGCTGCACACTTCGCGATTATGCATGGTGAGCGCGCTCAAGAAGCCACGACCACCATGCTTCCGCGGCAAGTACAGCCTCATTACCGACGATCTCGGATGATGCATCCTATGGGACGTCATTGTAGTGCGGACTTTTCTATCCAGGGCGTTAAGTTCAGTCTGAGTCCACCTGAGTATGCCAAAGGTATACATGAGGACAGGCATGACCCAGCCGTTATATGTGTGTGCCTTATTCACACCGGACAAAAGGCTGTTAAGCACTTTGGTCAAGCGTGCATAAAACACGTCGCAAACTGACTGTTTCATACCAGTCTCATCGAAACCGATGTTTTGTGACATACCGAGGTATCGGTATGTTTCAGCCTCGGAAAGGGTCCTTAAATTGACGGGCATAGATAAGTCTACGCCCTCAGAGTTAGCAACCCTTCCCCTTTCAACATGGAGGACCGCACACTTATCCGTCCCCAGCTCCATTCCAATGGAATTGCTAAATTCACAAGTGATGTTTAGCAATTCCATAAGATGGGAGCGACTGGAGGCGAATAACTTGAGGTCATCCATATAGAAAAGGTGGGTCACTTTTGTCCCTCCTTTCCGTAGCTGAAATTCCCTCCCGGAGCCCTCCAGTAAGGTACTGAGAGGGTTCAGAGAGAGGCAGAACCAGATTGGACTCAGACAATCGCCCTGGAAGATACCCCTTCTTATCCTTATGTGGTTCTCCGCAGCCATCATCCGCTCGCCCAGATGACAAAGGATCGTACTCCACTGCCCCATACACTGCTCGAGGAAGTCTCTAACTGTACAGTCTATCTTGTACAGCTCGAGGACTCTCTTTAGCCATGTATGGGGCACCGAGTCGAATGCCTTTCTGTAGTCTATCCAGGCGGCGGAGAAGTTCCGACGGTTGCGTTTCACCACTTTGCCAATGACCGCGTCAATGAGGAGTGGTTCCTTGGTTCCACGACCACCGCCCCGACATCCATTTTGAGCGCGCGACATCACCTGATTTGAGTCCAGGTGACAAGTGATTCTCGCGCTCAAAATGGATGTTAGTTTCTTGTATATGGTCGGTAGACACGTGATGGGGCGGTATTTGCTCGGGTCTGTGGTACCCTGGTCTTTAGGAACCAAATGAGTGATCCCAGTACTGAAGAGGCTTGGGAGCGACTTCTGGTTGAGAGCCTCTTGAATCTGTCGGGCGAGCACAGTGTGACACACCATGAACCCCTTCAGCCAGTGGTGATGCAGCCCGTCAAGCCCCGGACTTTTCCAGTTCGGGGCCCCACGGACCGCCTTAGCTCGTCATCCGGCGTTACCCATCCTGACGGTGCGCACAATTCTCTATCCTTTGCGATACGTCCCTCAATTCTTCTTCTCCATGCTGGGATAGCGCTACTATGGCCAGTAGCGCGTCCAGCCGTGGAAACCTTGGCGCCTATGATACGGCAGACGGCCACGCGGCGCCAAAAAGAATTGAGTCCGTCTCGCAAAGGTCCCGGCTGGCTTCCAAATAGGTAACCAGCATTGGGTTCAGAGCCCTCACGACAGTCCGATTCCGCTTGCTTAGGGCTATGCGGGGAAGTCGCGGTCGATTTTCGAGAGGCGTACTGCGCGTTTCCACAATCGCCTCTTCCAATATACTCCTCATATGCTCTAATTCCAGTTCCTGGGCGACTGTTCCATCATCGTTTGAATCAACCACAACTGAGGTATTCACGGCGGCATCCACGTTTGCGGGTTGCTCTACCATTTGTGGAGCCGCATCCTCAGCCGTAGCATTCTCATCCGACGAGGGAACAGCCTCACGTCGTAGCCGTTCGAGTTCGGCGACATCAAATATATTTGAGCGCAAGATATACCGAACTCGGTCTGCCAGGTTTTGCTCTGTGACGATTAAAGATGGCTCCAGCTCAGCAAAAAGACGATGCATCCTAGCCCGATACGCCAAACATCCAGTTTCTTCCCCTTTTGCCCCAAAAGTACGCCCGCAGTGCGTTTGCCTTCATTTCTTGTGACCAACGCATGCGACGTGCTCCACCAGCGGCGGGTGCCGCTTGCTGAGTCCGAGAAGACCCAGCCGACACCAAGCCTTCTGGTGGGGATGATGGATGCGGAGGGCTGGTAGGTGACCGTGCAGCTCCTCGCGCTCGGCTGGCGGCCCGCATGCTGCCGCGTCCAGCGCCAGCTCCAGACGCGCCCCGGCGACCCCCAGGCAGCGGCCCTTTGCGCACTATCTTTTTATCCATCATCCATTATTTGGGCGTCCATTAACGGGAGACGCCCAGGCCCGGCACCGTTTCGTGTGTAGCCATAAGCACAAACGGGCCTCTGCACCCTAAATTCTGCCGCGGCACGGCGCTCACACCTCTCGCAAGGCGCTGACTGACTGCGTTGACGTAGCAGTTTTGTCACTTAACTGCTACGTCAGCGGGCGATGGGGTCGTCAATTCCCTACGCCTATTTATTATTATTATTATTATTATTATTATGTGGGGTATCTATATAGTTTTCTCATCTGGTTGGGATGTATAAATATATAATTATAAATGAAAATGAAAAGATAAATATACATAAATATTAATAAAATAAAATAAATACAAAAATACATAAATAAATAAAAGCCCAACCAGATGGAAGCCCTCGGCAGGGGAGACCAAACGGCCGAGGGTTAGGGGGAAAGGGAAAGAAACCGGCGGACGATGCGGGCAGTATCAAGGAGCACCGCCTTCTGCATTTGAGCCCGGAGCGGTCCGTCACGGAGTCCCAGTCGCCTCAGATGACCAGAGAGGCTAACTGGGATTGCCCATTCGCAGAGACGACTACAGGAATAATTTCGGTCGGCAGACCACCCCACATGTCGGTCACCTCGTGAGCCAGGTCCAGATACTTTGATTGCTTATCTGTTTCGGCTTTCACGAGGTACTCTCGTCATACGGAATGGTAATATCGACCAAAAATATTCTTGACTGTGCCCGGTCCATCAGCACAATATCAGGCTTATTCGCAAGAATAGTCCTGTCTGTGATGATGGCCCGGTCCCAGTAGAGCCTGGCGCGGTCATTTTCGAGCACGGCTTCCGGCAAGTACTTGTAATACGGCACTTTCCGGTCCACGAGACCGTATTTCAGAGCGAGCTCATGGTGTAGAATTCTGGCTACTAGGTTGTGCCTGTGCAAGTACTCAGAGTTAGAAAGCGCCGAACAACCGGAGATGACATGCCTAAGTGACTCCCCCGGGATGGCGACAAGCTCGACAGACGTCGACGGTGCCATCCTTTAGGATGTATCTCCGATAGTTGTTGGTCTTAATAACCTGATCCTGTATTGCACAGACAAAACCCTCGGTTTCCCCGAAAAGGTCACCGAAACGTAGCCAGTTGAGGGAGGCGACTGTATCTACGAAGGGCTCATGTAGAGCCTTGTAGTACCTCCCGTGGAGCTCCTTCTCCTTCCATACGGTCTCCCGGTCGGGAATGCTAAGCACTGCCGGGTCCTGCCATTGCTCGTTGGCTAAGGATAGAGGGGTAAGCCCTTTATCACTAGAAAGTGACGTCATTATAGAATGGATCATTCGATCTCGTCAAGAAGTATTGACGGAGACTGCACACTCATCGCGATTATGCATGGTCGAGCGCGCTCAGAAAGCCACGCCCACCATGCTTTCGCGGCAAGTACAGCCTCATTACCGACGATCTCGGATGATGCATCCTATGGGACGTCATGGTAGTGCGGACTTTTCTATCCAGGGCGTTAAGCTCAGTCTGAGTCCACCTGAGTATGCCAAAGGTATACATGAGGACAGGCATGACCCAGCAATTATATGCGCGTGACATCACCTGGTTTAGCTCCAGGTGCCGAATGATTCTCGCGCTCAAAATGGATGTCAGTGTCTTATATATGGTGGGTAGACACGTTATGGGGCGGTATTTGCTCGGGTCTGTGGTATCCTGATCTTTAGGAACCAAGTGAGTGATCCCAGTAGTGAAGAGGCTCGGGAGCGACTTCTGGTCGAGAGCCTCTTGAAACTGTCGGGCGAGCACAGCGTGACACACTATGAACCCCTTCAGCCAGTAATGATGCAGCCCGTCGAGCCCCGGACTTTTCCAGTTCGGGGCCCTACGGACCGCCTCAGCCACGTCTTCCGGCGTTACGGTGATGGGGTCCATAGGCGTAACACTCGCACCCTGGCTCGCCACAACTTCCATCCAAGGGCCCTCGCTGTGGTTTACGGGCTCTGACCACAGGCCACGCCAGAATGCGATAATGTCAGCCTGATCCGGTCCTTGGCCCGCTACACATACCTTTGGCCGCTCCAATGATTTATAGAGCCTCTTCTGACCACTCTGGAAGAGACGATTCTGGTTGAACCGCCTTGACCTGTCGGTAAATCGTCGAATCCGCTTCCCCCAAGCAGCGATCTTTTGCTTCAGGTCGTCTATGCGCTCCGTTAGTTTCTGCGTGATATCCGGCTGGGACAAACTGATATTTGTCCCAGCAAACGCCATCCTAACGATGCGCATAATCCTCGGTCTATTATTACCCGACCTGAAGCTTGTCAGTCTGCCGATAAGGGCCCTTGCCTTTGCGATACGGTCCTCGATTCTTTTTCTCCAGGCTGGGATGGCGCTACTTTGTGTAGTAGCGCGTCCAGCCATGGGAAGTTTGGCGCCAATAATACGGCAAACTGCCACTGCTGCGCCAAAGAGAATTGAGTCCGTCTCGCAAAGTTCCCGGCTGGCTTCCAAATAGGTCACCAGCATTGGGTTAAGAGCCCTCACGACAGCCCGATTTCGCTTGCTTAGGGGTATGCGGGGAAGTCGCGGTCGATTTTCGAGAGGGGTGCTGCGCGTTTCCAAAATCGCCTCTTCCAATATACTCCTCATTTGCTCTAGTTCGTGGGAGACTATTTCATCGTCGTTCGAATCAACCACAACGGGAAGATCCATGGCGGCTTCCACGTGTGGATGCTGGTCTGTCGAATGTGGAGCTGCATCTCCAGCCATAGCCGATTCATTCGACGACGGAATAGCCTCACGTCGTAGTCGTCCGAGTTCGGCATCATCAAATATTTTCGAGCGCATGATGTACCGAACTCGGTCTGCCAGGTTTTGTTCCGTGACGGGGGTAGAAGGCTCCAGCTCAGCAAAAAAGCAATGCATCCGAGACCTATACGCTATTCCCACAGTTTCTTCCCCTTTCGCCCTATAGTACGCCCGCAATGCGTTTTCATTCATAGATTTTGTCCAACGCATGCGACGTGCTCCACCAGCGGCGGGTGCCGCTTGCTGGGTCCGAGAAGACCCAGCCGACACCAAGCCTTCTGGTGGGGATGATGGATGCGAGGGGCTGCTAGGTGATCGTGCAGCTCCTCGCGCTCGGCTGGCGGCCCGCATGCTGCCGCGTCCAGCGCCAGCTCCAGACGCGCCCCGGCGCCCCCCAGGCAGCGGCCCTATGCGCGTTCCTCTTTGTGTTTCTTCCATCATCCATTTTATGGGCGCCAAATAACGGGAGACGCCCAAACCCGGCACCGTTTCGTGGTTGGGTCATATGCACAAACGGACCTTTGCACCTACAATTTTGCCTAGGCACGGCGCTCACACCTCTTGGCAGGATGCTGACTGACTGCGCCGACGTAGCAGTTTTGTCACATAACTGTTACGTCAGCGGGCGATGGGGTCGTCACTTCCCTACGCCGCTTTATTATTATTATTTTATTTATTATTATTATTATTATAGAAGAAAAAACGTTCTCGAAATAAATCATTTCACTTTCAATTTATCTACGTGCGCTGGCGTAATGTTTCATAAATATAATAACAATGTTTTATAAAAATATAAACCTTTACTCCATTTTTAAAAAAAAGTCCGCGATACCTTAGTTCTATACAGGCTACAATTAGGAAATACGTGATAAAAGAATATTGAAAATTAGGTGATTAATGAGCGTTATTATTAGGCATGACACGTTAAAACTTACGAACGAAAAATATTTCATCATCAAAACAATTTTATGAAGATAAACTTTGCTCTTCATAGGATATTGACAAGATGTGACAAGTCTTGTATTTGAACAACACGATAGAGATAAACACATCATGTTAGCAGGATCACTCTTTATCCAGCATAATGTGATCATAGAATCTGTCTAAAATGTATTAGCACGATGAAAACATAATGTCCGGGAAACAGTAATACAACAATAATAGAGCTGCGCAAAGTTGAAACCTTACAGGTTTGATAGGAGGTACCCCTGACTTAGCACACACTGAGTGGTACAGTCCACTATTTAAAAGGTCAAACACAGCGTTTATGGATAACATATGCCTTATGCCTTTGTAGAGCTGTCTGCAAATCCATGGAGCTACTCTTATTCCAGGGGTAATTATAAGACGAGGCATTGAAATTATTCATTTCATTATCATCATAAGCCTTCCCCAAGGAATGCTACAAAGCACGCTTCTGAGCCACCTGCATCCATCAACTTCCTGCATGTCTAACCAAGTCGTCACTACATCTAGTAGGAGATAGCTTTACACTACGCCAGTTGTGCGGTTATTCGAGCTATATGGCCGGTCAATTGCCACTTCAGCTTACTGCTCCGTTGGGCTAGGTCGGTCACTCACTGTGGATACCCTCATTTCTAAGTTTATCACTCAAAGAAAGCCTTAGCATAGACATCTTTATAGTTCACTAACGGACCTTGAGCGTCCTCATACAGTCAGCAGTGAAAGCCCACGTCTCAGATCCGTAAGTCATCTCAGAAAACACGCACTGGTTGTACAGTCTCTTTTACAGATTTTGAGGTGACGAGATGATGTGCAGTAATTTCTGTGGTTTTTTAAATGATTTGAATCCGTCGATTAAAAGGGCGAAGTTGGACTTACCTAGTCTGACTATTTGTCCCAGGTAAACGTACTCGTCAACACCTTCGAGCTTAGTGCTCCCAACTACTACCGGCACAGGTGAGACATAAACGTTACAAATGATCTTTGTTTTATCCATGTTCATCTTAGGACTTATTCGTTGGATGGCATTATTGAGTTCATTGAGCATAGTACTTAGGTACTCCAGTGATTCTGCCATAAGAACTATATCTTCGGCAAATCGAAAGTTAGTGATGTACTCCTCTATAATCTTAATAGCGTATTTTTTTCAGTCCAGTAGCTTGAAAACGTCTTCCAATGAAGCAGGGAAGAGTTTTCGGGATGTAACGTGACCCTGTCTTACACCTCTCTGCAGTTGGATAGGTTTCATACTCTGGTTCTGTACTCGGATAGCTATCGTGGCCCTACCGTACAAACACTTCAGCACTTCAATATACCGACAGTCAACTTGGCATCGCTGAAGTGACTGTAGCACCGCCCAAATGGAAACCCCAAAACCCTTCGATGGAATCGAAGGTTTTCCATAGTTCACATACGTCAAGCAAAGTGGCAGAATGTATTCTTCGATCTGCTGTACAATTTGCCGGAGGGCATGTGTGTGGTCTATGGTACTAAAGTATCGCACCTAAAAACTACTGGTATAGGTATAACAAGACACGACCGGAGAGAGATCAGGCGCAGGACCAACGGTTTCACGTACTTTCCGAGGCATGGGGGCATTGAGAATTTCAAGACAGAAAAACTCAATAACTAATTTTAGCCCAACCCAGGATTCGACCCCGGGACCTCATAATCGGCAATCGCGTTTTTCGGCGACTATACAAATGAGGCAGTCAGTGATCAGATTATTCAAATCAAAGTGAGCAGACTAATAAATATTTTAAGGTCCTTGAGCAACTATAAAATGGATTGAAATAATAATTACGTTTGCTTTACCACGGAGTTAGTTAAATGGTTTGTATTTTACAATGCATTTAACTTAAGTACTATAAAAGTTGGTGATAGTTAAACTTAATATTTCAAAGGTGAGATTTTAATAATGTAAATGTCTAATATGTCGTAGATTTATAATTTACGCTGTGATAATAAACGGTTTAATAAAATTTTATAAAGTAAAATTTGAAGAGAGAACGACAAAAAATACAGTTTGAAATTGAAAATATTATGATTTTAATTTACATGAAAGCGTTTTATGGAAAAATCGTTCTTGCTAAAGCAGTTTATTATGTACACATGCATGAATCATGTGTAAATTAAGCACTCTAAGTTTAATTTTAATGTAAGTTTCATATATTATCTAAGTTTTCTCCATAAAATTGTATCGTACATTATCGTGTGGTAGTCGCAACATTGAAATCATCACTCGATCTCATCCTAAGTATGTTATTAGTTGGTGGTAGTTGTAAGAGAGAAGTTGTAGAAGACCTAGTAGATCTTACTGCTCTTTTTTTATGACGCCTTTTACAAGACACATGTGGTAATCGATAGGTGGCAGTAAAAAAAGAGAATTTTTAATTCAAAACATGGCAAAGTCAGTCTTGAATTAACCTCTTAAACACCAAGCGGCCAAATTTGACCGCATCGACATTCCGTCCAAAATTCAAGCGGTCAAATACGACCGCACCCACTCACCATATAGAGTATAGAAATAAAGTCAGTGTCAAACCAACTGGCGTGTGTTTTATTACATGGTGGCAGCGGTGGGATTTCAAAAATTTAATTTATTTGCGAATCCACCAATAATACGTGTATTTAGTTTATTATAAAGCAGTTTTGTGTGTATTTTATAATAAATATCATGGAATACGCGCGTCCTCCAGCGGAATTATCACTCAAAGGCGGGCCAGCCGTGCGGGCCGAAGCGTGGCGTCAATGGCGGCGGCTATTCGAAGTGTTCTTAAAAGTATCTGGAGTGAGCAAAAAGCCTAAAGAGATTCAGGCTAGTTTGTTGGTTAACCTCATCGGCTCGGCAACAGGTCACGCAAGAGGGCGAAAGCGAAGACGATATCAATTGCGTTTTGAAGAACTTCGATAGTTATTTTGGTACTAAACCGAATATAACAGTAACAAGGTTCAAATTCTTCTCGCGCAATCAGGAGAATGGAGAAAATATCGACCAATATGTGACCGCTTTGCGAGTACTAAGTCGGAAATGCGACTTCGGTGATTTGCACGAGAGCCTGCTGCGAGATAAAATCGTTTGCGGAATAGTTAATAACACGGTCAGGGATCGTTTACTTCGTACAGACGATTTGAGGTTATCGAAAGCGATACAAATTTGTCAAGCTGCAGAAATTTCTAAGGAAGAAATTCTGTGTATCGACGGCAACGAGGCGGAGAGCAGGTGAATGCAGTTCAAGGCAACCGTCGTGGGGCGCGCGGTTGGCGCAGCGGCAGGGGCCGAACGCAACGAAGGGGGGGCGAGGCGCGCGTAGGCCCAGCGCCGTAGCCCGCGCCGCAGCCCGCGCCGGCGGCGGTGGAGCCCTGCGCGCGCTGCGGGAGCGTGCGCTGTGCTGGCGGCGACAAGTGCCCGGCACGTCAAGCCATGCGTTTTGTGTGTGATAAAAAAGGTCATTTTTCACGGAGGTGTAAACAAAAGGGTGTAGTAAAAAAGGTACTTAACTTGAGTTTGGAATCTGCGGATAATGATAGTGACTCGGAAATGTTCTATATTGATACCATAAGCGAGGGCAAAAAATGTGGTAAGTCGACTAAAGAATGGTTCGAAAGCGTGAAATGTAATAACAAAGAACTTTTAGTTAAAATAGATACTGGTTCTATGATGAATGTTATTTCCAAGAGTGAATATTTACGTATTGGCTTATCGACCCGTTTTCAAAGAGAGTGTATTCCTTCACAGGAAGCCGGTTACCTGTCTTAGGCGTAGTAAAACTAAACGTAGTTTATAATAACCTACAGTTTGTATTGCCGTTTATTGTCACCGATTTATGTTGTCAAAATCTACTCGGATTAAAAAGTTGTATTACGATGGGTGTAATTAATTGTATCAATGCAATAAATATTGACAATTATTCGAGTTTGTTTAAAGGTTTAGGCATGTTACCTGGCAAATACAGTATTGTAGTGGATAAAAGTGTTCCACCCGTTATTTCTCCCACTAGGAAAATACCTCTAGGTATGAAAGACAAGTTATTAATGGAGTTAAAACGAATGGAAGGACTCGGTGTTGTTAGAAAGGTCACACATCCGACAGAGTGGGTAAATGAAATTGTTTTAGTGGCTAAGAAGGATGGTGGAATTCGTGTTTGTCTAGACCCTAGACCGCTTAACCGAGTAGTGCGCCGCGCGCAGTATTCGCTGCCCACAGTGACAGAACTGGCGGTGAAGCTGCATGGCGCGCGGGTGTTCAGCGTGCTCGACGCTCGCTGTGGGTTTTGGATGGTGCAAATTGATGACGCTAGTGCTGACCTTTGTACGTTTAGCACGCCCTTCGGTAGGTACTAACTTTTGCGCTTACCCTATGGCATAAGCTGTGCGCCGGAAGTTTTTCATGCAAAGCTCAGACAACACTTGGAAGACCTCGAATGTGTCGAATCGTTCATCGACGACTTCATCGTGTACGGATCAACTCAGCATGAACATGATCAACGATTAGAAGCTCTTTTAAAGCGTGCCCAAGATGTAGGTATTAAATTTAACCGCGACAAATGCAAATTCAGTGTTCCTTAAATAACCTATTTAGGTCACAAATTTGACGCTAATGGAATGAAAGCCGACGATTTAAAGGTAAAGGCTATATTGGACATGCCTTATCCAACGGACAAAAAAATAAAAAAATTATTTATCAAAATTCATTCAAAGTTACTCAGATTATGTGAATGAGTTGTGGTCTTTATTAAAGAAAGATTCCAAGTGGGTGTGGGAGGCTTACCATTCTGAGGCTGTCGGTAAATTAAAAGAAAAAATAACTAGTGCTCCGGTGTTAGCGATTTATTCGACGGAAGCGCCAGTGGTATTGTCGGTGGGCGCTAGCAGCGTTGCGATTGGAGCTGTACTTCTACAGAATGAGCGACCGGTAGAATTTGCTTCGCTAACGTTGACGGGCACACAGACTAGACATGCTCAAATTGAGAAAGAGATGCTGGCGATAGTTTTTGCTGTCGAGTGGTTTAAGCAGTACATATACGGTAGGTCAGATATTACAGTTCACACTGATCATAAACCACTGGAAGCATTATTTAAAAAACCGTTAACTTCAGTACCGATACATTTACAGCGTATGATGTTAAGAGTGCAAGGCTTCGATATCAAAGCTATATATACACCGGGTAAGTACATGTATATTGCGGATACTCTGTCGCGGGTCCCTCTGGTGGAGTTAATGCAGAACTATGTATCTGATGAGGTCAATGTACAAACCTGTTTTATGCTAAAGAACATACCATTCAGTCTATCACAAATAGAGTCTATTATAAAGGACACCGAAACGGATAGTGACTGTAAATTATTAATGACGTATATTAAAAACGGATGGCCGAAACATAGACGCGATGTGAGTGACAACGTTAGTGTATTTTGGCCATATCGAGAGCAACTGTCTTATGTCGACAGGTTGATTTTTAAGGGAGACCGTGTGTTCATTCCGCGTAGGTTACGGGCGCAAGTGTTAGAGCGCGTGCACGAGAGTCACCTGGGCATCGATCGGTGTAAGAGGCGCGCACGCAAAGTGATTTTCTGGCCGGGCGCAGACGTGGAGGGCGTGGCGCGCCGCTGTGGGGCGTGCGCGCTGCACGCGCCGTGCCCGCGACGCCAGCCGCTCTTGCAACATCACGGGTCGGATTTGCCTTGGCAAACCTGGCTTCCGACATATTCGAATATAAAAGAAAGAAATATATTCTCCTTGTGGACTATTTTTCGAATTATATTGAAGTCGAGGAGTTAGCCGGTATCAGTAACAAACATGTTATAAATTTTATGAAAACGCAGTTTGCTTGACACGGTATACCTGCTGAAATAGTGACAGACAATGGGCCGGCCTATAGGTCGAAAGAATTTCAGAATTTTTTTAAATAAATGGAAAATAGATCACGTTACCTCATCCCCCCCACTATCCTCAGTCTAAAGGAAAAAGTGAAAGAACCGTCCGAACTATAAAAATTTTGCTGAAGAAATGCGTAGACTGAGGCCAAGACTTTTATTTAAGTCTATTAAATTTCAGGAGACGGATAAAAACGAAACTGCCAATTTCTGAAAAATTATTAAGAGCTCCAGTAGATAACGATCGCAATTATCAATCTATGATGGCTAATAAAGAAAAAATTAAAAAACAATACGATAAGTCCACGAAGTCACTTGAGCATTTCTCGGTAGGCGATAAAGTTACTTTATTATGTAATGCTGGTAGGAAACCTGTTTCAGTAGTAACTCGTGCCGAGGAGCCAAAGTCTTTTATAGTTGAAGATGAACAAGGGAAACGGTTTCAACGTACGCGTAGCCATCTTATTTTATGCTCCAAGGATTATGGGAAACCGAGGTGGTCTCGGACTTCATCCAGTACTGCATAGTTTCAGTCCCGCATTCTAGACAAAAGTACGATTGCCTCCTTCGTGGACGTCGTGCGGGGCGCACGAAAGGTTAGGCCCGAGACTCAGGCAGACTTTTAAGTGTATCCGCATACAGACAGAGCGCCGTCATCACGGCTCAGTACTCCTACTACTCCTGGTACTGATAGCTCATTTACAGAATATGTTTCTTCACCACCATCACCAATAGTGAACATAAAAAGGTCCAAGGAACGGACTGCACGAATGTTGGCCGAAAACAACAGTAGCTTCAAGTGCAATAAAAAGTTAGTTATCCTAAAGATATTTATTTATAATCTACGTTCATTTCGTACGCCACTTTCGCGTGAATGTTATTGTGACGATTTTTGGAATTTTCTATTGTTTTATTATAGCGTTTTATTATGAAATTGTAATAAAATTTTTTTATGTGAATATAATTTGTCTTTTTTACGTAGATAATTTCCAGTAAAATATAAAGAAATAGTTGTGATTTTCACGCTGCCGACATTCGCTTGATATGTTTTTTTTTTGTTATAAGAATATAATAAAATCTTTTTGTAATGAAGTAAAACCTGGCTTTTGTTTAAACCACAGGATAGATAATTTTGTATAGATTTTATAATGCCAAACTTTTTCATAGAAGAGTAGTCTCTAAATATAAGTTTTAATGGTTTAAAGTGAAGCGGGTGGGCGCGGTCGCATGCGACCGCTCGGGATTTGCCGGGCGCATGCAACTGCATGGGATTTTTATGGAAATTGAAGGGTTAAAGTGAGAAAATATTTAATGACACATTGATTACGGCTAAAACGTGGGAAATATGATATTACCAGTGTTGGACTATAGCGTAATATTACCTTCTTACCCTACAATCTACCGCTTTGTAACTGTAACGTACTAATACTATATTATAACTACCTTTAGGGTGAAAAACGTCTTCAATTAAGACAATTTTAGTGCCAAAGAAGCTTGCCTAACTATTCATAAGTGACGACTACAAGCCATGGACACCTATAGCCAACTTCAAACTAAAAATGCTACAGGTATTTCATCTAAAGGGAATTGAATGGTTCACAACCCGTAATTATCTTTCTGGCTCTCAAATTCCTTATTCGAAGCAATAGTGGACGCAATATTGTTAAGAAAAAGAGCTTGAAAAAGCGTTCATTCATTCATGCAGCTATTTGATTGCCGCATATGTTTGTTGTAGTTACCATGCTTGGGAGGTGGTTTGGTATCTGTACTTTTCTATTATTTTAATTTGTTAGTAGGAATTTAGTGTTGCTGCCAGCTCCTATTTAATTTCCCGCCGTCGTCTCTTACGAAACCCACGGAATGATATGCGATAGTAGATTCTCTTACGCCGCCACGATTGGTAAAGAGACGGGTCATATATATGTACCTACATAAACTATTTAAATACCATTATGAAGTTAATTTATAGTTACACCAACCTGACTTGGTATCCAAATTCCACCAGGTTATGACAAAGAAGACTCGATGTTTTATAATTTTGGAAGACTATCATGAATCACAGACTGTAAGATTAAACTTATTTCTTGAATTCTCAAGCGAAGTCACTATTTGTATTAAACATGTTTTCATATTAAATCCACCAGTAGAAATAGGCACACATTATCCCAAATATATTACAAGGGTAGAGTTTTTGTAATTGCTTCTTATAAAGTACCTAATACTTCATTCTATTATACATAAATATTTTTTCGTATTGACAGTGTATCCATACCCTGCATAGTCTCGAGGGTGTAGTAAGAAAAAACTATGAGGATATCAGAAATTTTGTATTGTTACAGACATATAGCTACATTATATCACACCTTACACGTCAGAAGTTATATACTTAGACCGCTTTATAGGTGTTGAATTTGGTACTGATAAAGTCAATCCACCTAAGCGTAACAAAGTCCTACTAAGGCTAATCCTCTCTAGAGCCGCTCGACCGGGGAGGGACCGCGCTCTCACAGAATACCCTCGTAAAATAGCAGCTTAATGCTGCTGTGTTTCATATAGCAAGTACAAAGAACTGGAGACTCTTTTTATCGTAAACGAGACATACGATCTTAGTTCTAAGGAGTGACAAAGTCCCTGCATTTCGATTCTTAATCGAGGATAAATGTAGATGTCTATGAACCACAGCATTCACTTACAATTATATGGACTGTGTGCTCGTTTATCACTCTTATCATATAACAAAACACATGGGCGAGGCTCATGTCCAACAGTGTATTTGTACAGAAATGTAATAGAATTTAATACTTTAAAATTAAAAAAGATAAACAAAAATGATTACATCCGATATCAAAAACATTCATACGTACGCACTTAAACTTTTACTCAATTAAATTTCGACTAAAAGAACGTGGAGCGGAAATTCCCTCAAAACAAGAATTGTGATTCTGTACAAACAAAGTTTTAATCTAAATACGTAGACCGATGTGTGAATGCCCTGCATCTATGACCTATCGATTTATTTGTTGGTTTTAACCCTTCAATCCCCATAAAAATCCCATGCAGTCGCATGCGTCTGAACCACCCACAGAACTTTAAACCATTAAAAGTTATATTTAGGGACTATTTTTCTACGAAGTAGTTTGTCATTATAAAATCTAACAAAAATAACAAAACAAAATTTTCTATACTGTAGTCCAAACAAAAGTCGGGTTTTACTTCATTACAAAAAGGTTTTAATGTATTTTTATAACAAAAAAATACATACCAAGAAGATGTCAGCAGCGTGAAAATCACAATTATTTCTATATATTACTCGAAATGATTTAGGTACGTAAAAAGATAAATTATATTCACACAAAAACTTTCATTACAATTTTATAATAAATTAGTATACTAAAACACTAATAAAACACTAGACAAATCCAAAAATCGACACAATAACATTCACACGAAAATGGCCTACGAAACGAACGTACATTATAAATAGATATCCATAGGCGATGTGACTTTTTATTTCACTACAGGATAGAAAATTTCATATTGATTCTATAATGCCAAACTTCTTCATAGAAAAGTAGTCTCTAAACATAAGCGTTATGGGTTAAGGGTGTGGGTGGGTGGGGTTACATTTGACCTCTTGAATTTTGACGGAATATTGAAGCGGTCAAATTTGGATTCTTGCCGTTTGAGAGGTCAAATATATAGTTACCACACTATTTACTTATAAATAACATGTTTAATCATATTCAATAAATTAATATGTGATAAACAAATCGTGTAGTGGCGGCGTTAAGAAACACCCCATTACATCGCGTGGATGCCTTAAGAGTTAGCAAAGAGAAATGATGTAGGAGATGTGCAGCAGCACCTTTGTGAAAACAACACGTAATAATTAAAAAAACTGCAGTTGCAAACCCGCCTGCTAAGCGTGACAGCTATTACAAATACCCTCCCCCCTTACGTTAATCTATGGGGGAGACCTATGTTCGGCAATGAACTTTTAATAGGCTGTATCGAAATAATGAATGAAAATGAATATTGACGGTGATGTAAAATAGTACTGCACGCTATATGAGGTCCACAAGCATTGGCAACAACAATTGGTATATATATTGGCCCTCATGTAACGATACCATAATGATAAATCTTAAGTGAAATGCGTTATCGAGACGGGAGATGTGATGGGGTTATTCCCATACAAATAAATCGGCCGTCTGTTACAAATGCTGCGTATATAATACATGTATCCATTTTTACACAACAGATATACCCACTGTGTATATAAACAACCCTGTGCAGTACAAAATATAACATGCAATGATAAAAAAGTCCTCCAGACGTAACTTTGATACAAAAGGAGGGTCATGATTACAGTGCTCAAGTGCATGCGCAATTACAGGATGTACTCTCTATTCCCTCACTCAAATAGACCGATGGGATAACAATCTGACAGAAGCAGAGAGATAAGGCAAAGGATGAACGGATTTTCGAGCTATCCGAGGCAAGGGTTTGAGCAACCACAAAATTCCTGACTCCGGCCTGCTACTGAGTGTTTCTTGAGTGAAAAACTCAATAACTAACTTTTTGGCCCGACCCGTAATTCGTTCGCGGCGCTGCATGAGCATTCGCGTTTACACAACGAATCCAATATAGTACCATATAATATATCGCGGGTCTCAAACCATGGGGCGTATTCATAAAACCATTACTTTTCAGGAGACACAAAAAAATTAATAACTTTTCTTGTGATTTAGCCAGCTGGTTGTGTTTTTACATGTAGCCATATATTTACACTTCAGTTACTACGAGATGTTTGATTTTTAGTTATTTCCTCTATAACACTTGTTTTTGGTCCTTAAGTCTATTTCACATGACGGCGAATCGGTAAAACTCCATAAATATTCGCTTAAATATGTTAGAAATTTATGGATGTGAAACATTTTTCCTTAAATTATTAATAATTGTACCAATAATAATTTGAACCTCGTTGGTGATTTTAAATATTACAATTTTGAAATGACAAACCATCAAAATTAACATTATTTTCGTGATTTAAAAAATTGTACGCCTGTTTGGCTTGTCATTTATATGAGAGGTGTTTGGTTTCAAAGTAAAATTATAAACCATTTTTGTGCAACAAACAAGAAAAAATCAAACGGTACCAATTACAAAACATTTTTGGAGAGAAAAAAATAAGGACAAAAAGATAACCACATAAAAATTAAGTTCATTCTTAAATCTGAATATAATTATTTAAAATTACATAACAGACAGTGTATGAAATTGTGTGATAAGAGAAGAGTGTGGTTTGCAAGGTGATGTTGTGACCAGGATTAAGAAAGGAATGCTTCGGTGGTTTAGTTATGTGGAAAGAATGAATGAGGAAAGAGTGACAAAGAAAATATTTATGTTGCAGGCAGCAGTCAGAATTAATCTTTATATTACTAGTAATAAAATATACTTTTTTACGTGGTAGAGTCATGCTATGTTTTTAAAATTACATAAATTCACAAACCTCTAAAATTGAACATAAGACATTAGAAGAAATGAAATAAAACCGAAATCTTAAAGGAAACTTGTATAAATTTAATTTTATTCATAATCCAAAAGAACTGATTTATTTTAAATTAAACAAAAATATTTTGAGATCAGACTTGAGATTCAAGACACATGAGATTTTTATAGAAAATAAAATTTAAATAGGTAAAATATAAAAGGAACTTATAGTCATAAATACCAATCATAATAAATTATCTAAAACATTATAAAACAAAATAAATGTTTTCAAAAAATAGGAGCATAGGAAAAATTGCACTGTTCGTTGTGACGTCAAGGATACTTAAGTTTGCTTTGCTTGTCTTATTCATTTAACAAACGATCTTGGCATGCCTCATTAATCCAATTTGCCATTAAAATTATTAAAGGATGACAAATAAGCAATTCTCATTGCTTTACTGGTATTAAATGTTATGGAAAAATTTTAGTAGGTTAATATTTCCTCATTTTTTAAATGACCAATCGCGTTAAAGAGGTATACCAATATTATATACTTAACAATACATTATAGTTTCAGTTTTTGTTTTTAGGATTTTTTTTTCATCAAAATAAGAAGCTTTTCTTGTAGGAAGGGTAAACTCGTCATCGTTATTATTAGCTTCCGTCTCCAAATATTTTTTCCTACAAAAGGCAAATTTCCCTTAATATCCTAATCCTTTAGAATAGATCCATCCTTACACGTAGCCATCAAAGTCTTTATTTTTAACTTGTTTTATTGAAAGTTTCCATAGAAGAGCTTGCCTCTTCAAATTTATCTAGTAGCCGAATTTGAAAACAAAAGTGAATCGGAACGTCTTTCCCAACTTGAATCCATCTAACGTTTTCCCATTTTAAAAGCATGCCATCCATGGGTTTTAGCGTGTTTCCAATAGAGATGTCTCGTATTGCCTTAAATTTTTTCAGTTCCAAATAATAATCAACCCTAATTTAAATATGTTCTTCATATTCTTCCTGATTCTCTTTCTGTTCTTCTTCGGATAACGACTCAAACTTATAAATGACATCAGCATTGGTCTTCTCTCGGCTTGTGAAAATTTATATTTTTTGCCAGGATCAATTCTTTGTATTAAGTCTTGCTAATAGAATCCTTGTATTATACAATGTTGTTAACATAACTTACAGAATCAGCCTCTTCTTGTTGACTTTGACTAATGAAGTTTACTGATTCTGTCACTTCTTTTTTAAAAGACATTTGTGGGTTGTCCATTGTGTTTGGTGGAGAGGGTTGAATATAAATGGTGACATTGGGGAAGGATGACTTTCAACATTTGATTTAATAAAATTGGGATATGCCATAGAATTATCATCATCTGAGTTTCTCACTGTTTCTGGTAATATTTTATTATTTGAATTAGATGTAGTAGTTCGTGTTTCTAATATGCTAGGCCTTAAGGAGATTAGAGTAGAAAGTGGTGTAAGTTCTCTACTTTGAACTAAAGAAAGTATTTAGTTGGTTATTTTATACTGATATTTGTGTCAAATGTGAGGCTAATGAAACATCTTTGGTACATTTAGAATAAAATATATTTATTCAATATAAATTACAAGTAAATAAATAACTCATTACTTAATTTTAACACTTGTTAGGAAAAGGCCCCTTCCCTGGGTAGAAACAGCAAGATACCCAGCGGGACTTTTTTTTTCAAAATATATCACACAGTAATTTGTACTTGATCACACAGTATGTTGTACAAAACCTATTCACGAAACAGCTTAGAAGCGATCACCTCATTCCCAGGGGTTATTATTTTTTTACAGATTTTGCTTATTAAATTTTTTAAACTTGGTTATAGAGATACCTTGTAAACGCATTATTGTTGTCGATAAGCGCTATCGATAGTGTATTTAGTTTTATCATTACGTGTGTTAGTGATAAAAATGAAAAACAAATAGATAAAACAACGTATTAATTAAAATAAATATAATAATTGTTTAAAATAAATTACTAATTAGGTATCTACGTATTAAAAAACTATAAGTACAAATGTTTGGAATGTAACAAGATATTTAAAAAATAAATATAAATAAAAAGATAATAACTTACATCTAAAATCAAATCTAAAACTATTTATATTAGAATTCTACATCAGAATCATCAGAGTTATCGTCATCCACGTGAACGATATCTTCACGTTTTGAAGAAATACTTTAACGTCTGAAATCTTCACGTGTTGAAGATATCGTGTATTATTATGATATACGATATTACGATATCTTCTGCCAGATGAGAATTCTTCAAGTCTTCCTCTTGGAGTTTTTCTGCATGCTTCACACAATTTCCCAGTTCTTTTGCGTAACGTTTGAAATTGCTTCATGCAGTAACACTTCGACATCTGCAATTTTAAAAGTGCTGCTTTTGGTGGCAACTTCATTTTTTGCTTGAGCCCGTACCAACTCAATTGGGTTATATTGGCAATGGTAAGGTGTTAAGCGAATCACTTCGTGTCCTGACTTCAAAGCTAGCTGATCCAATTTGTATATTTTTTTCTGGTCGATTCCGTTGCACCAGTAATTATAATGTTGTTTATATATTCAACTATAGTCAACCAAATCTAAGAAAAACATTTTGATAGCTGTCAGGCTTATTGCACCATGCATGTCAATCAAAAAAAAATGGTAACGTACAATGTTCGATTCTTAAAAAAAATTGATATCGATTATTTAGAGTAGGTAAATATTAACAGTTTGGTTTGAATAATACCAAAATAAAATAGGAACGGACAGTTTAAAACACAAGATATATCAGTTTCTTCGTATTTGTTTTTACTGCTTGAAGAGGGAAAGCTATAAAAATCTAGATAAAAAATATATTTATTCAATAATTTTCAGTACAATTGGTTGAGCTGTCGTTGTTTAGAACTTCCCAGTGGGAAGTTATTGCAATGGATCCGATTTTGCACGTTTCAAGGTCTTTAGAGTCGAATAGTATGGTTTTTAAGAGGATGTCCGTATGTGCACATGTACGTTTGTATGTGTGTATGTATATACATCGAGATACACGAACATACGTTCGGATTTAATTTTCGCCTCGTATATCTCGGGAACAAAGAGTGATGTTGACATGAGATTAGTTTCATTTAACGCATAAATATGTAATTTAGACCTCATTAAATTTTGAGCAAAATCGGGCAAGTCGTTTCTTGTGCCGAATGAAAAATTGTATAAAATATTAAAACATGATATTTTTTTTATTCTTTCGTTAGCCAGTTAGTTAGTCCTGTGGACCTTTCAGGTCGCACCTAGACCACTTTTTTGATTTTCAATAACGCAGTTAAAATGAATGTCTCTTTTTCCCTTTGTGACACGGGCATATGCTTCAACGAATATAGAACAGTCCGAGTCACAAAATAAGAAGACAAACACAAAATCACAAAATTACGCACAGTAAGCACCCGAAATAGTAGAAGATTGAAATTACGTAGTGTTTTTTTCAGCACGGCCTTGTATATGAGTTTTTAGAGCCATGCTGCAGTTATATTAGTAGTATAATTGTAGCACGAATGGGTCGGCTCGACCGGGGAAGGACCACCCCTCAACCCAGGTCTCACAGAATATCAGCGTAAAATAGTAGCTTAATGCTGTGTGTTTCGTATGGTGAGTGTAGAGAACCGGAGACTCTTTTTACTGGAAACGAGGCATTCCATCTTAGTTCTCACGGGTGACAACGCATCTGCATTTTTATTTGCTATCGAAGATTGAGGTAGATAGATGTCTATGGGCCGCAGCAACCACTTATCATCAGGTGGACTGTGTGCTAGTTTGTTAACCTATCCTATAAAAAAAGTTAACAAAGTAAAAAAAAATTTGTTCATGATTCATGTAATTTAAGAAATTTTAAATATAAAAATTAAGTAAACAAATAATACATTTAAAAAATAATGATTCCGTTATTTGAATATTTTTACTGATTATTTGAATGTTTTTGCCGATTATTCGCATAACAATGAATTTTATTCATTCAAACACTACAGTAAGGCACAAGGACATATCATTGAAACGGAGTCAAGCAAAAAAAGTTGATACTGGTTATTTTTGTAATATATTGCTTTCTTTGCAATATTTGAATTTAAATTAGTGATAAAAACTATCCACGTTGTAATAAAATATAGATAACTTCATAACGTTCGGAATTACCTAAAAGGTTATTTGAAATCGTGAGTACGCTTGGGCAAAGTTGCGGAATGATTAATGTGAAAATTATATTCTGTATTAAATCATTATTAAGTCGTATTTCTTAAATAAAATATAAGAGAATATTTACCAATTAGTCTGCTCCCCCCTTCCCGTTTTTGTGTTTAAGCCGCCTTGTCCATCCTTGTCTAGCTAAATTCGTTTGCGGCTGTGATTATGGTTCACCCAAGTCTCATCTAAATAAATTCTTGGTCTAGTGTCTTCACTATCTCTCGGGGTCTTGTATTTTCTCAGGAATTGTACCTGCGCACAGACAATATCAGTCCTTTCCATCAATTGATTACGACCATCTGGAGCTTGTATGTATTTGTACTTGTATCCAAGTGCTATGAGTATTTTACTTACGTATAATCTAACAAAATTTTTATAAAACTTCCGTTAGATGCCGCCACATTGACACTTAAGACTCCTGAAATAATAGAAGGTTAGTAGAGAAAAGGCTAAGACTACTCTTTTGCTAGGATCTAAGGGTATAAAAATCGATGAGACGAGACTTAAAACTGAAATGTCTTTAGTAGCGTTTTCGTTGTGTAAACTTGTCATTAAATGATCACATACGATGATGTGGTAGGGTAGAGCCACAGATCAGATAGAGAAAGGTATAGACACATCGCAGTTGTATTGAGAATGCAACAAGAATTGGTCGGCTCCTCCGGGAAAGGGCCACGCTATGATCTTACGGAAACTTGTAAACACCATACAATTTAAGTACAATTTAAGTGACAATTTAAGTTTTTAGTTATAGTTTTTCTTTATTACAGTTTAATAAAATATGTGTTGTTGTTGTTTTATGATAAAATGAACGACGCATCAATTGCAAAGAGAACACAGGTAACCCAAAACGTGCCATCAATAGCCTTATTATTACTTTCTGTAAAAGGAAGCATAGCGTGATTCAAACAACATCAGCACCATCTAGTTACAACTTTGTAAACATTATTAATTTTATTACATTAGCAATTTACTTATATGTCATCGCTTCATTCTTCAGATATAATATTAACAACGTAGTTTCCTTATTCTACAAGGCTAAGTCGCACCTTTAAAGATTTTTACTCTACCCACATCAAAAACAATTGCCCCCTCCCACCAACGTCTCTCGCCGTCCGAGCGTACAGCCTCATTCCTTTTTCGTGCGAGGCAGAGCGCAAACCTTACTTAATTATCTTAGAACAGTACAATGTCGAAACGCAGTGCTGCAGATAAAATTGGTTATTATCAAAAGAAAATCAAAAAACTAGAAAAACAAGAACGAAAGCGACATAAACGAGTCATTGTTTACTCCGATTCTTCTGAGGCCGAAGGAAATTTTGGTAAGTGTTACAGTTACGTAATTCAATTCTAGTGCCTGAGTGATCATTAACAATATAATTTAAGACAAAAAACCTTAGCGTTGATCGTGAATTAACACGAATACAAATTTACCCGGGGACTGGCCGAGAGTCAGTACGAAGGTATTCTAACCGGGGGGCTAGCCGAGAGTTAGCACGAAGGTTATATAAACTTAAATACTCATGTACAAATATATTAAAGCGTCAGTTTTAGGTTTTAAGTTGTTCATTTAGATTCTTATCAATAAATTTTTTTGTTATCTACCTCCGAAATATATATATTTTATTTCTTGTTGTAGATAACGAAGCTGAGGATAGTAATAAGGTCGTAAATGATGACACCATGGTAGCATCCATTCCCTCCGAGGAGCATCCTCTTTTGACAATTGAAGAAAAATCGGAAGAAACAATTCCTACATTAGAACCTGAACTATTGTCAGCTTTGGGTGATACGGAAATTGATGAGCAAATATACGGTGAAAATATTCACCAGGATCTTGCCCACCGTTGGCTTCCTCTTCTACGTAAGGGTCTTACTAAGGAAACAAGACAAAACTTGTTAAAAGAATATTTAATTCCCGAAAACTGCAAGCTTTTGAGAGCACCTACGCTGAATCCCGAGATTGCAGCGGCACTTACCGACGCAGCCCGAAATAGGGACAAGAAAATAGAGGTCGATCAGCAAATACTGGGTATAGGTATTACTGCTGTTAATAGAGCTATGTCTTTACTTCTCATCGGAGACAATAAAGTTCACACGATAAAAATTTTATCTGATGCTTGCCGTATATTATCCGACCTCCATCACTCTGAGACCCAAACCAGAATTAAATTGGTGACACCCGGATTAGACAAGTCTTTTTTTAAAGTCATTCATGAGAGTGAAAGAGATGAAACTCTTTTGGCAATGAGCTTCCTGAAAAGATTAAGGCGTCAAAACCCATCGAAAAACAAGGTCTTCAGATTAAGAAAACAGATCCAAAACCTTCCACGTCACAGATAAAAACAAGTTCGTCTTCAAGAAACAATCGTTACCAGGAAAACTGGAGAGGCCCTGCTCGCTCGCAGAACAAGGGGGGGGCGGGGAGGACCAAGGAAGTTGTCATCGGGGATCCGCAGGGATCTACCCCCTCAGGTGTATCCACAAACGAGGTCTTGGAGCAACAACAAATCTCACCGTGCTCCAGTTCAGCAGTAAAACAGGTACATTCGGGAAGATTACAATATTTTTATGACTGTTGGCTTAAATTAACAAAAAATAAAATTATTTTAAGATGGATCCGGGATGGATTTACCATACCATTTAATAGACATATTACTCAGTGTAGATTACCTCATTCAACTTTGTCACCAAAAGATAAACAATACATCTCTGTAGCTATTAGTAATTTATTACACTTAGGAGCAATATCAAAGTGTCATCCATCAAAGAATCAGTTCATATCCTCAGTTTTCTTAGCACCAAAACCTAACGGAGACAAAAAGATTTATTCTGAATTTAAAGTCTCTTAATAAGTTCATTGCAAAATCTCACTTTAAAATGGAGGATTACAGAACGGCCTCAAAGTTAATACCTCGTAATGGTTACATGGCTACCATTGACCTACGGGAGGCTTACTTACTAGTGTCTATTAAGTCGAGTCATCGCAAATTTTTAAGATTTGAATTTGAGGATGAAAATTTAGTTAAAACCCTATATGAGTTCAATGCTATGCCGTATGGCCTGTCCGTTGCTCCTAGAACATTTAGTAAGATAATGAAAGAGGTAATAACCAACTTAAGAAGCAGGGGATATAAGTCTGTCATATATCTTGACGACATTCTTTGTATAGGTAAAGACTACAATGAATGTTTAGACAACGTTAACGCGACTATGCATCTTTTACAATGCTTAGGTTTTGTTATTAATTATAATAAGTCCTGTCTAGTCCCGAATATATCTCGCAAATATTTGGGATTTATTTTTGATTCCACGGAACTTTCTATAAGCCTACCCATAGATAAACAAAATCATATAGCTCACTTAGTACAAAAGTTCTCTGTCTTAACTAGTTGTTCGATCAGAGATTTCGCTCATTTGATAGGTGTTCACACGGCCGCTTGTCCTGCGGTAAAATATGGCTGGTTGTACACTAAACGACTAGAAAGACAAAAATACCTTGCGCTTCAAAAATATAAGACGTATAATAAAAATATTCAACTTTCAAAAGATATCTTACCAGATTTGAAATGGTGGAAAAAAAATGTATTTTTAACCAAAAATTCGTTTCGTTTAACTAAATTTAATTATGAGATATTTTCAGACGCGTGCTTGACAGGTTGGGGTGCTTGTTGTAATAATATTCGGGTTGGCGGAGGATGGAAATACAATGAACTCAACTATCATATCAATTACCTAGAGTTACTAGCCATATTTCTAGGTATTAAATGTTTTGTCAGGGATAAGTTGGATTGTAATATTTTATTGCGCGTAGATAATACAACAGCTATAAGTTATATCAATCGAATGGGAGGAATCCAATTCCCCCATTTGAATGAGTCATCTCGATCAATATGGCAATGGTGCGAGAAGCGAAACATTTGGCTACACGCATCTTATATAAATAGTAAAGAAAATGTAGAAGCAGACCAAGAATCAAGGAAACTAAACCTAGATACAGAATGGGAGCTAAGTGATAACGCTTATAAAGAGATTGTAACGCTTCCCCCCCTGTCATATTATAATAAATATATTAGATTAAATATAATTAATTCCCCCTTTATAATAATAATTATATATATGTGACTAGGATAAATAAAATATGTTTTGATCTTTCTAAATGATCTTTCAAAAGGTTTATTAATAGGCCGGTTTTAATATTTTGGCGTGATCGTCTTAGTTAGGATCCTTATTTACGTTGTGTTTGTTTAGTAACTTAGTTCTTTTAGGTGACTTTTGGAAGAATGAATATTCACTAGAGCAATTGAAAGCTGTTGGTAGTGCCTAATAAGCTAAGTGAACCCCGTTCACGAAGACAGGGCTCGAAAAAAGGTTAAGAACATAAAACGTCCCTATTCCACTTGCATCAGGTTTACATTATTAATTATCCCTTCCCGCTCGGAAAAGGCTTCAAATTTTGGCTTGTTTATTGTCACATTATGTATATTATATACAATACTCTGTTTGGGGTCAGTAACAAGTGAGGTGCTCGCCCCGTACACCTCTTCTTGTTTTACTTTAATTTGGTGATCTTTTGTTTGATTGATAAATTTTTCTTCGAGATCTTTTATTTTAACCTCAAAGGTTTTCACTACATTCTTAATTAATTTTTGAAGTATTTTTAATTCATTTTAGGCTTAGCCTTCACTAATTTTGAACTTTTCTTTATTTTAGCCATTTTTATATTTTTATACTTATCCAGATTTTAGCACTGTTATGTCTTTCACTTATACAAATGTTACTGAGTACTTTTCACTTATTTCACTTATTAGTTTATTTTCTTAGATTTCTACGCGCACACCATCTACAACAAACAAAAATATTAATATTAAAGCCCCATCCCCAGACTTTCAACCACCCCCAGCAAACACCATCCTCCAAGACACCTCTCCATTTCACGGACAACAAATTGTAGGCATAACGCCTACTTCATAGTTCTTATACAGACGACCTTCTTTTTTAAAATATATCCTGGTCACGGCACCAAATTGTAACGCTTCCCCCCCCCTGTCATATTATAATAAATATATTAGATTAAATATAATTAATTCCCCCTTTATAATAATAATTATATATATGTGACTAGGATAAATAAAATATGTTTTGATCTTTCTAAATGATCTTTCAAAAGGTTTATTAATAGGCCGGTTTTAATATTTTGGCGTGATCGTCTTAGTTAGGATCCTTATTTACGTTGTGTTTGTTTAGTAACTTAGTTCTTTTAGGTGACTTTTGGAAGAATGAATATTCACTAGAGCAATTGAAAGCTGTTGGTAGTGCCTAATAAGCTAAGTGAACCCCGTTCACGAAGACAGGGCTCGAAAAAAGGTTAAGAACATAAAACGTCCCTATTCCACTTGCATCAGGTTTACATTATTAATTATCCCTTCCCGCTCGGAAAAGGCTCAAAATATATTTATACAAAATACCCGATACAGGGGCTTTGCACTCCTACATTTATTTAAAAAAAAAATGTAGGGGGGAGGTACACGGCCCCACACACGCCGTGCACGGTGAGTGCCAACCATTTTGATGCACTCCCCCCGAAGGGAACGCTAATTCGGGAACTGGACCGTAGTCCACAGCAAAATAACTGGCGAACCAGTAAAAGAGGCTTGGCCCCTTGCTAGTGCGTAAGCACAAACATCGACCGAAGTCGCGCATGTCAATGCGTGTAAACGCCATACAGAATACGAACAAATCCAGCCACAGTGAATGTACGTCACACGGTTTAGGCAAATAGGCACACTGGCCGTAAACCCTCCGTGAGCGCCACCACCTGCCAGACCGCCGCTCCTGCAGACGTGATGTAAGTGTATGGCATCACCACCAATTGCATGATCAGCACGGCTACTAGCCGCAGAGCGTGCCATGAGTCTACCGCTCACCTCAAGGGAATGGGGTCCCACGTTGTGCGGCTTTCGGCCGCAGCCTTGAGAGTCTCCTCAGATCCTCCCGCCAGCTACCACCCGCATGAGGTCGACACATATGCTCCACCAACCAATACAACGGCAGATATAGCCAGAAGGCAGTTATAAGATAAGAGTAATAATTCGCCATCAGAAAGGGTTTGTGTCACTGACGTTGAGTAAATGCATTTTCGATCATGTTTGTCTCACCCACCGACAAGTTGCCTTCAATCATTCAAAGGTGGGAAAGTTACAAAGATATAATATTATGTTGTTATATAAAACACCGTGGAGGGCAGACAGTCTGCAGCCCCGCAATGAAGGGACCCGAGTTGGGCAAAGCTACTTAGGTGTGAGTCAAACCAAGACGTAGAGAGCTCCATTGAGAAGAGCGTCCCACCAAACAACCATCGCAGAGAGGCAATGCTGCAGAACGCAACAAGCATCAATACGACTATCGTCGGGCTTACACTATCCCAAGGTCCCCCATACATCCCAGCAGACATCACCACCCGCATACCTCCATCGACCAGAAGAACCACAAGAGAGCGTCGAATCAGGCGCAGCACACCCGCAGATCCATCACAAGACGCAATACCGCAAGTAGCAGTAAGCATCAAAGCAACTATCATACGGGTGGCGCCCCCTCACAACACACCCACATGACTTCTATCGACTTTGGTAACAAAGTTGGTATTGTTGTTATATAAAAAATATCACCAACGTATCATAGTAGCACGCTACTAAGACGCCAGTGGACAAAACTACATGTATCATAGCGCTAATACACTAAGACATGAAGTTGAGTATGCCTGCTACACTTAAAAGTGCTACCAAACACACTCATCATCCCAATCCGAAAGATAGACGACACATCGCTATGCGCAACGACGTCGCCCACAAACGGTATGGGTGAGCGATGTCCACGGAAAAGCCGTATTGCTACAACAAACCCGCTTCCCACCGGCAATAAGATGTTAATTGTATACCTCCATCGACCAGAACCATAAGAATGCGTCGAATCAGGCGCAGCACACCCGCAGATCCATCACAAGACGCAATACCGCAAGTAGCAGTAAGCATCAATGCAACTATCATACGGGTGGCGCCCCCTCACAACACACCCACATGATCCCTATCGACTTTGGTAACAAAGTTGGTATTGTTGTTATATAAAAAATATCACCAACGTATCATAGTAGTACGCTACTAAGACGGCAATGAACAAAACTCCACGTATCATAGCGCTAATGCACTAAGACATGAAGTTGAGTATGCCTGCTACACTTAAAAGTGCTACCAAACACACTCATCATCCCAATCCGAAAGATAGACGACGCATCGCTATGCGCTTCTACGCCGCCCACAAACGGTATGGGTGTGCGATGTCCACGGGAAAGCCGTATTGCTACAACAAACCCGCTTACCACCGGCACTAAGATTGTTGTTATATAAAACTGCACCAACGTATCATAGTAGCACGCTACTAAGACGCCAGTGGACAAAACTCCATGTATCATAGCGCTAATGCACTAAGACATGAAGTTGAGTATGCCTGCTACACTTAAAAGTGCTACCAAACACACTCATCATCCCAATCCGAAAGATAGACGACACATCGCTATGCGCAACGACGTCGCCCACAAACGGTATGGGTGTGCGATGTCCACGGGAAAGCCGTATTGCTACAACAAACCCGCTTACCACCGGCACTAAGATTGTTGTTATATAAAACTGCACCAACGTATCATAGTAGCACGCTACTAAGACGCCAGTGGACAAAACTCCATGTATCATAGCGCTAATGCACTAAGACATGAAGTTGAGTATGCCTGCTACACTTAAAAGTGCTACCAAACACACTCATCATCCCAATCCGAAAGATAGACGACGCATCGCTATGCGCTACTACGCCGCCCACAAACGGTATGGGTGTGCGATGTCCACGGGAAAGCCGTATTGCTACAACAAACCCGCTTACCATCGGCACTAAGATGATATGTCTAGGACACATCGGTTAGCGAGTCCAAGTTTACCTCGGACCAATTGCTCGTGAAGCAGCACACACGCCACCATAATATTCCTTTTCAAGTCCCTAATAAGGACTAGTCATTTTGCTGCAGTACTAGGAGCAGTCAGTCACCCGACCACCCCATACAATGCTTATGCATCAAGGAGACCTCCTATAATATTGCTTTTGTATCATAGACCTTACTTTCATAAGTCATGTATATATAGGATTCGAACCCACGACCCTACTATTGTTATGCATATTAATCATAGAGACCTTCTATAGTATTGCTTTTATATCATAGACCTTACTTTCATAAGTCATTCATATATAGGATTCGAACCCACGACCCTACTATTGTAATGCATAATATTCATAGAGACCTTCTATAGTATTGCTTTTGGATCATAGACCTTACTTTCATAAGTCATTAATATATAGGGTTCGAACCCACGACCCTACTATTGTAATGCAAATTCATCATGGAGACCTTCTTTAGTATTGCTTTTGTATCATTGAGTTTAATATCATAAGTCCCTAATATAGGACTAGTCATTGTGCTACAGTACTTCAGGCAGTCGGGCTCCCGACCACCCCACATATATGTAGAACTGCAGGTATGTACCTCCGACAGCTTCCTCCATACAAGACATCTATACGTAAACACCTTCCATAACTTAGGAAAATTTTCTTTAATACATGAACTCCTTCCACGACTTAAAAAAATTTTCTTTTATACACGAACACCTCCCATGACTTAACAATTTTTAACAAATTTTCTAATTATCTTATAAACGTTATTTAACTTAATTTTATAATATTTTTTGACTTGTATTTCTATTATTTATCTTATTTTAAATATTTTTTCAAGTTTTTAAATAAATTTATTTATTACGAAAAACAATAATTTTGCTTTTAATTTACTATGTTTTGGGATAATGTCTGAAATATATTAACTTTATGTTTATTAATTTAACTTAATTGCTTAATATATATCTTTTAAGACTATTTTTGACGCCCCTTTATATTGAATTTAGTTATTAATAATAATATTGGGCCGTCACAAGATCATACAAAAATTGGGGGAACCAGAAATAGATCTTTTCGCTTCTCGCGCCAATGCAAAATGCACGAACTATGTGTCTTGGAGACCGGATCCAGATGCCCTATTAGTAGATGCTTTCACTATTGATTGGAGATACAAATATTTCTATGCGTTTCCACCTTTTTCTTTAATAATGAAATGTCTGGAAAAAATCATAAGCCATAAAGCCGAAGGTATTTTAGTCTTTCCTTATTGGCCATCCCAGCCTTGGTACCCAATGTTAAACAACTTACTCAGATCAGATATAATGTTCTTCAATCCTCACAGAGATCTCTTACGGTCTTCTTCCAGAACTCCGCAACACCTGCACAAACAACTTACCCTGGGTGCAGCGAGGCTCTCAAGGTCGCATTTATAAGAAGAGGTACACCATCACCCGCTCTTCACGTGATGATGGCATCCCTTTCAAAGAATACAATACTTCAGTATAGCGTCTCGTATAAGTTGTGGTGGCAATTTTGTTTTAATAAATGAATAGCATTAAAATTTCCCCTAATTTCATTTGTTTCTGGGTTCTGCTAAGGTATATACATTGTCAAATAGTACGGCTGCTATTATATATGGCCCTTCATACGCCAAATTAAATTTACTCATAACTTTGTTATCTGCATCTGATCTACTAGATCTTGAAACTTTTACTGAATCGCCAACATGATATGTCACTAATCTATTGCTCTTATCAAATTTTGTGTTTCTAATGCGGCTTGCCTCTTTTAAATTCTTTCGCACTTGCTGTCTAATCTGTTCGACATTGTGTTTGTTTTTACTATTAAATATTATCTTGTCGAAAGACATTTCATTAGACTCGCCATAAAGAATCTCACATGGTGTAAATCCTGTACTATTGTGATATGAATTATTATACAATTCTTCTATTTTAGGCAATATTATTGCCCAATCTTTGTGGTTAGCATGACAAAGTGTCCTGAATAATCTGCTCAACTCTCTATTTACACGCTCTGTTGTATTTGGCCTAGGATTTCTTACTGTGGTATATATCGGTTTAATATTCAATTCTTTCATTGATCGTTTCCAATGATTACTTATAAACTGCTTCCCATTATCTGTCATTATTGCTTTGGGCTCTATAATCTGAACAAAATGCTTTACTTTCGTAACAACACACTTTGCTGTTGATTGTTTTAAAGGATATAATTTGATAAATTTACTAAATGAATCTTGTATAACAAATATGAAAGTGTACCCAAAGGTACCTGATGCCAATGGTCCATATAAGTCAGCCATAACCATGTCTCCGATATTTTCTGTTATTATACATTTGCATGGACCCACATATGTTATATTACTTTTCTTTGATAACTGGCATAAATTACATACCCTTAATTGCTTTTTAATGTCTTTTGTTAATCCTTTCCAAGAGAATCTATCTCTCACATATTTAATTACTTTATAGGGCCTTTGATGTCCCATTTCTATATGTACTTGGTTTATAACATTTCGTCTCAATGGTACAGGTAAATAAATTATTTCTTTTAAATTTGTTTTGTAATATAATATATTATTTCTCAAACTATAACGTTTCAGTTTTTCATTTTGTTCTATTGTCGAAGTATTTAGCGTCTTTAATTTTTCAATAATAGCCAACGACTCTGTATCTTGTGTTTGGTATACTGATATGGATTTTAACTTTTCTATCAATTCGTCATTCGATTCACTTTCTGTATACGCTATTTCTAAACTTTTATTTTTATCCTCTTGTATTAAGTCACCATCAGGAGGGTAACGTGATAGCACATCTGCAACAATATTGCTTCTACCTGATATATGCTGTACTTCGTAATTGAATTGTTCTATATACAATATCCATCGAGTGACTCTGCCATTAAATAATTTCATATTATTAATAAACAATAATGCTTTATGATCGGTTAATATTATTACTTTGCTGCCTCTTAAATACGTCTCGAACTTCTTTAAACAACTTATTACAGCATAAAACTCTTGTTCAGTGACAGACCAATTCAATTCAGAACCTTTTAAGGCTTTACTGTGATAGCCTAATATTCTCATTTCACTATTATTATCTATCTGATAAAGTACTCCGGGCATACCCACACCGGAACAGTCTGTTTGCAAATAATAAGGTTTACTAAAATCAGGGTGATGCAATTCTATTGTATTAATAAATTGTTGCTTTATAAAATCAAATGCCTTCTGTACCTTTTCGCTCCATTGGAACTTACGTCCCTTTTTTAATAATTCACAAAGAGGTATTATACATACACTATAATTTGGTATAAACCTTCTATAAAAATTGCAAAGCCCCAAAAATGCTCTCAATTGCTTAATCTTTTTTGGGTGCTGGAAAATCTTGAATTGCGCGAATTTTATCGGGATCTGTCTTTATGCCTTTTGTTGAAATTATAAAACCCAGCATCTTAATTTCTTTACAAATAAATTCACATTTTTGCAAATTGCACGTTAAGCCAGCTTTGTTTAATTTACTTAAAACAATGTCAATGTGCTCCAAATGTTTATCTAATGTTCCTGATGTTATAATAGCTAAATCGTCTAAGTAATTCACACAAAATTCTTGGACTTCTGGTCCCAATATTAAGCTCATGGCTCTACTAAAGCTTCCTACCGATGTTTTTAATCCTTGTGGCAGAACATTATATACATATGACCTTCCATTGAATGTGAATCCAGTATATTTTCTACCATCTTTATTTATTGGAATTTGAAAATATGCATTATTTAAATCAATGGTAGTAATATAATTCGCTCCATGAAATGAATTCAAAACATCTAATTGTATAGGTGGCTTCTCTGTTTCTGCAATCATTTTCTTATTTATGCTTCTAGCATCTAATAAGACCCTAATTGAGCCATCCCTTTTAAGTGTGAATGTTAATGGGCTACTGTAAGGTGTCGATGGCCCTTGTGATGATACCAGCTTGTTCCATCTCACTTAATTTCTCTTCCATTTTCGATCTATATGCATATGGAATCGGATAAGATCTAGTAACTATAGGTTCATCATCGATCATTTCAATTTTATGTTCGTAGCAATTCGCTCTACCCAACTTGCTCGAAAATATATTCTTATGCTTTTCCAAAACCTTACTTAGCTTAGCTTTTTCAGAGGCCTCCAATTTTGATCCTATCTTTATATTTATTAAAGGATCATCAGTACTTTGTTCAACGCAATTGTTATATAATACTGAATTACAGTTATATTTAAACGGTATGAAGTAGTCTTTGTTTTTCAACTTAAATTCTATACCAATTGCCGTATTTCTAAAATCTATCAATATTTTATTTTTCTTGAGTCAGTCAAAGCCCAATATTAATGGTCTTATTAAATTATTAACAATTAAAGTTTGTGTTTCAAAGACTACTTCATCTATTTTTATAGGCAATATGATCATCTGTTGTATTTTTGTGCTGCGCTGCCCAACAGCACCTTTTATTTGCATTGCTTTAACTGGCATTACTGATATTTTGTGATTACCACTTTTAATTTGTAAAAATAAACTCTCTGAAATGCATGTAATATCGCTCCCAGTATCGAGAAGTGCATCAATTTCTTTATCAAATATTGAAACTTTAAGTTCAGACCTCATATTCCCTATAAATTCCTTTTGATATTTATCTTCGTCTTCCTCGAAAACAGTTTGCACGAATAACTCCGTTATGAGCAAATCTGACTTGGTTTTTAAAGTCTTAATTATACTATTTACATTATTGTTATAACCAAGTCCTTCTCTATTAAAAGTCGCTTTTAAAGAAATAGGTTTTCGCAAACCCCTATTATTTTTACCAAGTGTTTGACCAGGTCTCAAACCCAGCTTTAATAATATATTTAATGCTTTGTTCCCTTTTACATTATAAGGGATCGAACCGGGAACTAGTTCGACCTCTATTGCTCTAAATTTGGCTCGGGAGTTGAAACATTTACTTGTTCGTTAGTGACTTGTATTTCATTCATTTCGTTAACCTCCTTTCTTCCTTCTTCAGGTTTACGCCATGATTTATATGACTGCTGTATTTCTTTTTGTTTTCGCTCAGCTTTATTATTAAATTTTCGTTTTTTCTCAGTATTGTAAGGTTCACGATCTTCTTCCTGTTTATCAATGTCATCTAAATTTCTCAAGAAATCTGTTGTCTCAATTATTGTCTCAATTTTAGCTATTCTCCATAACTGCTGCACTGTTTTAGGATAATGTCTAATAACATCAGCAACTAATTGTTTTTCTGGTATCGGATATGATAATGTCTGTGCTTTTTCAATGAAATAAAGAAAATAACCAACCATGGTGGGGTGCGTATATCTACTCCATTTATTTTCTACAAGGAATCTTCTTACTTTATTTTGTTCCTCTTCACCCCAAAATACTCTTAGAAAGTCTGCTTTAAAATCATCAAAAGTTATCCAACGCACACTATTAATTCGAGCCCAATATTTGGCTTCACCTACTAAGCACTCTTGTGCTATTGATATTTCAAGTCCATTAGATGGGACTTTCTTTAAATAATTGGTGAGATCTTCTAAAAATGTTACTGGATGAGTATTCCCATTTTCAAATTTTGGCTTGTTTATTGTCACATTATGTATATTATATACAATACTCTGTTTGGGGTCAGTAACAAGTGAGGTGCTCGCCACGTACACCTCTTCTTGGTTTACTTTAATTTGGTGATCTTTTGTTTGATTGATAAATTTTTTCTTCGAGATCTTTTATTTTAACCTCAAAGGTTTTCACTACATTCTTAATTAATTTTTGAAGAATTTTAAACTCATTTTAGGCTTAGCCTTCACTAAGTTAGAACTTTTCTTTGTTTTAGCCATTTTTATATTTTTATACTTTTCCAGATTTTAGCACTGTTATGTCTTTCGCTTATACAAATGTTACTGAGTACTTTTCACTTATTTCACTTATTAGTTTATTTTCTTAGATTTCTACGCGCACACCATCTATAACAAACAAAAATATTATTATTAAAGCCCCACCCCCAGACTTTCAACCACCCCCAAACACCATCCTCCAAGACACCTCTCCATTTCACGGACAACAAATTGTAGGCATAACGCCTACTTCATAATTCTTATACAGACGACCTTCTTTTTTAAAATATATCCTGGTCACGGCACCAAATTGTAACGCTTCCCCCCTCTCATATTAATAAATATATTAGATTAAATATAATTAATTCCCCTTTATAATAATAATTATATATATATATATATGTGACTAGGATAAATAAAATATGTTTTGGTTTTTCTAAATGATCTTTCAAAAGGTTTATTAATAGGCCGGTTTTAATATTTTGGCGTGATCGTCTTAGTTAGGATCCTTATTTACGTTGTGTTTGTTTAGTAACTTAGTTCTTTTAGGTGTCTTTTGGAAGAATGAATATTCACTAGAGCAATTGAAAGCTGTTGGTAGTGCCTAATAAGCTAAGTGAACCCCGTTCACGAAGACAGGGCTCGAAAAAAGGTTAAGAACATAAAACGTCCCTATTCCACTTGCATCAGGTTTACATTATTAATTATCCCTTCCCGCTCGGAAAAGGCTCAAAATATATTTATACAAAATACCCGATACAGGGGCTTCGCACTCCTACATTTATTTAAAAAAAATGTAGGGGAGGTACACGGCCCCACACACGCCGTGCACGGTGAGTGCCAACCATTTTGATGCACTCCCCCCCGAAGGGAACGCTAATTCGGGAACTGGACCGTAGTCCACAGCAAAATAACTGGCGAACCAGTAAAAGAGGCTTGGCCCCTTGCTAGTGCGTAAGCACAAACATCGACCGAAGTCGCGCATGTCAATGCGTGTAAACGCCATACAGAATACGAACAAATCCAGCCACAGTGAATGTACGTCACACGGTTTAGGCAAATAGGCACACTGGCCGTAAACCCTCCGTGAGCGCCACCACCTGCCAGACCGCCGCTCCTGCAGACGTGATGTAAGTGTATGGCATCACCACCAATTGCATGATCAGCACGGCTACTAGCCGCAGAGCGTGCCATGAGTCTACCGCTCACCTCAAGGGAATGGGGTCCCACGTTGTGCGGCTTTCGGCCGCAGCCTTGAGAGTCTCCTCAGATCCTCCCGCCAGCTACCACCCGCATGAGGTCGACACATATGCTCCACCAACCAATACAACGGCAGATATAGCCAGAAGGCAGTTATAAGATAAGAGTAATAATTCGCCATCAGAAAGGGTTTGTGTCACTGACGTTGAGTAAATGCATTTTCGATCATGTTTGTCTCACCCACCGACAAGTTGCCTTCAATCATTCAAAGGTGGGAAAGTTACAAAGATATAATATTATGTTGTTATATAAAACATCGTGGAGGGCAGACAGTCTGCAGCCCCGCAATGAAGGGACCCGACTTGGGCAAAGCTACTTAGGTGTGAGTCAAACCAAGACGCAGAGAGCTCCATTGAGAAGAGCGTCCCACCAAACAACCATCGCAGAGAGGCAATGCTGCAGAACGCAACAAGCATCAATACGACTATCGTCGGGCTTACACTATCCCAAGGTCCCCCATACATCCCAGCAGACATCACCACCCGCATACCTCCATCGACCAGAAGAACCACAAGAGAGCGTCGAATCAGGCGCAGCACACCCGCAGATCCATCACAAGACGCAATACCGCAAGTAGCAGTAAGCATCAAAGCAACTATCATACGGGTGGCGCCCCCTCACAACACACCCACATGACTCCTATCGACTTTGGTAACAAAGTTGGTATTGTTGTTATATAAAAAATATCACCAACGTATCATAGTAGCACGCTACTAAGACGCCAGTGGACAAAACTCCATGTATCATAGCGCTAATGCACTAAGACATGAAGTTGAGTATGCCCGCTACACTTAAAAGTGCTACCAAACACACTCATCATCACAATCCGAAAGATAGACGACACATCGCTATGCGCAACGACGTCACCCACAAACGGTATAGGTGTGCGATGTCCACGGGAAAGCCGTATTGCTACAACAAACCCGCTTACCACCGGCACTAAGATGTTAATTGTATACCTCCATCGACCAGAACCACAAGAACGCGTCGAATCAGGCGCAGCACACCCGCACATCCATCACAAGACGCAATACCGCAAGTAGCAGTAAGCATCAATGCAACTATCATACCGGTGGCGCCCCCTAACAATACACTCACATGATCCCTATCGACTTTGGTAACAAAGTTTTTATTGTTGTTATATAAAAAATATCACCAACGTATCATAGTAGTACGCTACTAAGACGCCAATGAACAAAACTCCATGTATCATAGCGTTAATGCACTAAGACATGAAGTTGAGTATGCCTACTACACTTAAAAGTGCTACCAAACACACTCATCATCCTAATCCGAAAGATAGACGACACATCGCTATGCGCAACGACGTCGCCCACAAACGGTATGGGTGTGCAATCTCCACGGGAAAGCCGTATTGCTACAACAAACCCGCTTACCACCGGCACTAAGATGTTAATTGTATAGCTCCATCGACCAGAACCATAAGAATGCGTCGAATCAGGCGCAGCACACCCGCAGATCCATCACAAGACGCAATACCGCAAGTAGCAGTAAGCATCAATGCAACTATCATACGGGTGGCGCCCCCTCACAACACACCCACATGATCCCTATCGACTTTGGTAACAAAGTTGGTATTGTTGTTATATAAAAAATATCACCAACGTATCATAGTAGCACGCTACTAAGACGGCAATGAACAAAAGTCCACGTATCATAGCGCTAATGCACTAAGACATGAAGTTGAGTATGCCTGCTACACTTAAAAGTGCTACCAAACACACTCATCATCCCAATCCGAAAGATAGACGACGCATCGCTATGCGCTACTACGCCGCCCACAAACGGTATGGGTGTGCGATGTCCACGGGAAAGCCGTATTGCTACAACAAACCCGCTTACCACCGGCACTAAGATTGTTGTTATATAAAACTGCACTAACGTATCATAGTATCACGCTACTAAGACGCCAGTGGACAAAACTCCATGTATCATAGCGCTAATGCACTAAGACATGAAGTTGAGTATGCCTATTACACTTAAAAGTGCTACCAAACACACTCATCATCCCAATCCGAAAGATAGACGACGCATCGCTATGCGCTACTACGCCGCCCACAAACGGTATGGGTGTGCGATGTCCACGGGAAAGCCGTATTGCTACAACAAACCCGCTTACCATCGGCACTAAGATGATATGTCTAGGACACATCGGTTAGCGAGTCCAAGTTTACCTCGGACCAATTGCTCGTGAAGCAGCACACACGCCACCATAATATTCCTTTTCAAGTCCCTAATAAGGACTAGTCATTTTGCTACAGTACTAGGAGCAGTCAGTCACCCGACCACCCCATACAATGCTTATGCATCAAGGAGACCTCCTATAATATTGCTTTTGTATCATAGACCTTACTTTCATAAGTCATGTATATATAGGATTCGAACCCACGACCCTACTATTGTTATGCATATTAATCATAGAGACCTTCTATAGTATTGCTTTTATATCATAGACCTTACTTTCATAAGTCATTCATATATAGGATTCGAACCCACGATCCTACTATTGTAATGCATAATATTCATAGAGACCTTCTATAGTATTGCTTTTGGATCATAGACCTTACTTTCATAAGTCATTAATATATAGGCTTCGAACCCACGACCCTACTATTGTAATGCAAATTCATCATGGAGACCTTCTTTAGTATTGCTTTTGTATCATTGAGTTCAATATCATAAGTCCCTAATATAGGACTAGTCATTGTGCTACAGTACTTCAGGCAGTCGGGCTCCCGACCACCCCACATATATGTAGAACTGCAGATATGTACCTCCGACAGCTTCCTCCATACAAGACATCTATACGTGAACACCTTCCATAACTTCGGAAAATTTTCTTTAATACATGAACTCCTTCAACAACTTAAAAAAAAATTTTCTTTTATACACGAACACCTCCCATGACTTAACAATTTTTAACAAATTTTCTAATTATCTTATAAACGTTATTTAACTTAATTTTATAATATTTTTTGACTTGTATTTCTATTATTTATCTTATTTTAAATATTTTTTCAAGTTTTTAAATAAATTTATTTATTACGAAAAACAATAATTTTGCTTTTAATTTACTATGTATTTGGGATAATGTCTGAAATATATTAACTTTATATTTATTAATTTAACTTAATTGCTTAATATATATCTTTTAAGACTATTTTTGACGCCCCTTTATATTGAATTTAGTTATTAATAATAATATTGGGCCGTCACAAGATCATACAAAAATTGGGGGAACCAGAAATAGATCTTTTCGCTTCTCGCGCCAATGCAAAATGCACGAACTATGTGTCTTGGAGACCGGATCCAGATGCCCTATTAGTAGATGCTTTCACTATTGATTGGAGATACAAATATTTCTATGCGTTTCCACCTTTTTCTTTAATAATGAAATGTCTGGAAAAAATCATAAGCCATAAAGCCGAAGGTATTTTAGTCTTTCCTTATTGGCCATCCCAGCCTTGGTACCCAATGTTAAACAACTTACTCAGATCAGATATAATGTTCTTCAATCCTCACAGAGATCTCTTACGGTCTTCTTCCAGAACTCCGCAACACCTGCACAAACAACTTACCCTGGGTGCAGCGAGGCTCTCAGGGTCGCATTTATAAGAAGAGGTACACCATCACCCGCTCTTCACGTGATGATGGCATCCCTTTCAAAGAATACAATACTTCAGTATAGCGTCTCGTATAAGTTGTGGTGGCAATTTTGTCATAAAAATAATTTAGATCCTTACGCAAATTCTATACCGTCAATTTTGCTATTTTTATCGGAGCAATTTAATAATGGGGCTTCTTACGGTTCACTCAATAACCACAGGTCGGCTTCATCATTACTTCTGGGAGACTGTGTAGGTTCTAAAGACCAAATAAAAAGATTCTTAAAGGGCGCATTCAAGTTAAGACCAGCCCTTCCAAAATATACTGGTACTTGGGACCCAAAAACTGTCTTAAATCATATTGGAGGTTGGGTTCCCAATGATACACTTTAAATTGAAAAACTCACAAAAAAAATTAGCAGTATTAATGGCATTATGCACAGCACACCGAGCTCAAACATTATCTTTAATAAAGATAGACAATATTAAGATATGTTCTTCAGATGTTAGAATCAGCATCACTGATATAATTAAAACGTCTGCAGCGGGACGTCAGCAACCCCTTTTAATTTTACCTTATTTTATTGAAAATAAAAATATTTGTCCAGCCACGGCAATAAAAGATTACTTAGAGATTACAAAAAAATAAGACCCGCAGATTGTCGGAACTTATTGCTAACCTACAGGCGGCCACACAAGGCGGCCACTGCTCAATCTATCAGTAGGTGGATTAAGAACGTATTAGCGGAGAGCGGCGTAGACGTGACTGTGTATAGTGCACACAGCACGCGCCATGCTGTCACTTCGGCTGCTAGGTCCGCTGGAATCTCTCTAGATACGATCAGAAAAACAGCCGGTTGGTCGTCAGCATCAGAGACCTTTGCAAAATTTTATCATCGCCAAATTATTGACGAAAATAAGTTTGCGAGAACTGTCCTCCTAAATAATTAAATTTGAATTTATTAAATAAGATAGAAAAGTTATGTTACGTTAAGTGTATGTTATTTTGGATTGAACTAATAAATGATATTTGATTTTTTATGATTTTTCTTTTAAAGTTCAAGGTACACATAAGTAACCCAATAAGCAAAACTTTAAGCTCTAAACATCTACGTTGTTAATATTATATCTGAAGAATGAAGCGATGAAATATAATATATGATCAAACGAACTTCTCCAAGTGAAGTTCGATCAGTATTATATGAATCGCTTCATTCGAAGATATAATTTCCCTCCCACCCATAACCCACAACAAGTTTTGCTTAGAATAATATCTCTAAAAGAATGAGGCTGTACGCTCGGATGGCGAGAGACGTTGGTGGGAGGGGGCAATTGTTTTTGATGTGAGTAGAGTAAAAATCTTTAAAGGTGCGACTTAGCCTTGTAGAATAAGGAAACTACGTTGTTAATATTATATCTTCGAATGAAGCGATTCATATAATACTGATCGAACTTCACTTGGAGAAGTTCGTTTGATCATATATTATATGTTAATGTAATAGTTTTAACGATCTTTCAGGGCTTGATAAACTAAAAGCCGAACCAGTATACCAAGAACCATCGAACAGAATAACAGAACCAAGTAACAGAATTGTGTGCATAAAAAATGTAATCAATGTAAACAATATTATGCGAACTGCTACTTGATTGCGAGAGGGAAATGTTTTTCGTGTGTTTAAGTATATAATTATACATTAATGTGCAGCCTAAGTAGACTGCGAGGTCGCAAATTCGATTTCGGGAACGCATCTCTGACTTCTCGGTGTTATTATTGTGTGCGTTTAAGCAATTACCTAGGTGGATTGAAAAGTACTCGGCCTAAAACAGATCCATTGAATTCTAAAAATCAAATCTACCCATATTATTTAGTTCAGTTCAGACTAGTTCATTGTGTGAAGTTCGAAACGTGTGCGATAATTAGTTGTGATTTTATAAATTTATTAACAAAGTAATCGGACATAATTTCCGCGAATGGAGAAAATCGAGCAGTGTGCCGTCATTAAGTACCTCCATAAGAAGGGGCTATCATCAAAAGCCATCCATGACGACATGGTCAGTACATTAAGCGATTGTGTTCTGTCATATTCATCCGTCAAAAAATGGATAGCAGAATTTAAGCGTGGTAGAGAGAGTGTGAAAGATGAACCCCGCTCTGAAAGGCCTTCGACGTCAACTACTGATGAAAATATTAAAAAAAGTACTTGATTTAATAATGGGAGACCGGAGATTAAAAATTAGAGATATAGCCGAGATTATAGGCATCTCTTATGAACGAACTCAAAACATCATTGTCAACGAGTTGGGTTTCCACAAGGTGTCTGCGAGGTGGGTTCCGCGACTGCTTTCAGTTGAACAAAAAAAGGACGCGATTGACTATTTCACGCGACTGTTTGGAGTTATTTGAAGCCGATGCAGATGATTTTTTGAATCGTTTTGTTACTAAGGACGAAACATGGGTTCATTACTGTACACCGGAAACAAAACAACAATCAAAAAAGTGGAGAAGACCTGGTTCACCACCCCCTAAAAAGGCTAAGTCGATTTTGTCGGCAAATAAGGTGATGGCTTCAGTATTCTGGGATTCGAAAGGTGTGATTATGATTGATTATCTTGAAAGGGGTCAGACTATAAACTCTGATTACTACTGCACCTTACTACGTCGTTTACGAGAGGAAATAAAAGAAAAACGTCGAGGAATGCTCAGAAGAAAAGTCCTGTTTCATCAAGATAACGCCCGTGTTCACACGTCAGTACAGTCAATGGCTGAAATTCACAACTGTGGCTTTGAACTGTTACCGCATCCGCCGTATTCACCTGATCTGGCACCATCAGACTTCTTTCTGTTCCCTAACCTAAAAAAGCACTTGGGAGGTCAAAGATTTTCGACAAACGACGAGGTCAAAGCAGCTGTAGAAGCATATTTTGACTCTAAGGAAGAATCATTTTTTTTCAACGGTCTAAATGCTTGGAAGGGGAGGTGGCAAAAGTGTATTGAACTTGATGGTGATTATGTAGAAAAATAAAAATATAACTGATTTAGTATGTGTTTATTTTCTTGGTTAGGCCGAGTACTTTTCAATCCACCCTCGTAATATCACATGCCTCAACGGTGAAGAAAAACATCGTGGGGAAACCTGAATGCCTAAGAGTTCTCCATATTTTTTTCAGAGGTGTGTGAAGTCTTCCAACTTGCATTGGGCGAGTATAGTGGACTACTGGCAACCTTTATGTGAGAGGAGACCTGCACTCAGTATTAAGCCATTGATAGTTTTCTGATGATGCTGCTGATCTGCTGTTGTTGATGATGAAGATGTACCAGCAGTAGTATGCAGTCGGGTACATTTATATTCAAAACTAATTTGGAGTCGCCTTGTACCCTAACCCTAAAATATTGACTTACCAATTTTTATGGATATATGATATAAAAATGCTACATTTTGAAAAACTGTGAAACCCACACCTACGTTTTTAGGATTCCGTATACAAAGGGTGCTAACCAACCCTATTACTAAGCCACCTCTGTCCGCCCATCTACTCATTCGTCTATCAGCAGGCTGTTTCACATGTCCCGTAATAGGTTACTTGAATTTTTTACAGAATGTATATTTCTATTGCGGTAATAACAGCAAATATTAAAAAAGTAGAAAAATTAAAGAGATATGGAGACCCTATAAGTAACGTTTGTTTTTGCGTAAGCTACTATTAAACATTCTGTATAAACACTTAAGCCACTTTACTAATTTTCGTGTGTATAACTTGAAAAATGACAGAATTTCATACAAGTTTCCAACCCCCACTTTCAAATATTTTTTCGGTACGATACGCACGACATCTATTGTAAGTTAATTGTACTATGTCTGCGACATTCACGCAAATGCAAGCAATAAGCTGACAAAGTTTTACCGCAATTTGACGAACATTATGACAGCGCATTTAAGACTTTTGGGGGATTTTCGAAAACTGTGAAACACGTACCTTTTTATAACGAATTCTTATATTTACGCGGTCACTACAGATTGATTAAAACTACTTTAACGGATTTTATCGCGTTTAATTTTAATTATTTTTAATTCCCGCCGTTTCGCGCGCAAACCTTTAGTCACGTGGGACTGAGATGACTGACTTTCCGATGTCATTGTTAAACCCGTAGTACCTTCAGTTTTTTTAATTATTGTTTATGGTCCGATCTATGCAAAATAAACTGACTGTGTCTTGAAGTCGTGCAGTGGTATGCTTGGGTTTTGTTTTAATTTTATTGATTATAGGGTCCCAATCAAGTGATAGTACCCAGCCTCCTTCTCTATTGAAATTAGGATCAGTCAGTCAGTCTGGACATTTCATTTTACAAGTATAGATGACTCTACTACGTTCTTAATGATTCATTCTTTTTTCAAGATTGGGTCCGTCTTTACCTGTGAACTGAGAGAGATAGAGAGAAATTTCTAATTCAAATATGACGATAATGCCGGATTTGCTAGATGCTATCTATCTATATATACACTATCTTAACAAAATTATTAATTAATCAAACATTCCCATGCATGTCTGAAATATGATTAAGCAGGTTATATTTTTGTCTTGTGTGGATAGCTAAGTTACAAAATCGACAAGTATAGGGGACAGAACCTAAAAACAATATCTGCAATGGTAACATTAATAATATTCACGTTACTCACGTTCAATATAGCAGATTGGACCTACAATTTTTTTTATTTAGACGTTCCTTACCCTCAACTATTAGACTACTATCGCTTTTGACGCCAGATTATCTTCAAGTACCAAACTAATGGTGTACAACCTCTAGAACTACGTATTTAGATACAGTCCACCTGATCGTAAGTACATGATGTGGCACATAGACATCTACATTTATTCTCAATTGGGAATCATAATGCAGATGCGTTGTCACCTCTGAGAACGATGCAATGCCTCATTTCCAGTAAAAAGGGTATCAGGTTCTTTACACTCATCAAACGGAACGCTTGTATTCCGTGAGAACGTGATCTTACCCCGATCGAGTCGATCCATTTGTGCTGCAACTACAACATACATGCAGCGTGGCTCTACCACGTATAAAACTGGCGTACTACTGGTGATAGAAAAAGGCCTACCCACCGTGGTGATTACGTGGGACACTCAATAAGTTTCTAGATATACAAAAGTATTCTAGATACTGTTGATATTTATTTTACATCTTTTCAAAATATTCTCCATAATGCTTTATACAAAGTTCCATTCGCCTAAACCAACTCTGAAAACACTTTTGTAAGTCTTGATCTGACAGATCGGCAATCGCTTCTTCGTAGGCAGCCACGGTTCTCTTCGCCGCTTGAAGAAAACTTGCCTTTTATTTTTTCTTTGACCCTTGGGAACAAAAAGAAATCACAAGGAGCTAAGTCAGGGCCTTAGGTTGGGTGACATAGAGTTTTAACACCAGATTCCTCAATAAATGCTTTTCTCTAAGGGAGGTATGTGAAGAGGCGTTATCGCAATGCATCATGATTCTCTAAAGCCCGGTCTCCCGTTTTCTCTCCCGCACAGCTTGAAAAGCTTTAAGTGATACAACTGTAGTATAACATCAGAGTTAACCAGCCTATAATTTTTCAGCATTGACACGACAAATATCCGCTCCGCAAAAAAAATCTAGCCAAACCTTTTTTGCCGACGTTGCGAGGTCTTTGAAGTTTTGTCGTTAACTGTCCTTCTGAGTAGACCCATACCGATGACTTCCTTTTATATTACGGATCATATTGATAGATCCATGTCTCGTCACCAGTAATAATTTCTGAAACACGCTTAGAGGCCCCGTTTTCAAAATGTAGACGCAATTCAAGGCACCAATCCACACGAGTCTGTTTTTCGCTTTCGGAGAGCAAACGTGGGATCCATCGACAACAAAGCTTCCTCACTCCAAGATGTTGAAGTATGATGGTATGAATGCTCGACGAACTAATACTTACAATCTTTTCTATGCCCGTTTATGTGATTCGTGGTTCGTCTCGCACCAACATTTCAGTAGTCCATACAATTTCTGCCGTTACTGCTATTTGCAGGACCCCGCTTCTTTGGTCGTTTTTAAGGTTAATTTTACCTCTTTTGAATTCAGCAAACCATCTAAAAAGTGGTGCGCATGATGGAGCTGAGGCCCCTAATGCTGATTTTAATCGTTGTAAACTTAATTATTCGGTTAAACTAAATTTAAAATCATAGTAGATCATAGCGCGCAAATGTTCACGGTTAAGATCCACCATTTTAAGTGAAAAGCGTAAGAAGAGTTACAGAAAAATTAATAGAACTTTTTTTTTATATTGAACAATTGGCTTGAGGAGTTCTATTATTAAATAAATTTGCTTTTTAGAAACATATAATATGGGTGCATTCAATTTTTGAATTTCGTACTTCTCAAAATTTATTGAGTGACCTACATGTTGGGTAATTTACAAAGTAATAGGTGTCAACTGGTGTTTTCGTTTTTTTGCACAATTGTAAGAAAGTACTCCACTACTGTCCCACTTGATGTGGATAAGTATTATGTAGATAAGATTTGAGTAGTATGAGTTTTAAGTATGTGGTGATATAGCCAAAGATGAAGTGCGATGACATAGTTTAACACAAACCTATTTACTCCTGTCTTGAAGCAGCTTTCATAGAAATGCTAAGCTGCTGAGATAAAAATCCTTGGTCCTAAAGGGCATTGCCCATTTTCGGCCATGGAACGCCCAACAATGTGCATTTGTTAAAAAATTATATCTTTATTTATGGTTAATAATCGCGGTATTCATTTATCCTCAAACAATGGGAATATTTTTGCACAAATTAAAAGTACCGAAAAGATAATAATAAAAATTAGGTAAATCATTATGTCATTAGTTTGTGAATAAAAAAAGTGTTGCCAATCACAAAACACATTTAAAAAATCGATTCTCTTTTTCGATCGATTATTTACGGTGTCATCATTACAGTGCTAATATAATTTTAAAATAATTATTATGTTATGATAATTAAACAAGCGAATTACTAGCTGATTTCCAATGAATTCTTTAGAGAGTAATAAAACGCTACGGCACAATTTAACTGTTAATCTTAACCGATCTTCTTTGAAAACAGATAAGAACTGTTATTCTTATCTGTTTTCAAAGAAGATCTGTTAAGTTATTCTTATCTGTTTATAACAATACATTTAAAATAGAATCATGTTATGATAACGAAATAAGTTAGTTTCCAGCTGATTTACCATGAATCCTTTAACCTTTTGAGCGCCAAAGTCGCCTATACTTGACCAACACCCGCGAGCCCTGAGCGCCAACGACGTCTATAGTTGACAAAAAAAACCCGGCTCTCAAAAAATGAAATATAGATATTGGAAAATTATTACAGGTATTTTAATTCTACACTCCTCAAAATAGGAATAACCTAGCAACATGTGAGTATAAAAAACAAGTCTTCTAGAGCCACAAGTACTAAGAAACATTGAACTAATGAAAATGGATTTTTATCTAAGCAAATACTATGTCCAGCACGCCAAAGTCGTCTATGGTTGACCGCTAGTGTCAAACGCGGGAAGCATATTTTTCTTGAAAACTATCCAAAATTCAGCTCAATGGTGTTTTTTTTTCTATTATTATTGATATTTGAATAAAATTAAAGGTTAGAAACATAAAACTATAATTAGCTACATGAATAAAAAAATGTTATCGGATCATCTTCACATAATAAATCTAATATCACAACTCTAGCGCATCTTTAGCGCGTCATCGAAAATCAGTTCACTGGGCACCGTGATCAAGGATAGACGACACCCTGATGATGTCATAAGTGATTACCGAGAAAAGTAGAGCAATGCAACATGAACGATTCCTCAGAACTCATTCGTCGTTTGGAAAGCGTCGATAATGATGAATTTTGATTTTTGATTGATGAATTGAATTTTTGATTGATTGGTGAACAATTATGTTTATTTATTCCATGACCAAGATTTTAATATTATAAGGCTGATTTACCTAGCGCGAATAATTATATACAATTGTTGATTAATGAATAATTATGTACCTTTTTTAATAATAATACAAAATTACAATTAATGTTTTTTTTACTTAAGGTGTGCAGAGCAATTTTTCATTTTTTTTGTGCCATTTTCTTTCTCAGTCTCAAAATCATCTAGCAGCATCAGCATCATATCAAATCCCCATTGTCATAAGAGTGTAAGACTTTTCTTCTGTGCTTCACTTGGCCTACGCCTTCCCCGACACATAAAATATTATGAATCGATGTCTGTATATTTCGGTTAGATCGATTTTGAAATCGATACACAACATTCTAAGAATGTTTCAAAAAGGAAGGTCAGCTACGCCGTTGTCGTCCAGTCGTGACAGTGTCGTCATTAGGATGGAGAGTAGTGCTGTGGTTTACTACTATTTTATTGCTATTGTTTGTTTTTTATTTATGTTTATATGTACAAAGTACATATATAAAAAGAGTGGATGACAGCACAAGATTAAATAAAACATACAGTTTATAAAGAGTCATTTATATCATAAAAAACCAACAAAAACATGTTATTTTACGTTATCGATATATCAACTCTTGGCAAAACTATTTTGTTTTGGCGCTTTGGCGTACAGGACACGGTAATGCGTATTTGGCGTGGCGCTCAAAAGGTTAAAGATTAACAAAACGCTACTGCACAATTTAACTGTTCTTAAAAATACATTTCAAATAGTATTTAAATAAATAAAGGAAAATATATTTTAAAAAGTGTGCAGAACTTAAAGCACCTTAAAGATTGTTTTTTTTAACTATATTAATAATCGAATAAAAATCGATATCTTTTCATCGATTTTATGTCAGTTAAGTGGCAACATCGAGTCTGACAGCTAGGCCCTGTCGTAGAATGAAATCACAATTCAGTCCACATTTCACAACTATATCTATACCTATATAAATAGTCACATGTAGAATTCATTTCCGTGTTATTTTGTTTGTTTTTATTTTTGTGAATTTGTTATCGAAGTAACGAACAAGCCCTATAAATGGACTCTGACATTTTTTCCCATCATATGGAGAAAACACGAAGGCATTTGTTGGAAATTCCAGAACTGCGAAATCTTATACAAGAATAGGTTCGACCACAGCAGGTAAATAGTTACAATCATGTGTCATGTCTTCCTTTTCGTCATCCTACAATTGCAGCAATGCTATTTAATGCTGAGTTGTCTTATAATTATATCAATTGATATAATAATTATGGCTTCTTTATTAGGTACAAGTTTCGAGTGATAGTGTAGTATGCCACACATGTTAGACTGCAGCCTGCAATCAAATACGACATCCAACTAGCGAACAGGAAAATTCACCAATTAATAGTCATGGACATGTATGTATGCGCGAGTCTATAAATAACAAAACGTCAATGTCAATCAAACGATTATTTTCTCCGAACAACACCTATGTATAATATGTTAAAAAAAAATTGTTGAGAATTGTAGTAATATGAGGAGAAGGAAAGCGCGTTATGTATCAAATCGCAGAAACGCGCAACCAGCTCCGTACGTGTAATAGTTATATTAAAAAAAAATGTTTAAAACAAAGCGAAACTTATCTGTGGAATCTGACAATATACTCCCGTCGGTGGGGGTGTACCCTCCGGCGGAAATCATAAAAAAAAAGACATGTATGTATCAGCTGTGGCAAGTCACTTTTGAGAATAAGATCACACACATTGTTTGGGTCTGATTCTCCACGTGAGGAACTCATAAGGAATGAAATTGCCCATCAAATTGCACCATGTGAGGTGTAATTTGACCTCAACATTTTTTAATTTATTAAGTGTGTGTGCTCATATCTGATAGTGATACATGTTTTTACTCTGATTACATCCACACAAACTGTATCTGACAGACATACAAGCTTATTTATAACATGGCGATAAGATTAGCTTGTCACCACCAGATAGACTGCTACCGTTTTTACCAACTACCAAGTAATGAGACAATTGATCTTTCATTGTTTTTGGACTACTGGTAGTTTTTAAGTGCTTAATTATTAAATTATATAGGCCATTAAGTCTGCTTTTGTGCAGTAACAATTAACTTGATAAATATTTTATATGTATTTGAGTTTAAAGGAAACAAATCTATTTTATTTTTATTTAGTTCACTTTTTCACTTTTTTATTTAATATTATTTCAGTTGCCATCGTCATCTCGTGTGTGTCATAATTGTTGGCGAAGGTTTGATAGAGCAGCATCACATTCAACTGCAGAACGGGAACCATCTGATTGTTGCAATCTGAAGTCGGTAATGTATTGCACCCAGATTCAAACATTCTAATTTCAATAGAGAATGAAGCTGGGTATTTCCACCTGCTTGGGACACTGTAATTAATAAAATTAAAACTAAACCCAAGCATACCACGCAAGACTTCAAGACAGTAAGTTCATTCTGCGTAGATCGGACCATAAATAGTTATTAAAAAGCTGAAGTTACTCCAAGTTAACACTGATTTCGGTACACCAGTCACCTCAATCCCCCATGACCATGTGTGCTGGAAAGCACCCGAAAGTCGGGAATTAAAAATCAAAGAAATTAAACGTGATAACATCGGTAAAATTAGTTGTTAAAAAAACTGTATTTGTGAAAATAAAAACTTATAAATCTAAAATTCCTGACTTTTTTTAAACCAATTTGTTAAACATTTCATTCTTTTAATTGTATATTATCATATCTATATGCTTTTATATGTGGGCACCCATGGCCGAAATGTCTATGAAGAGTGGGCAATGCCCTTTCTGGGCGATAGACAAATTCTACATTTTATGTTAACTTTGCAGAAAATGCCTAACGACGAAGTCTTTTATAGAGAAGTGATTGAATAATTTATAATATAATAATTATAAGGAGTAAATATAAGAATTTATAAATTGTTTGTACCGGGTTTATTCCAACAAGAACTCACGCAATACATATTAATATAAACCAGCAAAATATGTTGAGAAATATGTCAACGTGTGTTGTAGCGTAAGATATTTGCATTACGTTGTGTAATCAATCTTGAAACGGGATAATGTTCTAAACATATATAAATTATCCTAAACATATATAAATTATCACAACCGAGGGTTTGCTCATATTTGTACAGAAAATTAACATACCTAGAAAACTAATTCTATTGATATAATTTTATTAGCATAATTTGTATTTATATTCAGCCTTTATGTCAAGTTACGGTGAAGGAACAAATCGAAAGGAAACATCTGTGAAATAAATAAATATATTTCGAGGAAATTTGAATTTCTCCGTGATAGATAGTGAAGAGCCGTGGTAGCTCAGATGGTTAGCGTTCGCTGTAAATTTCACAATACGCGAGCAAACCGGGTTCGATCCCAGCCGGCACCAATGAAATTGTTAATTGCAATTTTAAGTGCTGATTTACCACGTGCTCGGCGGTGAAGGAAACATCGTCAGGAAACCTGCATGTCTGAGAAATAAGAAAAAAAATATTTTTGGCCAAATTAACATAATCTTAACCGACGAGCATGTACGCGAAGGATGTAAAAAAGCGGGTGAGATGTGACTGTATTGTGCCTGATGGAGCTCTGTAGTCATAAATCCCAAACAAGTTCCGGTTTTTAATCAAAAAGCAAAATTGTTACAGGTTAATGACCAATTTAAGTAAAATTTTGTCGTCTTCCGTTTCTTGATCAAAAGCCAAGGTTTTTGATCTTAAATCTAATTTTACCATATTCATTTTCACTGAAAGTCTATATATATATAGGCTTTCAGTGAAATATATGGGCTTTTTTCATAGAACGTTATAAAAATAATGGAAATTTTGATATAGTAAAGAGACACAATTACGAATTAAGATGTTGATGATGATGACCCCTTAAGTCAAGGGCCACTGCTAATCATGAGGTTCCGGGTTCGAATCCTGGGTCAGGCAAAAATAAATTATTGTATTCTACTATCAAGAGAGTCTCAGTGTAAGCTCGGAGTCAGGAAGTTGAAGTTGAAGTTAGAGCCGTGGTAGCTCAGATGGTTAGTGCTCGGTGTAAATTTCACAATACGCGAGCAAACTGGGTTCGATCCCCGCCGGCACCAACGAAATTGTTAATTACAATTTTAAGTGCTGATTTACCACGTGCTCGGCGGTGAAGGAAAAGATCGTGAGGAAATAAGAAAAAAAATATTTCGAAGACATGTAAAGTTCGCCAACACGCACTGGGGCGGCGCGGCGGACACTTCCTTGCCCTAAAACCCTTTCAGAAATCACAGGAGGCCTGTGCCTTGCAGTGGGTTGTATATAGGCTGTAACTTTACTTTACTTTACTTTGCAGGAAGTTGGCGGTATTTCACTCCCGTGCGTCGGAAGGCTCGTAAAGTCGTAGGTGATCTCTTATTTGAGATTGGCCACCGATACAAGTTTGAAAGACTTCTATTACATCAATTTCAATATGACTTATTTCCTAATAATAATATTTCAAAAATGGTGACTTTTATCCTACAATTTAATTCTGATGAAACAATATACTGACATAGGATCAGTCTATCAATTAGAAGAGTTAAGTCATGTGAATAAATTATATGATTAAAATGGATATTATTATGTATCTTTTCCTCGTGGCTTCGCTCGCTTGGTTATTACTTTTGAATAGAAAATCTTTATTAATAAATTCACGAAAGCTTTTTAGATATCTTTTTTTAATAAAATTAGGATAAAAAACCAGCACACAATCTTTATACGTGGTGGAGCCACGCTGCAGCAATATTATAGTTGTAGCACGATAAGGTCGGTCCGGAAAAGAAAAGTCCACGGTCTCACAGAATACCAACGTAAAATAGCAACTTAATACTGCTGGGTTTCGTATGGTGAGTGTAGAGATCTGGAGACCCTTTTTTACTGGTTACGAGGTATTCCATCTTAGTCCTCAGGGGTGACTTACCATCACTTGGACTGTGTGCTCGTTTGTCACCCTTATTTTATAAAAAAAACCTGATGGTAAGTGGATGCTGTGGCCCATAGATATCTACATTCTCAATTAAGAATCAAAATGATGATGCGTTGTAACCACTGAGGGATAAGATGTAATGTCTCGTATCCAGTAAATAGGGTACTCGTACTCTACACTCACCATACAAAACAAAGCAGCACTAAATTGCTATTTTACGCTGGTATTTTGTAAGAGCGTAGTCCTCGGTCTAGGCGACCCAGTCGTACTACATATGGCTGCATCGTGACTAAGTGTAGAAATACTTATATATTTATCACGACATACTTCTACAAGTAAACTTAAATTGAACCGATTTTTATGTAGTCGCATTTGTTGTATACTGGCGGCGAAAGGATGTTCAGCAGTGTACTTGTGAAGAGCTTTTTATACGTAGTAGAGCCATGTTGCAGCTATATTAATTGTATAGTTGTAGCACGTAAGGGTCGGCTCGACCGGGGAAGGTCCACGGTCTCACAGAATACCAACGTAAAATAGAAGCTTAATGCTGCTGTGTTTCATATGGCGAGTGTAAAGATCTGGAGACCCTTTTTTACTGGTTACGATGCATTCCATCTTAGTTCTCAAGGCTGACAACGCATCTTCATTTTGATTTTCAAACGAGGATAGATGTAGATGTCCATGGGCCACAGCAAACACTTACCATCAGGTGGACTGTGTGCTCGCTTGTCACCCTTTTCCTATAAAAAATAGCTGTAATGATGATGATGATGATAAATCTATTCATTTATTGCAGCTTAAAAAGCCCACTGCTAAAAATAGGTTTCCCTCATATAATGCCTCTTAGGGAGTTTTTGCTATAGTTGCCACGCTTGAGAGGTATTTTGAAGAACCAGGAAAGAAGATGCTGCTGACTATCGCCTGTTCTAAATTTCCTTTGTTGCCTCTTACGATACCCATGGGATGATATAGGGTAGTGGATATTTTTACACCGCCACTACATGGGTAAGATGATGAATAATTGATAAAATTATTTGTCGAAATTTTGTACTTTGTTTATTTTTACTAGCAACCACAGTTTAATTTTGTATATGTAATAATTATTTTGAAGTTTAAGAAAATTGGTTTATTAACAACACTTCAGTTTAATCACAGACGTGTCGTCATCCTTAACCGTCATCTAATGTAACGAGGGTTCAGAATTAATTAATCTTAATTAACATCGCAATGAGAAATAATATAGGTAAATACATGACATTCTGCTTGTAGAGGCGACGTAAGAATGTCCTGTCCCACATCATCCCGGGAGTTTGGTGTGAGGCGACGGAGGGAAAATATCAGGAGACGGGCAGCCGTATCCTCCTGATAACAACCTAAGAATAAAAAAATACAGTTGCCAACCTGACTGTTAAACGTGAAAGTAATACATTCTTTACATTTTAAGCCATCTTATTATTTTAACAACATTAAATAAAATGAGACACTTAATTATTGCCAGAAGTCTCGTTACGTGATCTTTTGTTCGACTGTTCGTTTCAATGAAAGGGTTATTGTGTGATATATTATCTTATTATTATTATTAAGTGATATATTATCTTATATGTTGATGAGAAGAAAAACGACATAAATATTGTCCTAATTCTTATTCACTAAATTCTTCCTTGAGTTCAGATTGGGAATAATTATATATACAAAAACTTGTTCCTTGCGGGATTCGTATATCGCACTACTACTACATGTTATTGATACGTTTTTTAGTAGACTGATTGGAAAGATCGAATCAAAAGAAAAAAAATATTTATGCGAATAACGTTCATCCGATTCAAACTTCTACGAAGGAATAAATACTTAATATAATAATTGCCAAATTTCAATTTCAAATTCTTTTAAAAACAAAATTTTTGACAGCAAATATTTTAAGAGGATTAGATTTTATTGGCGGCATTAATTTTCGTAAGTAAATCAACTGATCAGAGCTTTTTGAAACCAATGAAAGAGATAGCGTCCCTAGAGATAAACTATTTTTGTACAAGCACGCAAAAAATACCACCTACCCAGACTCCTAGACAAAAAAGAAGCAATGAAGCACCTTGTAAATCATCATCTTGATCTAAATTCTGACGTACGTAAATCGATCCACTACGAAATGGAATGTTTTTAAATTAGTCCGAATAATTGCTGAATCGTATGCTCGCGTTCTGATCTTCGGTAATATCAGATTGGATCGGTGTAAGGCTAAGAAATGAGGTTATCCGATATACCAGTGTAACCGACATAGCTGATTGGATTAGCAGCTGAAGTGGAAATGGGCCAACGGTATAGCCCAAAGAACCGACAACCGATGGGGAAGCAAGGTTCACGAGTGGCAGGCTCATATCGGTAGGCGAAGTGTGAGGCGACTTTCCACTATATGGAATGATGCCCTGGAATGGCATGTAATAAGTCGATGGATGAACGTGGTTCAGAACCGTGTTTTGTAGCATTTTTTGGAGAAGGCCCATATTCAATAGTGGATTTGTAAAGGGCTGCAATTACATGTCTTTGTCTATCTTGTGACCTTTTACTCCTGTGAGATATTGATACAGAATCGTTAGTAACATGTGAAAGTATTTGACAGATTATTAACTTCTATTCATAAATTTAACGTAAGTTTATATAAGTTCACCTTTTTAATTTTTATTACAAAAACCAGTATCTTTAAATAAATAACAAGATCCTTTAAGAGTTCTTTAAGATTTTTGATATAAAAATGTTTCAAGAAATTTTTTGTAATTTCTTTTTAATAGCTAATCGGTGTTCACTCAGCTGCTTGACATCAAGTAAGTTATTGTTAAAAAATCAGACTGAAAAAAGCCCTATTATATAGTTAGTAAATTAATTTACTAAATTAAATTAACTTAAATTAACCTACTTACTAATAAGAAATTAATTTAAAATGTTAATTTTAAATACTATTGCTCTTTTCTAAAATAGATACTGCTAATGACAATTAATTTTTGCTAAAATTAATTTAAATAAGTGAACATATTAATTGGTAAATAAATTGAGAGTATCCAAGATTAACTATCAAAATGCAGATGCGTTATCATACCAGCGGACTAAAATAGAATGCCTAGTTTTGTTTAAAAAAAGATCTATGGTTTTCTACTTCTTTAAACTACCTGGATATTCTAGGCTCAATTTAATTCCAATTAACTAAATTGAGCCTAGAACGTCCAGGTCGTCTAAAATTTCTCTAAACGATTACTTGTTTTACCGCAACAACGTGATAAAAATATCACGCTTAGATAAATTTTAAAGCGTTCATTTATATATTAGCTTTTAGGAGTATTATCCATACTATGGTGACAACTTATGTCACAACACTGTATGTTAATTTTTTTATATAATAAGGCTGACGAACGAGCACAAAGTCCACCTGATGGTAAGTGGTTTCTGTGGCCAAAAGACATCTACCTCTATCCTCAGTTAGAATCAAAATGCAGATACATCTTCACCCCTGAAGATTAAGGTAGAATGCCTCATTTCCAGTAAAAAGGGTCTTCAGTTCTTTACACTCACCATACGAAACAGCGTACGTTGGTAATCTGTGTGAATTTATTTTTTATTTCTTTTTTAATTGTAAATTAATTTATTTCATTTAAATTACATATTATGTCTTGTAAAATTATGATATATTATTGATTTTTGACATAAATAAAAAGTATAGGCTTACTGTAGCTTCGTAAATATTTGTTAATATGTCAAAGTTTATTACTTAGTTAGTGTAGCAATAACCCTTGCAAACTATCTAACTAATAGCCGATACTTGTTTCAAAGGAGTCGTAACTTAAATATGACAAGATACCCTAACTTAACAGTAAATCATGTTTAACAAAAAATTTAGGTACATTAATATAGCACGAAACACTATTTTTATTGCAAGTAAGAAATTATTTGAAAGAATATGGAACAAGTTTATGATCATCAGATAACAGTTATCCAATGAATAAATTGTAACTTGACTGAATATAAAAGTGAAACAAGAGATTTATTTCGTTTATAAAACTGTAAATATTCAATTTATTTATTTTACATTTTATTCTATAAAAAAATTTACGGTGATGATTTAAAAATAAGCTCTAATTTTTAAATACGTAAGCAAAATACGGAATAAATTACACAAATTTTACAAAAACCTTTTGCCCTAAAAATAATAATAACGCAGTGTTCAATAGTTACTTTTGAGACTTTTAAATATTTAAAATTATTATACTATAGTAGCAAGCCCTCTGTGTACGTTTTGTGAAGCAAATCCAGTGTCGATTAGGCAAACACAATTATTATTCCCTGTGATACCCACAATAAGTCTTATATATATATATATATATATATAGTTTGGCCGAAATATACCGACTGAAATTAAATAGCTTTTATAGTGATCTATTTCAAGATATATATTTTAAATTATACAACGAAAATACGAAATTCCGCATCATTCGACTACGTTTTTGTTGTAAGATGTTAAATGAAGCTTCCATAAACTTTCCTTGATTTTGATTTTAAAATCCTTAATTTTACTAGATCATAGACTAAATCAATTTATTGACAACGTTTTTTCATGTTTAACGTCCATGTCACACCTTGCCGGTATTTTTTGTTAGTACTAAGCTCTAAGTTGTTGACGAGTATGATTACCAGGGACAAATAGTCCAACTAAATAAGTCCAAGTTCGACGGAGGGCAATCGACGGATTCAACTCGGTTAGGCAGCGTTGGAAAAATTAACACATGTCAGGCATCTGTCAGGTATACCTCAAAACTTGGAAAATCTGATGGCTGAGGAGTCAACATTTTAAGATCTCAGGCCTCAAAACAGCAGTGATGTGGCGCTACTGTTGAAGGCGCCCCCAATATCTGGAAAGGATTAAGGAGCTATTTCTTTATCTTCCATTGCTTTTTTGACCCTTTCTATGACACTGATCAGGACTACGTTTTACTAATTCTAGTAGATAGCGTAAGAACTATACTATTTTAGTATTATGAGTAATAGTGTATCTTATTTCCTGGGCTGCCACAGCATTGAATTATGCGGTTACATGTTATGCGTGTATCGCCGTATATACCACTCTTTTTCGTTTAACACGGTAGCCGAAATTTTCGTGCCTGTAGACACCAGAAGAATAGGTTCTAATGCGACGAGCTAGTGAGTAGATTATTACATAATACCTGTTGGAAGGTTTTTATGTTATTTATTGTATACCACCAACGTGCGGTATGGGTGCGGCATGAATAGTAAAAGTGGGTGAAAATGTAGTTCGGAGTCGGTGACAAGCGTTGTTTCGGTTTCTACTGCCGCAGTGGTGTGTATCGTATAGGTTGAATGTGTATGAAGCCGTGGGTGAAGTGTAGGTGCTTTTTAAGTATATTCATTCACGTAATATGCAATTACTTTTTTCTTACAACTTTAGACTAAACTTTAGAACTTTAGATTAAACTTAGAAAAAATCTTATCAGGCTCTAGAGACCAAAACTTGCAGAATCAATAAATACATAAAGAATAATTAAATGAAGAGATCCGTTATTATTTCCTGAGTTGGTTTATTATAATTACTGTTTGTAACATATTTGTCTATTTCATTTTATTGACTTAATTCACTTATTTTATTTCATAGGAAACAATTATCTGCTTCTGTTTATTTAAATAACTTGCTATTAAATAAGTACATTTTCATGATGTGTTGAGTTATAGCAAGCGTGAATGACATGAGTAGGTATCCAAGATATGACAGCTAATTTTAAGGAAAGATTACGTATTCAGCTTTCATACAACGTGGATTGACAAGAAAATGGTGTAAAAACTGTCGAAGTATTTTTTGTATAAGTATGTACAAGTTTGTACTGGGGTTGATATTTAATATTAGCAGTATATAAGAATTCGCATAAGTTTGGAAATTACGAATATAAAGTTACAGCTGTTTTTATAATTTTATTATTTAAGTTTTTTTATTACCATCATATTATTTTCAACCATTTTCACCAGCATGAATAATAATAGTTTAGGGGTACTCCAGGGGTTACCATGTGCTCGGCGGTGAAGAAAAACATCGTGAGGAAACCTCCATGTCTGAGGAATAAGAAAAAAAAATATTTCGAAGACATGTGAAGTTCGTGAACTTAGCTCCGACCGCATGGAAACTGTCCATGCGGTCGGAGCTAAGTTCTGCACGACCCGCCGCAGAAGAACACAAAAACTCTCCGATCACACTCTTAATCTCATGGCTGTTAGACGGGAGATGAGGCTGCAATCGTCAACAGATTTGACAGCATACAGGCAACTGAACAGACAGATCTCCAAATGCATGCGGCGAGACTTACGCAACTTTAATACTTCTCGTATTAAAGAAGCGATCGAGCGGAACCAGGACTCCAAAGTCTTTGCCAGAGATCTGTCTGCCAGAAAGAGCCAACTGTCAAGGCTGAAGACTGAGTGTGGCAATATCGTTTCCGGGACACCTGAGATTCTGAGTGAGATTGAGAGGTTCTATGGGCAGCTGTACACATCATCGTTGGAGCCACACTCAAGTGTGAGTAACGATCCAAGAGCAAGTCTTATCCGACACTATTCCGATGATATCCCGGACGTCAGTCTGAGCGAGATTAGAATGGCTCTCCAACACCTTAAAAACGGCAAGGCCCCGGGCGAGGATGGAATTACAGCGGAGCTTCTGAAAGCGGGTGGAACACCGGTACTTGAAGTCCTTCAGAAGCTCTTCAATTCCGTCCTCCATGGTGGCACTACTCCAGAGGCGTGGAGCAGAAGTGCGGTGGTCTTGTTCTTTAAGAAAGGCGACAACGCTCTCTTGAAGAACTACAGACCGATTTCCCTTCTGAGCCGCGTCTACGTGCTGTTTTCGAGAGTCATTACGAATCGTCTCGCAAGCAGACTCGACGACTTCCAGCCTCCCGAACAAGCCGGTTTCCGAAAAGGCTTCAGTACCATAGACCACATACATACCCTGCGGCAGATTGTACAGAAGACTGACGAGTACAATTTGCCACTTTGCCTGGCGTATGTGGACTATGAGAAAGCCTTTGATTCCGTCGAAATTTGGGCGGTGCTGCAGTCCCTTCAGCGGTGCCAAGTTGACTGTCGGTATATCGAAGTGCTGAAGTGTTTGTACAGTAGGGCTACGATGGCTATCCGAGTACAGAACCAGAGCTCGAAACCTATCCAACTGCAGAGAGGTGTAAGACAGGGTGACGTTATATCCCCGAAACTCTTCACCGCTGCTTTGGAAGACGTTTTCAAGCTACTGGACTGGAAAGGATACGGTATTAACATCAATGGCGAGTACATCACTCACCTTCGATTTGCCGACGATATAGTCCTTATGGCAGAATCGCTGGAGGACCTTAGCACTATGCTCAATGACCTCAATGGTGTCTCCCAACGGATAGGTCTTAAGATGAACATGGACAAAACAAAGATTATGTTCAATGTCCATGTCACACCTATGCCGGTAGTTGTGGGGAGCACTATGCTCGAAGTTGTTGACGAGTACGTTTACCTGGGACAAATAGTCCGACTAGGTAAGTCCAACTTCGACCGAGAGGTCAATCGACGGATTCAACTCGGCTGGGCAGCGTTCGGGAAATTACGACACATCTTCTCGTCAGGTATACCTCAATCTCTGAAAACTAAAGTGTACAACCAGTGCGTGTTGCCAGTGATGACTTACGGATCAGAGACGTGGTCCTTCACTGCTGGCCGTATGAGGACGCTCAAGGTCGCTCAGCGAGCTATGGAGAGGGCTATGCTCGGAGTTTCTCTGCGTGATAGACTCAGAAATGAGGATATCCGCAGTAGAACCAGAGTGACCGACATAGCCCAACGGATTAGTAAGCTGAAGTGGCAATGGGCCGGCCATATAGCTCGAAGAACCGATAACCGATGGGGAAGAAAGGTTCTCGAGTGGCAGCCTCGTACCGGTAGGCGTAGTGTAGGGCGACCCCCCACTAGATGGAGTGACGACCTGGTAAGATATGCAGGAAGTCGATGGATGCAGGTGGCTCAGGACCGTGCTTTGTGGCATTACTTGGGGGAGGCCTATGTTCAGCAGTGGACTTGTGAAGGGCTGTAATGATGATGATGATGATGATGTGAAGTTCGTCAATACGCATTTGGGCAGCGCCGCGGACACTTCCTTGCCCTAAAACCCTCTCAGAAATGAGGGGAGGCCTGAGCCCAGCAGTGGAACGTATATAGGCTGTAACTTTACTTTACTTACTTTACTCCAGGGGTTCAGTTAAGTACAACACAAGCAATCCCTGTTTGAATCGTTAAGCCTTGTACGGACCTCGTTTTCATATGGCTTTTTGAGTAAACGTGCTTTCATCCGTCCAAAACACATTTGTTAGAAAATGTTGGTCATTTTTCCCAATCCCCAGTGGCAGCAAAACTAATCCTTTGCATATTTATATAGACGTAGTTTGTTTCTTTTTAGCACTCGATGTATAATAATTTAATATTTTATTAAAAACTTTAACTTGTAGTACATATAAAAACACTAGCTGTTACCCGCGGCTTCGCTCGCATGGTCACTGGGAAATGAAATATCCATTGCTTTTTGAATTCAAAGAAAACTGAGTTTTATAGATTTGTCAGAGATGCAGCCATTAAAAGGAAACTGAGCAAAATTGATTCGTCAGCCTATTTAAATGTTTTGAAACGCAGCGTATAGGAAAGCATGAAAATAGCATGTTTATTCCAAATGGAAATGGGATATTTTTTTAATTAAAGGAAACTGAGCATAACTATGCGTCAGGGATGCAGACTTTTAAAAAGAAACCGAGCTAAATTGATTCGTCAGAGATGCAGTTTTCTGATTTAAAAGGAAACTGAGCCAAATAAAAGATCCGTCAGAGATGCAGCCTTTTGAGTTGAAAGGAAACTGAGCTTAATAGGTACGTCAGAGGTGCAGCATTTGGAATTGAAAAGAAACTGAGCTAAATAGGAAATTTTGAATTGAAAGGGAAGATCTGCGGGAATTCTGATTAATTGATTGTGGGAATTTTGGAAAAGAAACTAACTGAACACTATTTTAAAACGCTGCTCTACACAATGTTATATGTTTTTCTAGAGAATTCAGAAGTTCTACGGGATATGAAGTGCTCTGTTCTGTGTCCATAACTGTGTCTACTGTGTAGTGTTATGCTACTTACATATCATTTTACACTATTTAAAATTTATTTGTCCATTCTGTTTTTGATTTTCTGCATTCACCTCAAAACTGGATATTTTGCATCACCTTTATTTCCATAGGATCCTGTAACGTTTTTAAACCATAAGAACACAATAACAAATCATTTTCACTTAGTATTTTCACGCTATCAGCACTTTTTAAATCGGTGTCAATGGAGTCTACCTTTTTCGATCTTTTATTTAGTTCTCCGTAACTCTGCAATTTCGGGCTTCGTGCGCGCTGTTGCGCTACCTTTTTTTCCTATATCAATAATATCTCATTTTTCACTTAAATCTTGCCGTTTCTCTATTACGAGCCTGAAACCAAAATTTGACATGTTTTGACATCTTTGTTTATCTGGTTGTCATGGCAATTTTTATTCAAATTCGTTACCGGTCTGATGTTTTTACTTCAATACTTCCACAAAAATACTCTTTTCTTCTTGGCCATTTACAAAAATTTGCTTTTAATTTAAATAATTTCCCGTTATTATCTCAGATCCGTCGTCGAGCGCGGAGCTCTCTAAAAAAAGTATAAAAGCCGAACAATTGGCCAATAAAGGGAGTCTCGCTTCAGCTTTCATACTAGAAGCATCTCCTAAAGGCCTTATCCCGGGGCCGCACTGCCAGAGTCCTTATCCCGGGGCCGCACTGCCCCGGGATCCTGCAAGCCTCTGCCTTCATCTGAAGTCGTCGTCTAGCCACGCCTACGCCTCCACCTACTAGTGCCCGCGCTATTTTTAGCCGCTGTGCGTACTTGCTTCAAGCACTGCGTGTGCCTACTCCGGGCGCTGCGTGTGCCTACACGCAAAATAGTGTAAAATGATATGTAAGTAGCACAACACTACAACTGACAAATATCTCTCTCTGTATTTCTTCTGCTACTTCGCTTAATATATCTGAATTTTTTTTGTTAACACTCTCAGTTTTTGGTGCAAGAATCACCCTTTCACAAAACCATTTGTCTTCATGCATGTTGTTCGTTAAATCTGAATAAACGCTCGCAATCAATTCGGAATGACTGTACTAAATTACAAAAATCTCTCGTCAATTTAACGCAGCCCTCAGCATCCGTTTCCAACCGTCCATCGCCAATTTTAATAGTGTGTCAGCATAGTTTCCATCATTGATATCATTATACAAATGCACTCTCATACTCGTAGTTAAACTGAATTTTGTCACCTTGTTCCATAAAATAAACGACTTGAGGCTTGCTTTAATTTCATCTGCAGGTGTGCCCTTTTGAATAACAGGTAAAGTTTGGCGAAAGGCACCAGCCAGTAAAACTACTATTCCTCCCAATTACATCGGTATTGCTGCGCAAATCCTGGAGCGTTCGATTTAGTGCTTCTACAGCTTTTTTATGCGACATTGTACTTTTGTCCCACACTAAAAGTATGCATTGACGTAGCATTATACCTAGTACACTATTTTTGCTAAAGTTGCAGATCGGCGATTCTTCCTGGGCTAGATTTAGAGGGAGTTTTAAAACAGAATGTGCAATCCGGTAGCCCGCAAGATGATATGAGAGTTGCATAAAGATCCCTAATTTTGGCTGGTGACTGGCACTGCACAGCTTCCTCCACGGTTTCATCCCAGTGATTATCGTTTTCTAAAAGATGCAGAGCTTCACATGCTTTTCTATAAGTTGCGCATTCCTGACCGTTGACAGTTTTAAGGTCTTTATATCTTGTAGGACCCCGAACATGGTGCAGCAGCAATCGTAAACAGAAACATTCAAATTAGTTACATGGGCGGTATACACACGACCAAGGGCATCTGATGACTTTACATCGGGCCAATTTGCAACAGGCGCGCCTTGAATACGGCGTTTCCACTCCTTCCTAGATGTGTTCCAAGTATAATAGCGGGGGACTTCAGAATATAACAACGTTTTTGCAAAGGGGTCGGTTTGATAAAGTTGAAAGAAGGCTGTTAGTGTAGTTTTTGGCGGTGATGCAATTCTTTCTTGGAAATTTCTTTCGGTGAAATATACACGCTCTCCATTTTCTAAGTGCACAGCTAGGTGAGTAACTGATAGAATCAGGCGTTACTTTGCGGAAATCCATTATAATAAAAAATATTGTAGCGGCGCTGTCGTCGCCGCCACAAGCGAAAAACACACCGAAGCCTAAATCGCGCTATCAAAATTCCGAATCATAAACAGTATATATAGAACAGCTCCGAACTATACGGAGTGTGAGCCGCTCCCCGGGCAGAACACCTTGCCCGGCGGGAGATCTCCCCTTTTCTTTCCACGACCACAGTGGTGACCCCGACGTGATCTGAACACGCAACCAACTACCTTCGGAAACTTCAAGCTTCATCATTGTCATAGAATACCCCACCCATTCGCTCCCGAGCAGATATCATCTGCAGTCTTCTTATCCTGCAAGCCATCTAGCTTCACAAGGTTCATCGCAGCACTGGAATAATAATGCTTCCTGTTCCTTCAAGCTACTCTCTGCGCCATACAGTGTTCGGCACGGTTCTGAGCCCTACTGCTCGCCTCTGCTTCACGGCACTCTCGCAGATTACTTGCCTTCTTCTCGACTCACCGCAGACTACAAGGCAATCCACTGGCACTTACACATTCGTCGGCAACAAGGCTGCACTAACGACCTCCGGTCTGAGCAGGGGGTGATGTAGCGGCGCTGTCGTCGCCGCCACAAGCGAAAAACACACCGAAGCCTAAATCGCGCTATCAACATTCCGAATCATAAACAGTATATATAGAACATCTCCGAACTATCACACGGAGTGTGAGCCGCTCCCCCGGGCAGAACACCTTGCCCGGCGGGAGATCTCCCCTTTTCCTCAACGGCCACAATATAAATATACATTTCTTCGCAGCCTTCCGCCAAACAAATACAATGATGTGTCTTAGCTGGATTGAAGAGCACCTCCCGCCCTCCCTCAATTGCATGCACTTATTCCGTCACCACTAATCCCAGCACCACTATTTCAGGCAAGACACAACATCGACGATAGTTTATATTTTTACTTTTTATTAAGGTGAGTGACTGTTGGGTGCCTTTCGTGTAAAGGGAAGCCAAGGATACGCCACGCTGCCTCGTTACTGCTGACATAACGCCCTGCTTGAAAGGTCTGTACTTCATTAACGGGATTTGCCTCACCTTCACTCCTGAGATTAAATATTGCGTGGTCGCTTCCTTTATTTATGTACTTACAGATATACTTGATTGCACGGACAGAGCTACATGCTTCTACATTAATGTGGGCATTAAACATTTTACATAGAATGGGCGAATACGGGACAATCCAGCTGTTATCGAACGCTCCAGAGCGAGATTTGATTGTAAATTTCCTGCCAACATCTTCGGGAGCTCTGCGTCTGTATAAAGGGTAGCCATTGCCATTGTGCACTGTTTCTTTTAATAGCTGTTTAGGGAATTTCTTTGTACATTTTCCTTCTTTCATCTATGGCGATATTGAATTTCGTGCTCCAAATGGAACGTGAATCATATTTCGGACAATGGTATCATACAATTCTTTATCTTGTTCAGGATCCGGAATTTCTTCGCTTATTATGTCGTCTATTTGGCTCGGCCGCAACTTCTCTTTAGGCCATATTAGAATGTGGGCATGCGGTAATCCTCTTTTTTGCCATTCAATTGAATACATGAAGCACTGCACCTCTCCGAAAATTTTCCCCTTGTTAATTACATACATTAACTTTTGTACTTTTAATCTAAATACAATTTTAATCTAAATGCAAATAAATCGTGTCTGTCAGTACTTTTTTGGCCCGGCATTAGCTCCTCGATTATTTCTTTCCATGTGGGATTACAAGAAAAAGTAACAAAAAAGATCAGGTCTTCCGGAAGTTCGTACATAGGCGAATGCGTCTTTCTCTATAGGTAGCGATTTAAAGTGATGAGGGCATAATTACCATTTTACCTAAATCTCTGGGGTTTACATTGGCGTTGCTAGAAACTGCATCTTGTAAAATTCTCAACGCGCAGCTTTTTTGATTTAAAGATAGAAACAGAAACAGAAACTTTTTTATTTAATGTAGATTATAACAGTACTTATTGAAAGTCACTTTTTCATTTACCACTGGTTCGCAAAAAAACCTCTGTCCTGGGAAGAAACCCAGCAGGACTATTTTTTTCCCATAATAGCATACAATTATGTTTTCAATAAAAAACATAAGACAAATTAGAAATAGCTTGGTAGCGATCACCCTTCCCAGGTGTTATTATCATCCATAAATTTCTTAATATTATAATAACCCTTTTTATACAAACTTAGTTTAATAACATTTTTGAACTTCGTGTATGACAAATTTTGTATATTTTCTGGGAGTTTGTTGTAAAAGCGTATACATCGCACCAAGAATGAATTACTGACTCGGTGGAGTCGAGTAACTGGTACTACTAGCGTGTCTGTCCCTAGTATTTACAGAATGTATATCACTTATTTTCGCAAAACTACTTTTATTTTTGTGTACGTACATTACATTTTCATAAATGTATTGAGAGTCCAGGGTTAATATTTTAATTTCCTTAAATTTTTGTCTCAATGACTCTTTTGGTTTTAAATTATATATTGCTCTAATGGCCCTCTTCTGTAAAATAAATATAATTTCGGTGTCAATCGCGTGTCCCCATAGCAAAATACCATACGACATAATGCTATGGAAATAACTAAAGTAAACTATTCTAGCTGTTTCAACACTGGTAAGAGTTCTAATCTTTTTCACAGCATATGCTGCAGAACTAACTCTGCTAGCTAGTTTTGATATATGGGAGGAGGGGAGGGGGAGCCATTGCTTTGCGTCTAGTGTGATTCCAAGAAAAATGGTGGTATCAACAAGACTCAGTTCCCCCCCATTTAAAATTACATTAGTATTGACAAGTTTAACATTAGGAGTTACGAATTTCATACATTTAGTTTTAGTTCCATTCAAATGCAAATTATTAACATTAAACCAATTGACTAACTTAGCTATAGCATTATTTACTTCGTCGTAATTTGATAACTGTCGTTTTAATTTGAAAATTAATGAAGAATCATCAGCAAATAATACTATATCATGGTTATCCCCTACTATGTAAGGTAAGTCATTAATATATACTAGAAATAGAAAAGGGCCGAGAATTGAGCCCTGAGGCACGCCCATTTGTACAATCGACCCGGAAGAACTCATACTATTAATGACAACTTTTTGCGTTCTGTCACTTACATATGAAATAATTAATTTAAGAGCATCGCTTCTTACACCATAGTGTTGAAGTTTCCTGATTAATGTTTCATGGTGAACACAATCGTAGGCTTTGGATATGTCACAGAATACACCCAAAGCATCCTGTGAATTCTCCCATGCATCAAATATATATTTAATCAGCTCAACACCAGCATCAGTTGTCGAGTGACCCCTTGTGAAACCAAATTGATTTTTATGAAGTAAATTATTTACATCAAAAAAAAATTAAAATTTTATTAAAAATAATTTTTTCAAAAATTTTACTAAGTGTTGGCAGTACAGAAATAGGTCTAAAATTAGCGGGTTCCAATGTACTACCAGATTTAAATAAAGGTATTACTTTACTATGCTTCATTAAATCAGGAAACACGCCAGATTCAATACTAGTATTAAAAATAATAGATAGTTGAGGTGCGATCGCATCTATTATAGACGCAATAACTTTAACAGAAATCCCCCACAGATCGGCGGTTCTCTTAATATCAATAGTCTTAAAATATTTTACAATATCTTTTGATGACACACGCTTACGAAATGTAAAATTCTTTGTACACACATTTATATTTTGTATGAGTAATGATTCGGCGACGGCAGGAGAAGAATTCAATGACTTAGTGGCTAAGATTGGAATATCAGTAAAATATTTCTCAAAAACCATTGCGACGTCCTGATCTGATTTATTTAATTTATTGTTGAAACTTAACTGGTAGTTCGAATTGCGAGAGTTGACCTTACCAGTTTCACTATTAATTATACTATATATATAACGGAGACGTTCGCTTTCTACCTTCACATACATGTCTACCAAAAATTGATGAAATAATTGTCTACACCGGGCTAAGAGGTTAAAATCATTTTCTCGCAACATCATATGATACGCATAAAAATCCATACATGATACTTTTTTGTTCGGAGTAGGCTCCTTTGTGACCGGGTTAATGAGTGGAATTTGAAAACGATAACCCTGTTGTCCTTTGCAATAAATCAATGGGTATTGCAGAGCGTCACAAAACTTGTGTGTATCAGCTACCCGTTGCAACGTATCATCACGTGCTCGCAAGACAATGTCTCGTGAAGAAAATTGATCACCACTAATTACGGCTGCTATTACATTTATCAAAGGTGCATTGTAGCGCCTTTCATGCTCTCATCGAGGGTTCCGATCTGCGTGAATTACGACTTTATAATCCTCTTCAGGTAGGTTTTCTAAAGCAGTTTTAAATGTTTTGACTAAAATGTTACGTTCATGCAAGAATCTTTGAATTTTGAACACTGTGTCTCTCTCAACTCCCTGGATAAATTGGCAGCGACGGTCTACCTCAATTTCTTCGTCACCCATAAAATATACTTGTAAAAATTTATGCTGTTCGTATTCAGCTGGAAAAAGTGAACCCATTCTATGATAAATTTGCCCTTGCACCGTAAATGTAGGCGAAAATCCCGGCATTATTATTTCCCGGTTAACTCCGAAGGACGTCATTTGAAAGCATGAGTTATATTTCCGAATCCTTTTTAAAAAGCGCCGTGAATCATTAGCATCATATAAAAAGAGAGTTTTCAAAGGTTCTTCTGGTTCCCCAAGTAACGGAAGAGACACTTTGCCATTGGAACAGCACATGCCTGCGGTCTCATCTTTCCATTTTAAAGCGCTGCAAAATCGACACGTCTTGTCCATCAGTCCGATAACAACTAACCTGTGATTTTTATAATTAATCAACGGATCATAATTGAGTGCTGTGTCACTAAAAACCGACCAATTGTTTCTTTGAAAATTTTGTCGACGTTCAGCTTGGAGCTGTGCATTTGCATCTCTTCGCGTCTGTGTCTGTTCTGGTGTTTCAGATGCTCTTATAGTAGATTGACGTTCAGCTTGCTCAATGAGTCTGTGTTGAGTTTAATCAGCTGTTTCCGCGGCTCTTAAGGCAGCCTGACTTTCCGCTTGTTCGAATAGCCTTTGCTGACTTTAAGCAGATGCTTCAGTAACTCTTAAAGTAGATTGACGCTTTGCCTGTTCAAGACGCCTTTGCTGACTTTGATCAGGTGTTTCAGTAGCTCTTAAAGTAGCTTGACGCTCTGCCTTTTCAAGACGCCTTCGCTGACTTTCAGAAGGTGTTTCAGAAGTTCTTAAAGTAGCTTGACGCTCTGCCTGTTCAAGACGCCTTTCCTGACTTTGAGAAGGTGTTTCGGAAGCTCTTAAAGCAGCCTGACACTCTGTCTGTTCAAGACGCCTTTGCTGACGTTGAGAAGGTGTCTTAGATGCTCTAAAAGCAGTCTGATGCTCTGCTTGTTCTTGCATTCTCAGTTCAGCATCTTCTAAAAATTCTAGCGATCGAGCTAATCTTTTCGATTGTCTTTGAGAAGATACTCTTGAAAGGCTGGAATTACGTTTGCGAGTCATTATGAAGTAACAAAAAACCTATTTATAAAAAACGTTAATATACCTAAAAGGAATTAAATTTCCTTTTAAATATTTTTTTAAAGCGAATCCAAAATATCTAAAAGGAATAAATATTCCTTTTAAATATTTTTTAAAATCAAAACAACAAAATCAATTCAAGACACAACACGAATCTGAAAACGATAGCCAAAAAAATCGAATCAACTTAAACCAAATCACAAAACAAATCGCAGAATACCGAAATCGAAGTAATAGTTAAGGGTGAAAGCGTGACAGGTGGTGATAGTATTTCTGATCCATACTTATAATCACGCCTGTAACCCTTGCGGGGTAGGCAGAGCATCAACGGATTACTTAATATCGTCTGCGAGGTTATCACCTATTCTGTGAATTACAATGCACCAAAACGTTTGAAGAAAATAGCTGGTGAATTTTATGTTTTTATCGCTCTATTACCGGTCCTGCGTGGATAAATACAGATCCAGTACAGAATTTTGGTAAAAAGACATAATAATCCAGATATTCTGACCTTATGTGTTCGTCCATCGTACCGTCGTCCGTCTTATAGAATCACGGTGGCGCCACCTAGCTGAATTTAATTTTGCAACATATTCGATTTTCCAACGGAAATGATATGTTTTTCCGCTGAAAAAAGTAGCCTATGTTACTCTACAGCCACCGAACTATCCCCATACGAAAAATCATGCCATGCCGACGCTCTGTTGCGACGTGAAAGAAGGACAAACTTGTGCAACATATTCGATTTTCCCACGGGAATGAGATGCTTTTCCGCGGAAAAAAGTCACTCTACATCCACCGAACTATCCCCATACCAAAATTAATGCCATGCCGACGCTCAGTTGCGACGTGAAAGAAGGACAAACTTTTGCAACATATTCTATTTTCCCACGGGAATGAGATGTTTTTCCGCGGAAAAAAAGTAACCTATGTCACAGCCACCGAACTATCCCCATAAAAAAAATCATAGCATGCCGACGCTCTGTTGCGACGTGAAAGAAGTACAAACAAACAAACAAAAACACTTTCGCATTTATAATATAATAATGTATGGATATAAAAAATCCTACATGAGATAGATATAAAATTAGCGGAAAAAAATTCTGAGAATAAAAAGAAATAGCTTGTGTGTGTGTGTGTGTGTGTGTGTGTGTGTGTGTGTGTGTGTGTGTGTGTGCGTGTGTGTGTGTGTGTGTGTGTGTGTGTCGTGTGTGTGTGTGCGTGTGTGTGTGTGTGTGTGTGTGTGTGTGTGTGTGTGTGTGTGTGTGTGTGTGTGTGTGGGTGTGTGCGTGTGCGTTGGTGTGTGTGTGTGTGTGTGTGTGTGTGTGTGTGTGTGCGTGCGTGCATTCGTGCGTGCGTGCGTGCGTGCGTGCGTGCGTGCGTGCGTGAGTCCTCGTGCGTGCGTGCGTGCGTGCATGCGTGCGTGCCTGCGAGCGTGCGTGCGTGCGTGCGTGCGTGCGTTGCTCTCGAGCGTGCGTGCGTGCGTGCGTGAGTGCGTGCGTGCGTGCGTGCGTGCGTGCGAGCGTGCGTGCGTGCGTGCGTGCGTGCGTGCGAGCGTGCGTGCGTGCGTGCGTGCGTGAGTGCGTGAGTGCGTGCGTGCGTGCGTGCGTGCTTGCGTGCGTGCGTGCGTGCATGCGTGCGTGCGTGCGTGTGTGCGTGCGTGCGTGAGTGCGTGTGTATGTGTTTGTGTGTGTGTGTGTCTGTGTGTGTGTGACCTCATAATATAATTATATTAATATAATATAAATTAGTTAGTTAATGAGTACTGTTCTGTCTCTTCATAACTCTTGTTAAGTAGGAAGGAGTACACGGCTTTCTTCCATTTGTAATTAAGTAGTTCATAAATAGAAATATTAGCATTGATTTTATTATAAAGAAAAGGACCAACATATGAAGAAAACCTTTTAGCAAAATGAAAGTAGACTGTTGGAATACTGCAGATTTTGTCCTTACACCTCTTGGTAATTTCGATATATGGAACCTTACGATGTTGTAACATCACTGTATGTAATATAAACAATTGTCTTACATTAAGAACGTTGTTATCTTTCTGGAGCTGAATTGTCGGATATAGGAATATGTTCTGATGTATTGTTCTGTGTCTCACACTAAGCACACGCCCAGCTTCCAGCCCAGTCTATGACTCGTTGTTCAAAATAGGATGGAAAACGACGCCGAGCAACTCCTTCATGAGTGCTGGGCACTATGTACTGATTTTCTCTGAGTCTTTGAACAGCTCCTTGGATTGTTTGTACTCTAGTAGAACAGACGCGAGTTGCGCCGTATCTCTCACGATAAGTATGCAGAGCTTACGCTGAATTTTATCGGCATTCGCCACATAATAAAACACATGGTTTATTTACTGTATACTCTGCCGCACTGTAAAAATTCTTACAAACAAAAGTCAAGTGGTGTCAATGTCAATTTACACAGCTTTTAGCTAATAAGTATCCATTTCACCGTAAGGAAATTGTTTAAAAATCTTATGAAAATAAATCACTTGAAGCAATGTGCGCGAGAAGCGAAACGCACACACACTACCCGGAAGATTCAGATAGTGTGTGTGCGTTTCGCTTCGATCTTCGTTCGTTTCGGGCGGTGAACTGAAAGTGAAACTTCCGAAACGGCGAAAATAATAAAGTTATAAATAGGGCGAGCACACAATGTAATTATCGTTTATCGATACTTTTTTTACACTTAATGATCTAACCGAGGCATTTGACTACAATAAATTGTGATTTTTAACAATTGATAAATTATTGATTGGTTAAAAAAAGTTTATTTTTGTACAATTGAACTAACGAAAATAACGTTTTGTGTGTGACTTCCTATCAAACGTGTAAATAGGTATGACTTTTTAAATTGATTGTTTTATGGTTTTTTTTATCATGTTAAACAATTTATTATCTCTTAATCATAAAGAACACACTTAAACCAAAAAGCTTTAAAGTTTAGCTTTAAATATGCGATTTGAGTCGAAAACTTCATGTCTTAGGGTTTTTTCAAGGGCGATATCATAACGATGTGAGCAGATTATGTGCAGAAAATTAAGGTTTTAAAAAGATGAAGTCTTTATTTAGTGCACTAAATTGAAAATAATGGTTTTTAATTATGGTTTTTTAGAGCGAAGATAATCCCTCCATAGCGTTTTAATAAAATATGCGTCAAAGTTATCTTACAGGTAGAATACAACCATTATTAAAATACTTTACTTCAAGCGTTATTATAATGAAATGTATAGTCTTTTAGTGCAGCACAAAGCCTAAATAACGAAAATATTTCGATTTAATATTAAAAAAACAATATTATAAAACCACCGAAATTGTCCAATTCAAAGTCATTTTTTCCATTTATTGATTAAATTATCAAAATACAGATTATCTTTAAGAACAACAAAAATTTTTATTCATTTTATTTAGCAAATTATTTTATATGATAATTTTAAAAATACTGTAAATCATCTCGCGTAGACGCCGTCCGATTCCAGTACGCTCCGGGTCTTCCCAACGATAGGACGTATTACTTTTTCCCGCCACCGCTCCGTTCATGTTAATTTTCACTAATTGCGTTAGTGCACTAGCACAGCACAGCACTAATAGTGCTGCCAAGTTTCCCAATCACGGTTTGCGCAGGACGTCCTGAATTTTCACTAACCTCCCTTGTCTATATTTCGATCGATCATTTTGACAGCAAAATTGAATATATCTGTAAACTGCTCCTACATTAAAATACTTTTTCTATGCATATTTTCGGGTAAGTTTTAAGCTTTGCGCGTAATGTGTTGTCATTGCAAGGTAGATACACATTATGTTGACTCGTTTTTTTTTTCTCACTGCCTGATGCGTATCGCCGGTTTGAGCTATGCATCGATGTCGCTAATTTGATTTTCATTTATTATTTCATATTTATTTTATATTCTTTCTATTACTATTAATCAGTAACGTATCTAACTTACATGCTGCTCTTTAGATAAGTACGTTTTGTTAAATGCAAAAGGCTTGTCGAAAAGTTCTTCTATTAGTCAATTTCTTCCATCGTTTGTAGGTACTCTTGTTTTCAATAAAAAAAGTAACATTATGCGTCCGATTCAAGGATTTTATCTAAGCTGTCAAGGTGTGAGGATTTAAAACCGTTTAAGTTATGCCATTTTTATGCGGCTTTTTGAAGTGCATGAGTAGTGAGTTCATTAAATTTATTACTGTTTTCACAATTATATTATTTTGAAAGGTCAGAGTCTACAACAATGTTTGGACGAAAAATTATTTGTTCTTTTTATCAGTCCGAAATAATAATTATAAAACACAATGCGAATTTTTTCAAAAAACCGGTATAGCTAATAGCGACTCCCCGCCGACACCAATGAAATTGTTATTTTGATGAATTATCTTATTATATTACGAAAGAGAATAAACGTATATCAAACGAAATCTATTATTTATAATACGTATTTTTCAATTCGAAATATATAACTTACCCTTTTTCTAGTTGTTAAGTTAACGTTGTGACATTCCTGAGTCTACTCAATAGAGTAAAAAAGCCGACTTCAATTTAATAAAATAATGTATACATATTAGCTTCCAATGTTAGAGCTAGATCGGATATTAATTCTCATATACAATATGTCTTAGCACTGACCTCATAAGCTATTATGCGGGAATTATTTTATTCTTTTAGTTCCAATAGTATCAAGATGATTCGTGCTAAATAACACTGCGCTCGCCCTACCTCTAGCAGTCACACAAACAGAGAATATTGTAGTGTGCGTCAATATAATACCGTTCCAAAGTGATTTTGACTTGCGCATATTTAAATATACCCTCTTAAATACTTAAGTCGTAGTGGTTTTAGAATTATCATAACAGCACGATACTTTGAAAAACACCATGCCGTAAGTATTTAAAGCAAAACATATTTTTTTGTTTATCGATCATAACTCTCTTTGAAAGAAGTTAATGATCCATAACAGGTGTATACTACTAAACGACACGGGCGCGCGCCCAAGAAAAACGCTGCGTACCTCGTGGTGCATGTTTATGGACGTCGGCAAAAAGACACCGCTGTCGACGTACATTAGTCTCACGTTGTGATAGTTGACACTGCGTAGCAACGTCGCTTTTTAATGTTCAAGTATTCAAGTTCATTGAATCATTGGCCTAGTGACCCCAAATTAGCTCAAAATTAAAACGCTACCTTTTGACCCAATTACTGGACCGATTTCGTTCATTTTTTGTATATAGTCAGCAAAGACGATAACAAGTATGTGATTTCATTTATCGCATATATATGGTACCCATACGGTATGCATGGTTTTGCGTTGGTTTTTGCATCACTTGAAAAGTACACAGCGCTCGGTTTTTTTTTCTTTTTTTTAGCACATCTATTTAATTTAAAAAAATTGATCTGGGGACTTTACCAAACGTAATATTACCATAAGGTCAAATACAAGCATTAATACATCAATCAAATGTGAATAAGTGAGTCCGTAGGCTAACAAAGAACTTTTACCTGTTGAATCCATAAAACTTCTTGAAACAATATGTGTTAAGGTGGCTCAATTTCTTGGTATGGTGATCAGGAACATGCGACACAATCTTATATATATATATATATATATATATATATATATATATATATATATATATATATATATATATATATATATATATATATATATATATATATATATATATATATATATAGTGTGTAGTATCGTAATTCCACTACACTATGCAAAAATACAAGAATTGTATACCACCGATTTGTATTATTAGTAGGTCCTTTTACTTTTAAATATTAACCTTATATTATCGGAAATAACTTTACGTACGGCAAAATTAAATCAGGCAACAAGTTATGTGAGCACGTGATGTTTTACTATTCCGGTCGTTCTGCGGGAGAAGTAGTTCTGTATTTTACGAATGAGTAGGAGGGGGACCATATCATATTAATAGCAATATTTTGCTATTAACAAGATATCGTAATGCAAATTTATTTCAATTCAAAATAAAAACGCCGAAAAACGAAATGTATAGATACTCAGACGCGTGACGCCAAAACCCAGGCGCATGGGGGAAAAACTTGAAACGTCAAATGTGGTATACTTTGAAATGAAAAGTACAATTCTTGTTTTACATGTACAATAATTTTGAGGTTCTGAATTCAGCACTGCTTGTAGGCATGACAAACCTCAGTTTACGAGCGACGTGTCCTCTATTTGAAAAGCCTAACGGTCTAATTTCAATTGATCCAAACGCTACGAGTTTTACAGTACTTTTGAAATATTTATAATAAAAATAATAAAGTTATTTAGGTTTTAAGTTATTTTTATTATTTCTAGGGTTTAATCTGAATGACAGGGTGAGAAATTGCGGGATAAGAGATAAATGTGGTTTGCAAGATGATGTTGTGACCAGGATTAAGAAAGGAATGCTTCGGTAGTTTGGTCATGTAGAAAGAATGAATGAGGAAAGAGTGACAAAGCAAATTTATATGGCAGATGTGAACGGTAGAGTCGGGAAGGGACGCCCTAGAAAAAAGTTTATCGACCAAATTGGCGATATTTTGAAAATGGGCCACGTTAGAAGTACCCTTAACCGACGAGCATGTATGCGTAGTTATATGGATGTAAATGAGGCGAAAGAGGTATGTCAGGATCGTGCCAAATGGAAGTCCGTAGTCTCTGCCTACCCCTCTGGGTGACAGGCGTGAGTGTTTATGTTATGTTATTATGTTATTTAATTCTTAAGGGCCTATACTACCTACGCGCGTCATAGGCTATGTACCGACATATTTGTAATCACCAATACTGTAAGTGATAGGTCGTTAGATACTTACTTCATTAGTTTTATCATATTTATGCCTGTTTCATTACGCCAACCCAGTCGCTTCTTATTTTTATTACAGTTTTTCCCATTTTAATTGTACGTCATCCTGGTGCGTAGTGTGTATTCTGATCATAAGCGACACAGCATTCCCATCCGGAAGCCGAATCGAGACTGATCGGGCGGCAAGGAACAAGGTTCAGGACGCCGATAGTATAGGTAATTTCTTTTTACAGTGAAAATAAAGGTAATTTAAACAAATAAAAAACTTAAGCCCTGCTTTATAGTTAGTTCAGTTAGTATGCAAAGTTTCATGATCTAATTTAAAGTATTTTATAGATACCAGCGGTTTATTGTAGAATTTGGAGGTAACTTTGGATTTTTTCTGTCGAGAAAATTTACGGAATCGTGTTTTTGTCTAACATAGTTCTTAACATTAATCCTCATCTTTACCATATATTTATTTCAAAATTAATGCTGCAATATTCTCGGTAAAACGGAGGACCTTGTCACGCCATTCCAGGTAGTATAGGCCCTTAATCATATAAGGCAAGTGTTAAAAAATACGTACCTGTTCCTAACATATTAAGGTATTATTAATGATTAAGTAAAATAAGTTGGTGAAAATAATCGTTTTCACCATGGCGTTTTCTTAAAAATATATAGGTTTTGTATTTTTAATTTCTTATGAACCTATATAACTTAAATCAAAATATCTATTTTTCTTGGAGTTTTTGAAATTGATTATATTTTTTGTTTCTTAAATTTATCAGTGATTTCAGATATTTTAAACTTTGTAATTAGACGGCAAACGGGAATTAATAAAGCCTTTGTAGAATTTACTTTTACTTATAGCCTCCACAAACACTGTGTTAATCTAAAAAAAATCACCTCAACTATTTAGAACATTTTCTAAAATTGTTAATAATTAACATTAATGTGAAATAAATGGTTGATGGATATTAAAAGGTTTGAAAACTACTGTTTTGAGCTAATCATCGCTTGGAATGAATACGGCCTTAATGTATAATATAGGTGCAAATTGTCAATTCAAATAATTATAATTATTGTCCTTCAACAATTACTTTAAAAGAAATTGTTGAAGGACAATAATTATGTTATTTTTGTAGGATTAGATTTTTTAATAAATGTTATTTGTATTTGTAACTGCCCACAGTTTTTTAAGTAACTATTATATGGATTGTTTATTTCCATTGATAAATTGAATGTAAACTTGTATAAGGCCAACTTTTTCATTTTTATTATAAAAGTCATTATTTTTAAAGAAACTACAAGATCCTGTTTAGTTCCATATAGATCGCATTTTGATAAAATGGGTTTCAAGAAATTCTTTGTAGTTTCTTTTTAATACATGAATATCTAATCAGTATTCACTCAGCTGCTTGACTTCCAAGTTAAGTGGTTGTTAGCAAACCAGACTGAAAAAAGCGCTGCTATATACCTATCTTGTAAATTAATTTAAGCTGACCTACTTAGTAATGATAAATTAATTCAAATTATTTTTTGAAATATAACTGCTCGCCTCATTAATTTCCTTTCTTTTTCCACTTAAAGTGAAACGATACTAATGAAATATAACGAAGTTAATTTAAATAAGTGGTAAATTTCATAATGCATTAGAATGAACACGAACAAACGGGGGTTGATCCCTGCCAACACTACTGATATTTTTATAACAAATTTATGAGGTGATCTATCACGTGCTCTGTGAAGTGATTCGTGAGTAAACCTATAAGTGTTTTGAAATACCAGCGTGAAATTAGCAGCATAACGCTGCTGTCATATCATGTCATGTCACATACTCGTATTCATATGGTGGGTGTAAAAAACCGTAAATCCTTTAAATGGTTAACAAGGCATTTTATCTAAGTTTTCAGGGGTGACAACGAATCTACATTTGGATTTCTAATTGTGTGTGCGTGGGTGTCATGATCAGTATCACTTTGACCTCTAGACGGATAGATTCTGTAACCATTGTGGAGATAAGAGAGAACCGTTTCACACTAATGGGTCCTAATATTAAAGGCCCTAGTATTCAAAATAAATAAAACAATTGTCGTATATACCATCGGTTATTGTATGGCTCCTTTAATGTCGTATTACCTCTTTTGGTTGTATTTAATACGTTTTAATATCCAAAACTATTGAACTTGGAAATTTGACCCGCTAGTAATATGCACTAAACATTTAAAGCCTTAATACTATTAAGCAATATTACTTAGCAGTTTCTAGCAAGACAATATAGAAGATAAATATATAAGATAATGCTTTAAGAACATTTTGTCAATATAGCAGAAAAGATATTCTTCTTTCAAACTGAAATCCGCGTAAATACGAATAGCTTTATGGATGATTTTACGAATGAAACTTTTAGATCACACATATCAAAGGATTCGCTTTCTTTTATATTTCTTATAAGTCACGAGTATTGAAAAGAAAGTCTTGTAGAAATTGTGGCTTCATTTTTCAACGTTGCTTCATTTCATTTATATTTTCACATATCTTGTAAACCCTGTACTTTAAGATTTAAAAACGAATTCGTTTAGGGGTCATGTTAGGCTACTAGTTCTATAATCATTTATGAACAAACATCTTAAAGCTAGCCCATTATTGTATTCCCGCTCGGTCGTCAAAAATTTCATTCCTCACATCACAGATATAAAAAAAAATCTTTGTTCCCTATATATTTATGTTCAGTTCAGTGTATTAAGACTTCAAAATAAGACTCTTAAGAAAAAAACTCAGGTGATATTTTATGTATATATAAGGATTATAAATGAGCACACAGTCCATCTGATTGTATACATAGACACCTATATTATTATCATTATGTAGGTATCTCTCTCGTCCCGTCATTAGAATTAAAAATTATATTTTTTCATAAAATTAAGGAAAAAATGGCCTTACAATCCACCCGATGGTAAGTGGTTTACACTTGGTAGAGCCATACTGCAGCTATATTATAGTCGCAGCACGAATTTGTTAGCTTGACCGAGGAATGATCACGCTCTCACAAAATGTCGGCGTAAAATAGCGGCTTGATGCTACTATGTTTTGTATGGTGAGTGTAGAGAATATGAGACCTTTTTTACCCGAGACGAGGTATTAAATCTTAGTCCAGCCCCTCATTAATTCTAAAATATAGATGTAGACGTCTATAGGCCGCAGAATCCACTTACCATCAGGTGGAATGTATGTTCGTTATTTACTCTTATTCTATTAAAATTTATTTATTTTATTAATTCAAAAATAGTGGTTACTATTGACTCTAATTTACACAGCCTATAGCCAACTTGTTTGACAAGGTATGTTACATATACGTAGTCACCACATTCGTGTCGCGTCTGTCAGGCAGTTAACAGTATATTTGTGCACTGTGATCTTAATTTACTAATACATAATTTAAGTGTTTCTTTTTGGAATTATTTTGTGATTTTTATAAAATATGGACAAACACGTGTTTCTTTAAGTTTTGCTGTGATTTATTCTCAAGTTAAAGCCAAATTAGCACAATTTCATAACAGATATCAACAGTACTAAGAAAAGAAAGACGGCAACAAGTCATCCACCAGGTACGTGGCATTTGGTATGGAATTTTTTATTCCTTCGCTCCTGTAAAATAGCATCATGCTATAAGCAGGGATGCTACCAAGCCTGGGCTGACGCATCAGCATCCCGAGATGTAAACACCAGCGCTCTAAAAAAGAAGTATAATTCTGCCTCCAGGTCCTTCAAAAGAGTCACTGCCAAGGCAAAGTCAGAGCACATAGGCGGAATTGGTGAGAAACTAGTTTGCCTTTCCTCTGGAACCCGTGCAATCTGGTCTCTCGCCAAGGCTGTCCAGGGTAATTTCTGTCAGCTATCTCTTCCATCTCTACACCGGGACGACGAGTTGGTACCGGTTTTAACGCGTCTTTTCCGGTACTCCTACTCCCTTGGCGTAGTCCCAAAATCATGGAAGACAGCTTTCGTTCACTTGATCCCTAAAAAAGGCAATCGCTCAGACCCGGTAGTTGAACACTACCGGCCTATCGTCATCACCTCCTTGTTCTCCAAAACAATGGAGTCTATTGTTAACTGCCAGCTCATGAGGTACCTTGAGGATCACCAGCTTATTAGTGAATGCCAATATGGTTTTCGCCGTGGTCAATCAGCTGGTGATCTTCTAGTCTACCTAACTCATAGATGGGCGGAGGCAGTAGAGTCCATAGGGGAGGCATTGGCCGTTAATTTGGACATTGCGAAGGCCTTCGATCGGGTTTGACTCAAAGCGCTTCTTTCGGAGCTCCCTTCCTATGGGCTTCACGAGAAATTTTGCGATTGGGTTACCAGCTTTCTTGCAGAGCGGAGCAGCAAGGTCGTTGTAGACGGTGCAAGCTCCGATTACAAGCCTATTAATGCTGGTGTTCCATAAGGCTGTGTACTATAGCCAACGCTGTTTCTTCTGCATATCAGTGATATGTTGCAAACCTGTAAAATTCATTGCTATGCAGATGACAGCACTGGTGATGCTCTGTACACGGGTCGTGCCAATATTTCTCGGGAAAACGTCTCCGAGTACCGAGACAAACTTGTTTCTGAAGTCGAGTCTTTGCTGAATCCGATACTCTGATCGGAATGGGGGCGACTAAATCTAGTCCCCTTTAATCCTCAGAAGACACAAGTTTTCGCGTTAACCGTTATAAAGAACTCCTTTGTCGTATCTCCTCAGTTTCAAGGCACTCCCCTTGTTGCCTCAGCCAGTATCGGAATCCTCGGCGTCGACATATCGAGTAACGTGCAGTTTCGTGGTCACTTGTAAGAGAATGCCAAATTGACTTCTAAAAAGCTTGGCGTGCTCGTCAGAGCGGGACAGTATTTCAAGCCGGCATACCGCCCGCAACTTTACAAGGCGCAGGTTCGGGCGCACATGGAATACTGTTCCCATCTCTGGACTGGAGCTCCCCAGTACCAACTCCTTCCACTTGACCGCATCCAGCCCAGAGCGGCTCGAATCGTCGACTGCTGCGACTGACACTGGCGCTGCGAATAGATGTTGCATCTCTTTGCATTTTTTTCACATATACCATGGGGAGTGCTCTGAGGAATTGTTAAAATTAATCCCAGCCGCCAAATTTCGTGAATGCACTACGCGGCAAACGTCCCGATACCATCCACACCATCTGGATGCTTGGCGGTCCACCACTGTACGTTTCACAAGGAGTTTTCTTCCGCGTACGACTTCTCTGTGGAATAGTTTACCACCGGCGATTTTTCCGGACCGATACGACCTGGGGACCTTCAAGAAAAGAGCTTACTCCTTTCTTAAGGTCCGGCAATGCACCCGCAATTCCTTTGGTGTTGTGGATGTTCATGGGCGGCGGTAGTCACACATCAGGTGAACCGTATGCTCGTTTGCCCCCTCTTCTATAAAAAAGCTTACCTCTCATCTAGCCTTAAATACTGATGCTGCATGCTCGTTTGCCTCCTCTTCTATAAAAAAAAACACAGTCCATCTGATGGTAAGTGGTTGCTGTGGCCCATAGGCATTTACATCTATCCTCGATTACGAATCAAAAAAAAAGATACGTTGTCACCCGCGAGGACTAAAATGGAATGCCTCGTTTTCAGTAAAAAGGATCTTCGGTTCTCTACACTTACCATAGGAAACACAGCAGTATTAAGAAGTATTAACGTCTCTGTCAATTTTCAGCTCTATGCGAATTTTGGCTAAGTTATGAGTTATTTCTGTCTATTTTGACTGGACTATAGCAACTAGAAGATAGCGGCAATACGCCACGGCCAGAGATCGTTAAATTTCTGGGTCGATCTAAACAAGATCAAATCCTTAAAGATGTAAAGTTAAGAAGAAATATAAACAGTTCCGACCTGGAGGTATCAGGTAAAACCCGTAAAGTTTATTTTAATGAAAGGCTTACCACAAAAATGAGTGCTATTTCGAAACACCAGCCACAGGTTCCAGCAACATGGATACACATTCTGCTGGTGTAATCAAGGCTTTATTTATGTCAGGCAACTTGAGGGTAAATCTGCTTAGCTTATTCATTTTACATGACTTTATTGTTGCTAAAATGTATGTATACGACTGTTAGCCCTTTTTTATTCTGATACCATTTTAAATTTCACTTTTTACCAGTCCTTCTTTTTGTTTATTAAAGATTTTACTTTTACAAACAAAGTTTTAAGTGTAAAAATGTCTTGTCTCATATTTAAACAACTTATTCTGATTTCCGGATAAAATTCGACTACGAAAATGATGTAAATGAAAATTTGGGCCTGGACTTAGACTCAATGTAGGTTAAGTGTGAACTTATAAAAAATATATGTGATTGTAAACATGTCATTGCTCCGGAATTTATCTTTTAGATATTTTGTCTTAATATTAGAAGCCCAAGAAATAACTTTGATTTTTTAATGGTAGCCATACAACGTTTAGAAATATCCGTGGATAATATAATTTTTCTGAATTTTGGCTATTCGATAGTGTAATAATATCGAAAATACCTGGATAGCGTTATCTTTTAAAACGCATAGGCGCTTAAATCAAAATAGCGGAGTTGTCATATACCTGAGTGATATATGGCATGTCACAGTTTTGGAACTATGCCTTGTTAAAGCCGATTGCCTACTTGTTCAAATACATTAAAAGTTAAATATAATCCAAGAAGGAATATATCGTTCTCCATCAGTAAAGGATCTGGAATAATTTCTAGCACCTCTTGAAATGCACATTAATAAAACAGATGATCTCCCCTACATTCATTCTGTCGACAAATATAAATGCAATGGTAAATATAAGTACTCTATAACGCTTAGAGTACCAGTGCTTTGTGACCGAACACGGATTTACTCCAACCATAGTACACCCAACTAGGGAGTCTGCTTGTCTTGATCACATCTACGTTAGAAACGTGGATTATCAAGCACTTCATGTCATTGTATGCCAATGTGCAATGTGTTAAACCAATACCCATTTATGCTTGGTTTGAACTCCAAAACATTTAAGCCTCCAAGACCTACCCGCTTCATAGTTAAAAGAGATTGTAATGCGATAAAAGATAACCTTAAAAACACCGACTTTCTATTCTAAGCAATATATCCGACGTGAATATAGCTAATGAATACGTTACAGATGTCTTAAGCAAGCATACCAAAGAAGATTAAATTAGTAGAGCCAAGTATAACATAAAATCTTGTGGTGGTGCAAAGGCGCTGTTACGGTAATCACAAGAAGGAATAGTCGGTGACTTCCGATAGCATCCGATAGCTCAGCTCTCTTCCGTTAGGCTGCTGGTCTTTTTTCTTGTTTGCACTACTTTCTCTACAACAGTTTTCTAAATATAATTTATATGAACACTTCACATTTACGCGGGGCTGGATAAATTTCACAGCAGGTGTCCGATGTTAATCGTAAGCGATCCGATTACGTATTGAAAAAATAAATAAATAAATATCATTTTATTGCCACTTTTAAAAAAACATGTTTACTTATAAACTAATTATTTAATCTTAATTTAATTTAGGCAAACTGAGGTGACTCAGCTTTTGCTTACATGTGTGGCGGCGCTGTCGTCGCGCCGCAAGCGAAAACACACCGAAGCCTAAATCACGCTATCAAAATTCCGAATCATAAACAGTATATATAGAACATCTCCGAACTATCGCACGGAGTGTTGGCCGCTCCCCGGGCAGAACACCTTGCCCGGCGGGAGATCTCCCCTTTGCTACTACGGCCACACATGGAACTAGATCCTATGAAGCGCTGGTTTTCAGGCAATCCTTCTTACCTGAGATGTTACACGGGTGTTATGAGAATTTCGAGTTCCCCAATCACCTCTTTCATTTACTCATCTATCATTGGAATTTAACATGGTATGGTTGTGAAATTTCATAATTATTAATTAATAATTCTTGCATTCGTGCGTGTGTGTGTGTGTGTGTTTGTATGTTTTTTTTTTTTATTTATTTATTTATTTATCAGATCAAACAAAAATTACATTCCAATATAGGCTTAATTAACATCTAAAAACCACAGAGGTTTACCTTGATGCTAAATAATTAAATTCAAGTAAGCGAATTATGTACAAAACACAGTCTAATTCAATAGTTAGGTATATGAGTAGGTAGACGGTGTAACAAGAATATAAGGACTAAAAAGGTAAGTTAACAACTTAGTTTAAGTCAGAAGTAGCAAGGTAAAAGTAAAAGTAAGAGCTAGGCAGGTAGTATATTATTATTATTAAGTAGATATAGTATGTATTTATAATTTAGATAGGAAAAAAGCTTTTGAGTTTAGTTTTAATGTTTTGTTGTGATACTTTTTCACGTACATCGAAAGGTAAGTTATTTATTAAATGCGGTACCTGATAAGCAGCCGTCCGTTGCCCGTACACATTATTAGCAGTGATATGCCGGAGTCGGTTTTGTGTCATAGCGCGCGTACGTACTGGATGTTCTATATATGATTTTAAACTGTCGCAAAAGAAATATTTTTTTAATAACATGAATTTAATTTGGTCATAAACTGGTAAGATTTTACAATGTTTAAAAATCGCATTTTCATCATCACCAATTAGGATACGTATATTAGGGGATATAATATTTTTGAGAATACTAAGTTGAAGATCATAGATCTGTTTTAAATATGATTTGTACGTCCGACCATAGCTCGACAAGCCATACTGAATATAAGATTCAGCCAGGGAGTTGTAAAGCATAAGTCTTACTTTGAAGGGTATGCGATTTTTTAGGATTTTTATATTGGCTAGAAACTGACGCAACTTATTACACACTTGTTCAATGTGGTAGTTCCAGTTAAACTTTGAGTCAATTATAAGGCCAAGGTATTTTTGTGAGGTCACAACTTCGATTGTAGGGCATTGGCAAGTTCCTAGTTGATGGAGGCAGTCGTGATTATGAGCAATTAATGGTTTTGGAGTAGGATACCTCATATACGGAGATTTGATAATCATGAGTTTGGTTTTATTGGCATTTAACACTAGACCAACGTCATGGCACCATCGTATCATCATGTCTAAATCGGCCTGGAGAGCATTACACGCATTTGAGATATCCTTACCCGAAACGAGAAGACACGTATCATCTGCAAATTGGTAACAGGAACTGTGTTTCAGACAGTTATTCATCTCGTTGACATAAGATAAAAAGTGCAACGGGCCAAGTACTGATCCTTGGGCCGTGCCTTCTGTCACATTCTTAGGGTCACTGAACGCGTTATTTAATTTAACCGTAAATGTACGATTTTGGAGGTAATTTCTACACCAATTAAGTAACGGACCCCGGATACCACAATCATCCAGTTTATGGACTAAAAGTTGATGTTGCAGCGTGTCGAAGGCACGAGAAAAATCAATAAACAAGGCCAGAACACATTTTTTAAGGTTCAAATGCTCGTTTACCTCATCTGTAAACTTACATAGAAGGTCCGTAGTACTTTTACCTGCTTGAAATCCGTACTGGTTTTTGTTTATTACTTCGTGCTTGCGGTAAAAATTATGAATCTGCTCACAGATAGCTTTTTCAACTATTTTATCAATATTAGAAAGCAGAGTGATTGGTCGATAGTTGGAGTAATCATCGTGTTTGCCCTTTTTGAAAACAGGTCTCACACAGCCTATTTTGAGGTCGTCGGGATATTCTCCAGACGCAATACTGCAGTTAATTAAATTGGCAATGGGTAAGGATATACGTTTATCAACCATTTTTAGATCAGCTACTCTAATACCGTCAGGTCCAGGAGCCTTATGTGAGTTCAGTCTCTTAATAATTTCGTTAACATTGTTCTGAGAAACTTTTTTGAACAAAATACTTGAATCCACCGGTCTCTGATAAGTTAGTGGTTTGGTTAATTTTAAGCTGCATTGAGGAACAATGTCTTTAACTGCCTTTTCAAAGCTGTTTGCGAAGTTGTTAGCTATCGCTTTGGTGGTAAGGCCCTGTCCGTCAAAAAGCCTTCAGTATCGCCTCGTCAATGGATATTGTTACTCGTCCTAACATCTGGTTAATGATTTTATAAACTTTTTTTGTATCTTTAAAGTTATTATGTATTTCATTAAGATAGTATGTATTTCGTTTTGATTCTATTAGTTTATTGAGTTTATTTCTAGTTTTATTATATTCTAGTCTTATTTTAGGATCAAAAGAGCTATTTTTCCAAAGCTTAAATAAGTAGTCCCTTTTTTCACATAATCGGGTAACATTACCATTGATCCAAGGGGCTATAGGCAGATTCCTACGATTTTTAGAATACCTAACAGACCTACTAATAGTCGCAGTCTTTATAGCTGTTAGGAACGATTTTTTTTATAAATGAAAGTATATCATTTGACGAACTCATGTTATTTGTCTGTTTCCAATCTGTAATACTCACCGCATTACTAAAAATGGTATGATCAAAAGTAGTTTTTTGTGTTACATTCTGCACGCATCTTGTAGGTGGTGAGTCGTCAAGACACGTAAACACTATGCCCCGATGGTCAGCCAATGCAACGTCCAACACAGCTGAGTACGGATCTGATGTGGGGAACCTCGCAAATATGTGATCAATGCAAGATTTAGTGACTTTATTTTTTCTTGTTTCAATTCTAGTATAGTTTGAGATTCCGCACATTAATCCGCGCTCGCTGAGTGTTTGCAAATAAGTGTCCCTGTAAGATGAAATGGTTTTTAGGTCAATGTTGGAATCGCCGATTAATAAGAGGTTTTTATTAGTGTCGTAGTTTGAGATATACCTGCCAAGCTCCTTTACAAACAAATCCTTGTTTCTTTTTGGAGGTTTATAAATTGCACATACAACTACATCTACGGTCGGGGTCAGTTTTAAGGTACCCGTTATGTTTTCGAACATGATACTTTTATGTGGTGTTAGTGTAAACTTGAGATGGTTTTTGACATAAGCGATGATACCGCCTCCCCTTTCCGCCGATCGCAATCGGTAGTACATATTATAACCCGGTAAATTAAAAAGGTTAACAATCATATCTGTTACACCAACTTCGGTGTGTGTGTGTGTGTGTGTGTGTGTGTGTGTGTATGTGTGCGTGTGTGTGTGTGTGCGCGCGCGTGATTGTTCAGTTTATAATTCACGGGGATGTTTTATAAGGGTTATATCATAATGTTAAAAAAGTCTCTTAAGTTTATGTATTTTCAGTAGGTATGTTTCAAGTTTTCTGCAGCAATTTGCCGCTTCAGCAATGCTGATTAATATTTAGCTTTGAAGCTTTCCGTACTCATTTTATTTCCTTCCTTATTTTGTTATTAACGTGATCAATAAATTTTTGTTCCACATCTAAAATCAGGCCAAGATTACGGGCAGAGGTTACTTGTTCCAGAATAACATTATTTATTTTTACTTTTTCTCCAACGTCTAATACATTTTTTTATTTGGCGTTTACATTTGAGATTTAGCTGCATTGAAAACCAAAGAGTTATTTTCAGACCATGTGTGGATACTTCTCAGGTTATCATTAACTTTTTCAATAGCTTCTCGAGCGTCTTTACTGTGAAACGAGTAGTACAGTTGTGTATCATCAGCATATAAGTGATATTTACAAAACTTTATATGCCTAGGTAGATCTGCTGTAAAAATTGAAAATAGGACTGGACTAAGTAGAGAGCCTTGAGGCACGCCGCGCTGAACTGACCTGAGACACGACTGTTTTTTTTCTCCGTATTTGTCGTCAGTTTCTAACATTTGTTCTCTATTAGCGAGGAAACTGTGAAACCAAAGACATGTATTCTTTGAGAATCCATAGCAACTTAGCTTATCTAAAAGTAGTTCAGTTTGCAAACAGTTAAATGCTCGAGAATAATCAAGTAATACCATTATACTATTCATCCCCATATCCGGAGCCTCGGTCAGGTCGTCTGTGACATGTAAAAGTGCAGTTTCTGTACCATGACCCCTGCGAAAGCCCGACTGAAATTTAGGTATTATATCTTTGGTTTCTAAGTAGATCAGCACTTGATTTAATACTACTTTTTCTAAAACTTTAGATAGTACTGGCAAATCGATATAGGACGCAAGTCTTTTATTTCGGTAGAAGAATTTTTTTAGGTATGGGCCTTACCAGTGCTCTTTTCCAACATGATGGAAAAGTATTTGTTTTAATTGACTTATTCAGTATCCTCGTCACAATAGGAAGAGTCAAATCTAGAGCCAGCTTAATCATCCCTGTACTAATGCCATCGTGTCCCTCTGCATTGGTCTTTATATTATCAATAATTACTTTTACTTCCTGTTCTGTAGTAGATTTTAGGACCAGCATGTCAAGCTCTAGTGTATCAATTAAACTAGTGAAGTTTTTTTGAACAACTGTTTTGTTACTGACTGATAAATTCAAAAAGTGGTCGTTGATTTTATTGGGGTCATTAAGATGTTCAGGAAAATTATGGATTTGTGCATGTAATCAAACTGGGTACTGTTTTTTATGTTTTTTCAAAGTAGAGTCGGATTTTTCATATTGTTATTACAAAATTATTATAGTAGGCTTTTCGTTCTCTTTCTATAGTTGCAGTAACAAAATTTCTTAAATTTCGGTATTAATCTTTCGAGCTGTCTTTTTTGTCTTTCTGCGCTTTCATTAGAGCTTAGCTAAAAAACGGTCGTTGTCTTTTACATTGAATATTCTAGTTGCAGCGCTAGCTATCTTTTTTCACCAACTCTTTAGGATAAGGAGTGGGAAAGGGATGACAAGTAATGAACATAGTTACATGATGATACTCTGATATGATTTGTGTATTCATAATTTTTTTTAATATGTGCAAAATCGGGGTTAACATTTGCCCGGACTGAAGGGTGATCTTCAGAAAGCATAAAATATATAATAGATATGTGGCGGCGCTGTCGTCGTGCCGCAAGCGAAACACACCGAAGCCTAAATCACGCTATCAACATTCCGAATCATAAACAGTAAATATAGAACATCTGCGAATTAACACATGGAGTGTTGGCCGCTCCTCGGACAGAACACTTTGCCTGGCGGGAGATCTCCCCTTTTCCTTCCTCGGCTACAGTGGTGACCACCCGACGTGATCTGAACACGCAACTTCCTTCCGAAACTTCAAGCTTCATCATCATCATAAAATATCCCACCCATTCACTCCCAAGCTGATATCATCTGCAGTCTTCATACCCTGCAAGCCATCTAGCTTCACAAGCTTTATCGCAGCACTGGAATAATAATGCTTCCTGTTACTTCACGCTACTCTCTGCGCTATACAGTGTTCGGCACGGCTCCGAGCCTTACTGCTCGCCTCTGCTTCATGGCACTCTCGCAGAATACTTGCCTTCTTCTCGACTCACCGCAGATTACAAGGCAAACCACCAGCACTTGCATATTCGTTGGCAACGAGGCTGCACTATCGACCTCCGGTCTGAGCTGGGGGGTGATGTGGCGGCGCTGTCGTCGCACCGCAAGCGAAACACACCGAAGCTTAAATCACGCTATCAACATTCCGAATTATAAACAGTATATATAGAACATCTCCGAACTATAACATGGAGCGCTCCTCAGGTCTTTCCACGGCCACAGTTATGAAATTAATGTAAAAACAACTTAAAAAAATAAATAAAAAAGGCAGTTAATAAAAATAATCAAACAACGTTTGCAGAAAACTTATCACAGAAACGTACGCTGAAAATTTATTGGAGTGGTAAAAACATAAGCAATGGGTCGTTTACACATAAGAACCTGCTTGCGTTTTAATCTTGACAGTCAGTGAGACTCCGTCTTTACCATTCCTCAACTACTACTAGCACAAACTACTGACAAATTTCAGGATATACAAACTATCCAAAACTACTGTGAATACTAAATTTGGGCAACATTTTGGCGACTTTACCAAAAAAGAATCTAAAATTAAGTCGTCAAATATTTGTTAAACAAAAACTACGTATCTGTAAAATTAACTATTATTAAATGGTTGGTCACCCTATCATACGAAGAAACTGAAAAATTGTTAAAGACTTACATTTGCTATTAGCAATTCTCAATTTTTCTGATGGTATTTGTGAAATTATTAAGTAAATATTGTTGTTGTTTTAATTTTTATTTTCTTTTTACTTGCATATATTTAATACATTCCAGTATTATATATAAAATTTGGCTTGGTTTCTTATTTTATGTTTATAGATTTTAAGCAATAATCAGTTCTTTTATTGCTGTTTTATGTATATATTAATACAACCTGTCTGCTTAGGTGTATAAAATAACCCCTAATGAACTTTGGTCTCAGATTTCCTCGATACAGACTTGCCTGGTGAGGAAACTAACAGATATTACCTATTGTATAATTTTTTCTGTTATTAAACATTTTTCATTTTTCACCTCTACAGAATAAGATGAAATGGCACAGGCTGTAGTTATACTTGCTCTCTATACCCTTTAGACCAGAACACAGCAGTGTACATACTGTATTTGGCGGAGGAAATAAGTAAGAGAGTGGTAGCTATTACTAGACAGATATCTAGGTAGAAAATAAGTCTAGTAAAAGTCCTAATTTTGTTCGCAACATACTTAAAACCATACATGAAATATTTATTATTACATTAATATTTATTACAACGAAATTTTTAACAATGTGATTATTATTTCTGACCTACATAGTATATAGCCTTCACTGCTGGGAAAAGAAAATCTCCAACGTCTTTCGACACATTGTTTATCTTGACCTGCATTATTCTTCTCGATCGAGTGACATTATTGGTTTTTAGCACTGCCTTCAACCACGTTGTAACCGCGTAAGATAAGAAGAGTATTAATAATTACTGTGTAGTGGCGGTGTAAGAAACTCGACTATCTCATATACCTCATATCGTCCCGTGCGTGTCGTAAGAGGCGACTATCCCAAAAATATTCCCCTTATGAGGCAATCTTTAAGCAAGCTTAAAGATACAAATAATGTTAGAAACAGATGTTGATATACTGGCATTATCTGAATTGTGGAAAGATGAATACTATCTAAATTCCTTAACCATACCAGGCTATACAATTGCATCTTACTTTTGCCGGAAATATAAACAAGGAGGTGGAGTTTGCTTAATATTAAAAAACAATTTAGAGTTTATAGAAAGAATTGATATTGTAAATTATTCCAAAGAATTTATTGTTGAACTATGTGCAATAGAAATTCCCAAACTGAAATGCATTATCATAGGAATATATAGACCTGATAGACACTTAGAATTATTTTTTAAGCAATTAGATACACTTCTAAATAAACTTAACACAAAAGAAAAAAATAAATATATTATAATCGCGGGAGACTTTAACATAAACATTTTAAATAAAAACAAAATTACACGTAACTTTTTGAATTTCATGGCTTCATACAACCTTAAACAATTAATAGATAAACCAACGAGAATTGCTAAAGAGTCCTCCACTTGCATTGACTTACTATTTACTAATTATTCATCCCTTGTAAAGAAATCTCAAGTAATTGACTATGGGATCTCAGATCATAAAGCAATAAACATAGAAATTGATACAAGTAATTTATTAATAAAACAAAATATTACGTACTTTAAACAAAAAAGACTATTTACCAATGTTAATATAAATAAATTTAAGGAATCACTAAATAAAATAAAATGGGAGAATATAATAAACAGTAATAAAGGATTAAATGAAAACTACTCGCATTTCTTAGCCAGTTTAACAAAAATACTGAATAATCATATACCACTACAAAAAATTAAAATTAAAAACTACAGTACTAAAAAAAAATTGGCTTTCGATGGGATTAAAAAAAATCGTGCAGACATAAAAGAATATTAAAAATAATGCAAAATGAAACTAAAAACGAAGTTATATGAACACATTACAATATTTACAGTAAAATATTAAAAAAATGTATAAAAATATCCAAAAGAATAGATTACATTAAACAAATGGAAAAATCTGACAATAAAACTAAAACGATGTGGAAAATTATTAATAATAAAACCGGTAAAAATAAAACGAAATTACTTCAAAATATAATTTTAAAAGAAAATAATACATTAATTTCTTCCCCCCACATCATAACAAATATGTTCAACGAGTACTTTGCCACTGTAGGCCAATGTTCTAACTCCAATAATATGGTAAATAGACATCCCGTTATAAATCCACCAACAAACTCTTTCTTTTTAACCCCTGTTGATCCAAGAGAAATAATGAATATAATTAAAAATATTAAAAATAAACATAGCTGTGGCATTGATGATATACCACCAATCCTGGTAAAGAAATGTGCAGAAATATTAGCTATCCCTTTAGCTTCACTTATAAACCAAAGTTTTGAAAATTCTCAGTTTCCGGATGCACTAAAAATTTCACTAATAAAACCAATATTTAAAAAAGACGACCCCCTAACGCTCAGTAACTATCGACCCATAGCCCTGCTTCCCACGTTTGCTAAAATATTTGAGAAAGCCACGTGTAACCGACTCTATCATTATTTAGAAAAATACAATATATTAGACGAATCACAGAACGGTTTTAGAAAAAGTAGATCAACAACTCTGGCAGTATACCAATATATCCAAACGGCAGCGCAAAATATTGATAAAAAAAGAGCCGCCATAGGCCTCCTTTTGGATATGACGAAAGCATACGATAAAGTTCAATTCAATATACTTTTAAATAAATTAAAGGGTTCGGGAATTCGTGGCACGGCCTATAAATGGTTCCAATCATATCTGACAAACAGGAAGCAGATAGTTCAAATCGAACACCGCAACGATGAAAAACGGGAAATCGTTGTAGTACAGTCTCAAATCCGGGACCTCACATGTTCAATCCCTCAAGGTAGTGTCTTAGGATGCCTATTGTTTTTAATATATATAAACGATTTACCCAAGATAATAAATAACGAAAACACATTAAGCGTACTCTTTGCCGATGATGTGTCAGTGTTAGTGAACTGCGATAAAAACACAAATTATAACTATATTGTCTACAACACTCTACAAACTATAACAAATTGGCTTGAAGATCACAACTTAGAAATTAACTTTAAAAAGACCAAAATTATGCAATTTAAAACATATAAAAGCAGCCCATTAACTTTAAACATAAACTTTAATAATATACAACTAGAAGAAGTTGATACTTTTAATCTTTTAGGTTTGAAAGTAGATTCAAACATCAATTGGAAAACGCACATTAATTATATAAAGTCTAAAATTTCAAAATTTACGTACGCTTTATTTCAAATTAAATACACCACTGACACAGCCACGGCATTGTCAGCTTACTATGCCTATGCTCATTCGTGGCTTAAGTACGGAGTTATGCTGTGGGGAAGTAGCGTCGATATGCAGCAGCTTTTTATTACCCAGAAAAAGTGCGTTAGAATACTAGCCCAGATAGATAACACTACTAGCTGTAGACCGTATTTCAAACAACTAAATATTCTTACCTTACCCTGTATGTACATTTATGATCTATGCCTGTTTGTCCACAAAAATAATAATAGTTTTAAGAAAATTAAAGATACGCATAACTTAAATACACGTAACAAAAATAAATTATACCTACCACAGTCGCGAACAAAAATGTTAAATACAAGCCCCTACTATATGGCAATAAAAGTATATAATAAATTACCACAGGAAATAAAAAATATATCAGAATTAACCAAATTTAAATCAAGCCTCGGTAAATATTTAAAACAAAACCCCTTCTACTCAGTAGAAGAGTATTTAGATAAAAAATAACACTATTATATATTTTTATATCTTTTATAGCTTTTAATTTTATTTTATGTATGTTAATAGTACATAAGCAGTGCCCTTGTCAAATTTGCAGTGCCTGAAAAGGGCGTCTAAGTTGTAAGCACATTTTTAATTTAATACCAATTATGTACACTTAGATTGCAAATAAATGATTTGATTTGATTTGATTTGAGCTTATTTTAAGTAGACTTTGATATGCTGTAACGAATAAATATTAAATATATGATCTTGCTCAACTTTTGTACTTAGATTAGGGCTAAATCAAGGCTAAAGCAGTATCACAATGGATGATCTACCGAAGCTCCTCTCCAACTGCTTTCCATTCAATTGCTGAGAATTTCTCTCTAATATGGTCAACGAGAATAATGACTACCACATGCGTCATATTTGTGAACACGTGCTGCTTGTGAGAACTGGTCCACCCGAGTTTGATATGCATGAAAGAACTCCCAATTTATATACCTAGTTTTCATCATACGAGTAGAAGAGGTGGCATGCTTCCGTTACCAATGAACTTTTATTATTTTGTTGTATCTGGCATAGTTGCTTCGCTTGGTGGTTTGTTCTTTTGTTCTTAAGGTGAATCCCTGACCAAAATGTTGCGAAAGTGCGTTTTTCAGACTTTATTATCTCATTAGTTATGAAAAATAAACTACATCAAAAAGTACATTATTAATGTTCGATATCTTATCATCACATTACACGTTCTAATTTATTTTTATGTGCTATAAATACATTTAAAATCAACTTTTAAAAAATGACTAAAATTCTTGATTACATGCATCTGTTGCTAAACCCAACACTCTAATCATTTGAGGATAACACTAATGGATAGATAATTAAAAAATCTATAATCTCCACGTTTTATTTAAATTTTTAAGTTCGTTTTTTCTCTTTTAATTGAAATAATTCCGAAAATTGTGTGACTTCTATGATAAAGGGGCGTCGCCGCGTTCCGTATTTCGCCGCAAACATAATATTATTTGAGTACCTACCAACCGATGCGCTACGTCACGGTATATTGTAACTCGGCCGTATTATTACAGCCGTGCGGTACGTAAACATGCGATAGGGCTGCTACCTCCAGTATTTTTACATTTGCCCATTGATTTATGTGTTTTATAACTCAATGCATTTTCCTACTTTGTGTTTCCATTTAGTTTTATGATTGTACTTAAATATACTTTTTTATATAAACAAATATAATAGGTACTTTGTGAATTGAATAGGAAGTGTTCAATAAAAATGCGTGTCGTTTTATGATTGGTAGATTTAATTAAAAAAACATGTTTATGTTTGAATAACAAATCGGTCTTATAAATTTGCGGCCGAAAAATATTTGCGCCTCGGCTGAGACGTACGAAATGCTTTATTATTAAAATTTTAAATATAAAAAATCCGCATTATAATATAAAGCTTAATTAAAAATTGTTTTGGGAAACATGGACAAGTTGGAGTAAAGGAATATCTTTTACTTGGTTATAGATACCTGCAGCTATTTTACAATTTATATGTTTGGTTTTGAATGAAGTTTGGATTTATTATTATTTTTTATTTCTATTCTATTTTCTGAAAGGGTCCTAGGAAAGGAATTATCCACCGCGCTGCCCCACTGCGTGTTGGCGAACTTTGCATGTCTTAGAAATATTTTTTTTCTTATTTCTCAGACATGCAGGTTTCCTCACTATGTTTTCCTTCACCACTGAGCACGTGGTAAATCAACACTTAAAATTGCAATTACAATATTATTGGTGCCGGCGGGGATCGAACCCGGTTTGCTCGCACACTGTGAAAATTTTAGCAAGCGCTAACCATCTGAGCTGCGGCTCCTCTCCTCTCGAGCTAGAGACTTTATTTTATTTATCGTCAGGCCTGTTGGTCTAGTGGTTAGTGACCCTGACTGCTATGCCGCAGGTCGTGGGTTCGATTCCCACCCAGGACAAATGTTTGTGTGATGAGCACGATCATTTGTTCTGTGTCTGGGTGTAATTTATCTATAATATTTATGTATTTAGAAATATATAAGTATTTTTATCATTTGTCTAGTACCCATAACACAAGCTCTGCTTAGCTTGGGACTAGATGGCGTTGTGTGATATTTGTGGAATATTATTATTATTATATTATTATTGTTGGGGTATCTTTATAGTTTTCTCATCTGGTTGGTTTTTGTAAATATAAATTAAAATGAAAAGATAAATATACATAAATATCAATAAAATAAAATAAATTCCAAAAATATACAAATAAATAAAGATCCAACCATATTAAATAAAAAATAGTCTCCTATCTTTCTCTCTATGTTTTGATCTCCTAAAACGAGTTTGAGTTGGTAAAATCAAGGCAAACTTAGGGTAGGGTTGTCAATTATTATTTTGATAATAAAACTAGTGAAATTCCGCGGTTTTATATGCGCAAGCGTGAACGTAGTTAGAACATAATATAACCTTTATATTTTACATAAATATCCTAAAAAACTTATTATTTTAATATTTTACTAAGTACCTATAAAATTAACAAGTTTATTGCATTTTTATTTGAGTAATTTTTTAAGCAATTTCTTTATCTACGTCTATTTTTAGGAACCTTTATTTAGTCTGAATCATAAATAACACTATATTACTAATTTACTTACTTATACGCAGTTTTTTTTTCGCAGTTACAAATATCTTGTGAGGTTGAAAAAAGGCAGTAATGAAAAAAATAATAAGAATAATAATAATTGACGTCAACCACTTCTTTTCATAAAAATTTCAGATCATGGTCCATTAGGTTGCAGCTTCACCGAAGCACAACTTATAATAATAATAATAACAATAATAAATTGTGAATTTAGCAATTCCATTGGAATGGAGCTGGGGACGGATAAGTGTGCAGTCCTCCATGTTGAAAGGGGAAGGGTTGCTAACTCTGAGGGCGTAGATTTATCTATGCCCGTCAACTTAAGGACCCTTTCCGAGGCTGAAACATACAGATACCTGGGTATGTCACAGAACATCGGTATCGATGACACTGGTATGAAACAGTCAGTTTGCGACGTGTTTTATGCACGCTTGACCAAAGTGCTTAAAAGCCTTTTGTCCGGGGTGAATAAGACACACGCATATAATGGTTGGGTCATACCTGTCCTTATGTATACCTTTGGCATACTCAGGTGGAGTCAGACTGAACTTAACGCCCTGGATAGAAAAGTCCGCACTACCATGACGTCCCATAGGATGCATCATCCGAGATCGTCGGTAATGAGGCTGTACTTGCCGCGAAAGCATGGTGGGCGTGGCTTTTTGAGCGCGCTCACCATGCATAATCGTGAAGTGTGCAGCCTCCGTCGTTACTTCCTGGCGAGATCGGATGATCCATTCTATAATGACGTCATTTCTAGTGATAAAGGGCTTACCCCTCTATCCTTAGCCAACGAGCAATGGCAGGATCCAGCAGTGCTTAGCATTTCCGACCGGGAGACCGTATGGAAGGAGAAAGAGCTCCACGGGAGGTACTACAGGGCTCTACATGAGCCCTTCGTAGATACAGTCGCCTCCCTCAACTGGCTGCGTTTCGGTGACCTCTTCGGGGAAACCGAGGGTTTTGTCTGTGCAATACAGGATCAGGTTATTAAGACCAACAACTATCGGAGATACATCCTAAAGGATGGCACCGTCGACATCTGTTGAGCTTGTCGCCATCCCGGTGAGTCACTTAAGCATGTCATCACCGGTTGTTCGGCGCTTTCTAACTCTGAGTACTTGCACAGGAACAACCTAGTAGCCAGAATTCTACACCAGGAGCTCGCTCTGAAATTCGGTCTCGTGGACCGGAAATTGCCCGTGCCAGGCTCTACTGGGACCGGGCCATCATCACAGACAGGACTATTCTTGCGAATAAGCCTGATATTGTACTCTGATGGACCGGGCACAGTCAAGGATATTTTTGGTCGATATTACCATCCCGTATGACGAGAACCTCGTGAAAGCCGAAACAGATAAGCAATCAAAGTATCTGGACCTGGCCCACGAGGTGACCGACATGTGGGGTGGTATGCCGACCGAAATTATTCCTGTAGTCGTCTCTGCGAATGGGCTAATCCCAGTTAGCCTCTCTGATCATCTAAGGCGACTGGGACTCCGTGACGGACCGCTCCGGGCTCAAATGCAGAAGGCGGTGCTCCTTGATACTGCCCGCATCGTCCGCCGGTTCCTTCCCTTTCCCCCTAACCCTTGGCCGTTTGGTCTCCCCTGCCGAGGGCTTCCATCTGGTTGGGCTTTTATTTATTTATGTACTTTTGTATTTATTTTATTTATGTATATTTATCTTTTCATTTTCATTTATAATTATATATTTATACATCCCAACCAGATGAGAAAACTATAAAGATACCCCACAAAATAATAATATAATATTATTTTGTATTTATTTTATTTTATTGATATTTATGTATATTTATCTTTTCATTTTAATTTATAATTTTTATATATTTAAATATTTATATAACCGAACCAGATGAGAAAATTATACGGCTCCAACGATTTTAGCGACGAACGCTTGGATTTACTTTTAGAAAATGTCCTTTTGTCCATGTTTTCAGGCAATAAAAAAACTGCTTCAATATAAGAAGGTAAATTTCGACTAATCATTAACGGTCGTTATAGCTCAGGTGGTATGTCGGTCGGGCGTGATATCGGAGTTCCGTGGATCGCGTCTTGGCTTTGGTCCCGCTTTTTTTTTTTCAAGTTCCCTTCTTTTGTGAGAAAATCTATTATTTCAAACCCTTTTTTTTTAGTAATTTTTAAAAATGCGAAAATTTTAATTTTAAAAATTTAAAAAAAATATCTATTTAGTTACTAATGCTATATTTATTATTTTAATAATTACCTACCCAGTAGGTAAATATTAAAATAATAAATGTAGCATTATAAACAGTAAATCTCCCTCAAACTCAATTTACTAATATTGTTCCTAAATAAGGAATAGCAGATAAAAGATTAGTAGGTAATAACTATTGCTCCTCAAAATTATATTTGACCTCAAGGTAAAACATATCCTAAAATTCAGTAGCTAAATAAAATAATAATAACTACTATTCAAGTATATTTTCAATATGTAAGTAAATGAAAATAACAAAAATGAAGCACCATTAGCATGTAAAGTTCGAATCCATAATTAATATTTCGACAAATATTGTAATTTACACTATAAAAAGCTAATTCAATATTAGCAGTATAGTATATAGTTAAAAATAATCAAAATAGTCATTTTTATTAATTAGATAATATATTAGAATACATAATTCTAATATAATGCAACAAATATACCGAATAAAGAAAATTAAAATACATTTATCATTGTACGCCGTGTCTATTTCCATAGAAGAGTTCATTGACATTGAAAAAATAATACTACGTTCGTAGCAGTAGGTGGCGTCTTTTGGCGATTTCTTACGCGATATATTGTAGCGAGCGTCGACAGACCAAACGCTCAAGGTCGTTCGCTGGAGGTAGCGCCTTAAACGTGACTGCTGATCATGAGCTTCTGGGTTCAAATCCCGGGTCAGGCCAAATAATCAGTTATTGAGTTTTTCTGTCAAGAAATTCTACGTAGCAGCCATGAGTCATAAAGTTGGTGGTGTTTCACCCCCGTACCTCGTAAAGTACGTAAACGCGTAGTCTTTCATATTTCTTTTCGGTCGTGGCAGCTTACCGTCCCATCGGGTTATGAGACTGACGGAAGAGAGAGTGCACTTACGCTTGCGCATACTCTCGGGCGCTACTATTCTGTTCTGCGCAGATAGCAAGTCTCTATGCTAGAGGTTGGCCGCCGTGACCGGAAAATTCTATATGTAGGACATTAACATTAACATCGCCTCTATTAATATGTTAATGTTATTGCACGTGTATTTCACACGTGCAGTTCACATACGTGTAAGTGTACCCTTTGGGTTATTTGTGTGAACATTCTTTAAAAAATCTTTAATTCTTATTCTTATCTTTTAAGTGAAAAAATCTCTTACATGATGAAAATAAAATATGAGGATTTTTTTTAAGTAACAGTAGATAAAACCAAAAACGTAGTGATTATATTACACTCTTACGATTAATCGCTCCGTGATTTTCATTAATCAATGTGTAGGTAATCAATCAAAAGTTTCAGTATTTTTTATAATAATTCTACAGCCAAGTAAAACGTCTACGTAAAATTTCCAGTAAATTTACTCTATGTAAACTGCATTATTTTAAGTTTTAACGTAAGGAAAATCATTATTTTAATTCAAATGGCTTTTATATAATTTACCGCGAAAATAACGCAAAGAAATATTATGAACACTCCTTACTTAAGATGCATACAATTGTTGACGTACAATTCTAGTTATGTACTATGTGATAAAAGTCTATGGAAATTTATATAGGTCCGCATATTGTCAACAACTTGATAGTTACGCGGCAAGAAAAAATAAAGAAACCACATATATTGCTTTTTGATTAATCGGTCGAACTAATGTTTACCGACAGCTCAATTTTATGTATTGGGAGGCGCATACACCCGACTAAACAATCAACTATTAAGTTGTATAATAGCATCGTAAAAACGTACGTACATTCTTTATTTATTTTGTTCATTAAGCAATATATAAGGAAAAGCAGAAGCAAGTATTATCTTAATTATCATGGAAACTGTAATAATTAAGATATAATTGAATGCTGCAAAGCGACTGACCGATAGAAATAAATCGACTGGATCGACTGTATCGGCACAAGCATACAACTCACTTAAACAGTTCGATCGATTTTACTATTATATGTACTCGTATGCGATTCAATTTACTTGTATAATGTTTAAGGGTGGATTCAATCTGACCTGGATTTATAGACGAACTACACCAGGATTAAGCTATTCAGTGGTTTAAATCTCGAGTAAATTTATATAACGTTTTTCGGGCTAATCAATCTAAATATAAACTCGTAAAATAGATGCAACTGGCAGTTAATAATGAACGAATGTGAAGCCCGGCAAATAAATGTTGTTCTATTATGCGATGATCTGAAAGGTTATATCATGTTCATAATGATATTAGCAATAATTCTGACTGGCTAAAGAGGCGCTACTGCACGTGCAATGGCGCAGGCACCGTCATATTTATTCAGCCCAACCAGATGAAGACATAAATACATTATTTCCAGATATTTTTATCATTGTGTACCATGTACCAGCAAACAATTTTAATTCAAAAAAATTGTCAAAACGTTTTAGCATCATCCGGCAGGAAAACCGGTGACCAGGTTCGCCACCCGTCAGATTCTGTCTTCCGGAGGCGTGAAAAGTGGATTACGGAAACCCGTCTGGCTACGGCGAATATATGTGGAGCAATGAATATTAAAATGGATGAAGTATGCGATATGTTGTATGATGTATGAGCAGCAGAATCTCCTATTTCTATCATCAAATGAATAGTAATAGTAGAAAAAAAAACATCGGTTATAAACCCAAACTGCTAAGAAAAACAACTATGACAGCTACAACGAAATAATAAAAGTACATAGGTAACGGAAGCATGCCACCTCTTCTATGATAAAAACTAGGTATAAAAATTTGGAGTTCTTTCGTGCATATTAAACTCAGGTAGACCAGCTCTCACAAGCAGCACGTTTTTTATATGATAAGGATTACAAACGAGCACACAGTCCACCTGATGATAAGTGGATGCTGTGGCATGGGCCACTGCATCCAATTACCATCTATGTCTGTGAATGTCTATGGAACCATCTACATTCGATTAAGAATCAAAATGCAGATGCGTTGTCACCCCTGAGGACTAAGAAGGAGTACCTTGGTCCTAGTAAAACGGGTCCCTGGTTCTCTGCACTTACCATACGAAACACAACAGCATTTAGCTGCTATTTTACGCTAGTTTCCTGTGAGTGCGTGGTCCTTCCCCGGTCGAGCCGACCCATTCATGTTACAACCATAATATAGCTGAAGCATGGCTCCACCACGTGTAAAACAAACAAACAAATATCACGAATGTGGCATTCGTTACCTTCCTCGAACATATTAAGGGGAAATTTTCGGCAGTTGAATGGATAGCAGTTGGAGAAGAGCTTCGGTATTTTTCTATTATGCACGAGACTCTATTCAAGCCTTCCAAGAGCGATGTCACTGCGACCAATAGGTAGATCATCCACTGTGACATTGATATGAATTTGATTCACCTCTGATCTGAGTAGAAAAGCTGAGCTGAATCATTAATTTCTTATTTATTACAGCCTATCAAAGTTCACTGAAAATAAGATTGCCTAAAGATGATCCCATAAGGTGAATATTTGTGGATAGTCGCCTCTTACGCACGACACGATTTGGGGTCTAACAGCCTTTTTTTTTTGCGGATGGCAAATCATCTAATGTAGCCTTTCGCTCTGGGTGGAGCGTAAGGGAGTGTCAGACTTTTACTGACTAAAAACCATCCGTGTTCCTTCAGTGCCCTTACGTTCTGGAGCCGCGGTATCTCTTTCGAACAGCCCGCAGCCCCGGCAGGCGTTGGCCCTTGCGGGCCCCTTCACGCTGCTGACAGCTCTTTGAGGCGCGCGTGGAACAAAACGCGCCGTCGACACGGCCTGTCATCGTTAGACGGACGGACGGCGAGCTACCCATTGCTCGCTGTTCACAGGCCCGCGCCTACGGTGGCCGGGGGCCAGGGATCTAACAGCCTGGCCACGGGACATTCGCCGTAGCGAAAATTCGCGCGGCGCGAACGGCGAGGCATCTAGCGACTAAAACAAATGCATAGAAACGTATGGATCAAGTCACGCGTAGCGGCGAGTGGCGACGCGACCGGGGTAGTGGATTTTCTTACACCGCCACTACGCTGTAATACATGGTGCTAATTCTTCTTGCCATCTTACGGCCTGGCCACGGGGAACGGCGGCGTGAACGGCGAAGCGACAGGCGGGGCAAAAATTCGCGCGACGCGATTTGAGGGCCACGGGAAGTCACGTTTGCCGCTTGAAATATCTTTATCAAAGTTAACTCGATATTGCTTAGAAAGTAATTGCTTTTCGGAATCGGGTTATAAATGGAGAATTCCACAACAAATACAACACATCTAGAAAAAATTTCGAGTAAATACCAGAATGAGTGTCGAAACCTGCGATTGTATTCTTGTTAATATTCAACCAGAATTGGAGATAAAAGTTAATGCGGATAGAATTTTAAGTTGTTTTTGTCGGCCCGGCATTTTTCGCGGCGAAAACAACTAAAATATTTTGTTCCCTATACTATTCGCCGCGTCTGCCGCCGCGTTCGCCGCCCGACTCCGTGGCCGTGGCTTGCACCGTACTGATTCATACATTAGTTTCATTCGCCCGCCGCGCCACCAGTCGCCCGCGCGATTCGCCCGGTAAATTTCGCTACGGCGAATGTCCCGTGGCCAGGCTGTTACGCGGTTAAAGCGTAGTCGAAGGCAGTGCCAAAAACCAATACTGACACTCCGTCGCTACACAAATCTTTTAGTATCAGTCACAATATACCACGTATATTATATCGATAGAATCGTTAAACATAAATAATTTAAAATTTAATATTAAAAGAATTAAAAATTTTAATTTTAAAATTATCGTGCGAATAAATGTTTTTTTATTTATTCGATTATCGTGGGCGGATTTTGTATGGGGTAGAGCCACACTGCAGCTTTATTATGGTTGTAGCACGAATATGTCGGCTCGACCGGGGAGGGACCACCCTCTCACAGAATACCAGCGTAAAATAGCAGCTTAATACTGCTATGTTTCGTATGGTGAGTGTTGAGATGCAGAAACCCTTTCTTACTAGAAACGAGGCATTCCTCAGATCCATCTATTTTTAACCGAGGATAAACGTAGATGTACCTGGGCCACAGCATCCACTTAGCATGAGGTAGACTATGTGCTCGTTTGTCACCTTTATTCTATAAAATCGTAATATTAGTAACAGTGAGTTAACATTGTTCGGTTATTAACTGTATTATACGAACCGGATATGATACTATTTTGAACTTCACTACAAACTATGCTGACCATAACGAAACGAATAAACTAATTTATTCGTCCAATTGGCAGACGACTAGCATTTTCCATATATAATAGTTGGGGTAACACTTTAAAGAAACTGGTAATAGAAAAATCAGTTGACTTTAGTGTTTCATTGTTGAAGCCCGCAAATTCTTTATTCGTAACTAATACAGTAGTGCTATAGTTTATTACGAAGAAGAGCAATATTTCACTATATTATGTCATCTCGACCAAACAAAGACCACCGTACAGGATATGAGCGCAACATAGCAGCATCATTTTTATTTATTTAAAAAGGAGGAAAGGAATATCTAAATGTTAAAATTGAGCACCTTAAACCGTCAGTCGATATTCCTACTTCTGAAATATCATGACAAGTTTTTTAGTTCTAATGTATAAGTAGTAAAGAAGATCTAATATTGTAGCGACAGAATACAAGAAAATTTAAGTTTAGAGATACACAAAATAATTTTCGATAGATCCCGTCGTTCATCGAGGTCGTTTACCGGTTCAGCATTCTAGAATATAAATTGTATTTGTATTCGATTTCCATGATGCTTATAGTTCAAACAGTTCTGTTAATTTAATAAGGAGCTGATAATATAATATTATTCGTAGGTCCATTCAAAATAATTAAAATTTATGTTGTTTACTAAATATACAAATGGAATACGGAGCAAAATATTTTATTTTGTTTAAAACAATGAAATATTTTTAATGAATTAGTAGAAAATAGATTTTGCAGAGTATTTTATTCTTGCAGTCCACTACTGCTGAACGCAGGCTACTCCCATAGTGGTTACAACTTTAGACAAGTGGGTTGTCAACCGCAGTTTTTTTTTTTTTAGTTTTAAGGAAGAAGCTGCAGACCATCTTGCTTAATTTATCCTCAGTCGTTTCGTGCAACACTCGCGGCACGATATGGAGTAGTGGATTTTCTGACATTGCCACTATACAGTTTTTTAGTTTACTATTATTAAGTAAAATTTCATTGAAAAATGATCATTGTTTTCTTATGTTTGTCCAGTTTTTATTCTTTTTCTCAAGACGGGACAAAAACTAGACAAAGTATTACACTAAAACCTTAACTTTAAAACGAAAGTTGAATATTCCGGGTCTCTTTAATGAGAGTTTTATCAATGGTGACATCTGCTAAGCATACTTTGTCTTTGTTTTTATCGTATCTGAGCTTAATAAAAAGTAGGTTTTCAAAGTTCCCAGACGATAAATATTCATAAGCTACATAACTGCAAAAGAAAGGGGTTAGTTTTACATAATGTTATGTGTGCAGTATGACGTAGCCGAGAATGTTGTAGATTGTTGATGTTACTTGGAAGCTAGAGTTAGGAAATTATGAGAATTTACTACTATTAAAAGTTCAAAGGTACAGCCTACATGCTTTCTACTCCTGTTTACAGGCCTCCTCTCATTTCTGCATGACAGCGAAGTTTGCTTGTCTTTGAAACATTTTTGTTAATTCTTATACATGCGCGTTTTTTGTGATATTTTCCTTTACCGATGAGCAAGTGATAAAACAGCTCTAAAAATTTCAATCAACAATTTCATTGGTGGTGGCGGAGAACGAATCTGGGTTACTAAGGTACTGAGTAACTTACAGCGAGCGCTTAGTCTCAGAGTTACCACGGCTCTCCTGTTATTAGAAAATCTAATATTATATTAGATTTTTCTGGGTGGTAGATGACGACTAATTAATAAACTTTTTCGCCCTTGCTACGTAAAATATTATATACAGAATAACAATATGTTATCAAGTTTTGGCTTTAACAAAATTGATTGTAAGTTAGATATAAAAGTGCAAAATTGAAAATTCCATTTAAATTAGTAGGCTCTAAGCGAAAACTAGAGGGTGGACTACGATCGGATTTAATAGCAAACTACTAGGCAGATTAAACAATTTAAAAGATATGTATTAAAACACATATGTATTTTAATAGTAAAAACACTACAAATTATTACTTAAATACAATTGTAATTGTATTACATTGCATCGATAGATGGTGCTGTGCAAATTATATATTACGAGTATTAAATTTTAAATAGGTTTGCTTATAGCTTTTTTCTTAACCGCCGAGTATCTACAACATGGTAAATCAAATTTTGAAAGACCTATTAACAATATCTTTGGTTTCGATAAGGATCATTATTTTTTTCAGTTCCAATAGTTAAAATTTACAGTGTCTTAAAATTGAAAAATTACATTACCCCATTTTGAATTGTTTTTATATTATTCCTACCACAAAATATCATATAATTTTTATTTTACTCTAGTAATTAACTACTTTAATTTTATATAGATGGCGCTGTAAGTATTTTAAGCACCATAAGTTTTTACAATAGGCGAGATATAAAAGACACATAATATGTAAATAATTACTTTGCTTTCTGCTTCGAACACAATTTCTGTATTGGACCAGCAAATATAAGTTTCATACTTTTATGCGATTACCGTACAGCATTTTCAAGTCCACTGCTGAAAATAAGCTTCCCCAATCGATTGCCTCATATTTGCCATAGTTTCCACGATCTATCACGCACGCTTTACCCGATTACGGAACCGAAGATGCGGGCTATATATTATAATATACAGCCAATATAGTATGATATACGGCTGAGTATAGGCATACAGCGAAATGTATATATAAAAATGATATCATTGTAAGCATTCTCATACATTTTGGAGCGGGGAAGAGTCCATAATTCCGTCCTGACGCATTTGTTCTCTTTACCCATTGAAGTAATATGTTCTTACGTACTAGAACCGCTATTTTAAACAAAAAATGTGCGCTACTCTGTGTTCGCGCGGTTGGTTTTTTTGTCATAGAATAAGCATAGGTAGAATGATTCGTAGGTAATAGTAGATTGTATTGATAAATAGGTAAATTATATCGAGAACAATATTTAAATTTTGTCATTTATTTTGTATATTATATTTGCTTATTTAATATAATATTACATAATATTATCAAAATTACATTTTAATGATATTTTTATCTGAATATTTTAAAAGGTATCTATGTCAAATATAAAAAACATACTAAATGTACGTTTAACAAAACTTATTAACATAACATTTAAATTACAAATATATTTATTTAAATTAGAACAAGAGTCGTTCATAAATGCTGGGCACGCGAGAGTTAAAAATGAACTATTTTATTCCACTTTGATGTGGAAACCTAAAAATAAAATAAAAGAATAATAAGCAGATTTAAATATGAGAAATTTGGCCTAATTATAATAACTTGTATATATTTCTACAAAAAAAAATGTTATAATAATATTATATTCGTCCTATACTTAAGTACCCACAGAAATGTCGCATCTGAACATATTAATTTATAAATAATTTGTTTTATTATTAATCTAAAATACTTTTTTTATTGATTAAGTATCTTATTAACCAATGAAAACTGACATTTCTTGAATTATTTATTTGTGCAAATTCTAAGTACACATGACGGCATATTTTTATCAAAAGATTTTTTTAAATCCACACAACACGTAAAAATTCTACAAGCGCCTAGCGAGTGACTGATTAAAGTGCGGTGTATGCACCGCAGTTGAGTGGAACACAGTAGCTGAATGCAGTGTCGCCTCTAGTACGTAAGTACATTATAGCTGAATGTCTTTACCTTAAAATTTTAATTATTGGAATTAGTAATAAAGTGCATATTATATATATATATATATATATATATATATATATATATATATATATATATATATATATATATATATATATATATATATATATAATATGTAACGTAATTATCGCACACCCTCAGACACCCCAATTAGTATATTATGTTATAACCATAATACATACACTGAATTTTTACTTAAACATTTTTATGCACTGAATATTTATCAAATTAGTAATACTAATTCCGGAAGAATGTTGTGGTCACAGTTCAAATACACGAACGCAAAGACTTTAACATGCATGAAATAAAGTTCATTTTTCTTTATTTTTAATGAATGACAGAATTAGTAACAATACAAATAAAACTGCAGTCTTAAAAGTCTTATTTCCTTGAGTTACGGTCCATTTCAGTTTGTTTTGACTGTACAGATTTAGTGTGACTGTAATTTACGTAGTTTTAATTATTTTTGGGATAAAAAATTATCTATATTAAAAATGATAGGAATCGATTCAGTAAACGATTCTGAACAAACTACTTTCTCAAAGTGCGTTAATTACGTTACGTGTTTTGTATATATATATATACATATGATTATACTTGAAGAAGTGCGTATATTTTTATTTGCTAAGTTAGTAGGTACTTAAAACAAGACAAAATTCTTATTTTATTTCTGAAGTTTTTTTTATTTCGTTTGCAAATAGCACTTATTAAACTTCATTTATATTAAAAATAGATAAAACGAACAGAATAAAATTTAAATTGCCGTATATTTGGTTTAGCCATTTACCGACTGTCACTGTTTACTGTGTATCTATAATATACTACATGCCACTGGAAAATTCGCACTTTAAGAGGCTCAAATAAGAGTGTTATGGTTTATTATTTTATTAAAGAAATATTTACAGTGCAACTGACTCATTACTTACTAAGAGTACTGTATTTAAAAAATAAATAAATACGTCTTTTGAAAATAACCCATTACGGTAGAGGGGACAGGGGCAGAGGTTGTGTCATTTTGTAAGGAAATAAAATATTTTGCTATTTCTTAAAACCACCCCTTACCGTGAGGGGGAGAAAGGAAAAATAAATAATAAAATTTACTTCTTAAGGTTTTAAAACAATGGTTCAAATTTTGTCTGAAAAATATTGAATTAGATCTACAACTCGAACCGCTATATGTAGATGTGTAAAATTGGGACAATACCTTCCTTTTATTAAGCAGGCATCCACTAATAAATAATTTTTTAAAAATTTAAAGCCTTAGATAGTTAAATAAGGTTTTAAGAATGTTATTTTACGGGGTGATTTCATATTTGTATAGGGAAATATTATTAAACGATTATTGTAACTTTCAAATTAGTAAAAATACTTAAGGATTAAAATAATGCAATTAGTTTTTTTTTTTTCATTTTTCCAATATTTTATCTTAATTTTTAAAACCATGATACATGGTTTACGCTGAAAAAATAGCTTTTAATTGCATGTTGTTTGGGAAATCCTTAAAACTAAATTATGATAATTATGAATAATACCTACTAAAGAACTTTACAATAATCAGCCCATATTAATCATTATATATATAAAATATTGAAAATAGTAAATTGTGTATGTAATCCGACAAAAATGTAGTGAGATCAGATACAGATAAAACGGCTTTACGTGCTTTCCGTGGAATAGGGATGGACACTGCTAAGCTCTTGACTCCGGGCTGCTTCTGAGAATTTTTTGACCCAACTGATTTTAAGCCCGATGACACCTATTACTTAAAGGTCAAAAAACTTTCCTAGGTTGAGCTTAGATTTATTTTTCATTTGTTTGTAGGAAGAGAAAAAATATAGATACTTACGCAATTTCATTTATTTTGTTTGTGTAGGTACTTAGTTTTATGTAGGCAGATTGTAGTTTTCATTCCAATTTTTTTATTTAATACCAATAATTAGTGATGGTGCTTGCTAATTTAGGGCAGTATCGTATTTTTTCTATGGAAACCTAGTATTGGCTAGAAAAATTCGGAAGCAAATTAGGGATTACGTTATTGTGATCATTTTGTTGTTTATTTACAAAATAAAACACAAGCGTAAAGGTTGCCCTATTCATTTCTTGGTTTGTGTGTGGGTCCTTTTATTTGTTCGTTCATTTGTTTGTCTGTTTTACCGACAAACTGAATGTTTTTATTCAGATTAGTGTCGTTCTAAGTCTTCGCGACATTTTAATTTACAAATAAATCATCATCACCTAGAATAGCAAAAGTACTGATTCCGCGCGAACGAAGTCCCAGGAACAGCTAGTAATAAATAAAAATGATGCTGCTATATTACGCTAATATCCTGTGCGGTGGTCTTTCTTTGATCGAGCTGACATAATACACAGTTCAAAACATTCAGTTTAAAAACGTTGTATAGCTATAATTTAAGGAAATGCTGTCATGGTACCTGTTTAGATCTCAACTCTTTACCCACTTAACTTATTTATTCTTTATGGTAATACCTTACAATGAAAGGAAAATAAAGCTGACATAATTCCTGTTGTCATTCTCTGCTGGTAAATCTACATATATTTTTTTATGGAATAAATGTGACAAACGAGCACACAGTACACCTGATGGTAACTGGACATTTTGTACCACAGACATCAACATTTATCCTCCGTTACAATGTAAAATCTGTGAGAACATCACGGACGAGGCGACTCATTCGTGATATTACCATAATACAGTTACAACGTGCCTCTTCGACGTTGATATTGATTAGGTTTTGGTGGAATACATTACACTCAACATAGATGTCGCAGACAAAACTATACACGTTGATAAATGTAAATTAAGTAAAACTAATCGATAAGTGTTACGTACACAGCGGCAACACAATGTTGTAAAGAAACAGTCCATTTACATTCTCACAAACCAACAATTATTCAAGATCCGGCCTGACGCTTAGAACAACACGGCAGCCTTTATTCTGTAAGCAATAACTTGAGACCCAAGTTATGACCCAAGTTATCAACGTACACATGTGCTTTGATGTCGAGTTCGTAATTAATTTTCTTGAATTATACTTTAGGCTAATATTCACAGATTGTTTTTGTATCGTTCATGCTAGAAAAAAAGCTTTGCCGATAAAATATGAGTAAAGTAAAGTAAAGTTACAGCCTATATACGTCTCACTGCTGGGCTCAGGCCTCCCCTCATTTCTGAGAGGGTTTAGGGCAAGGAAGTGTCCGCCGCGCTGCCCAAATGCGTGTTGACGAACTTCACATGTCTTCGAAATATTTTTTTTCTTATTCCTCAGACATGCAGGTTTCCTCACGATGTTTTCCTTCACCGCCGAGCACGTGGTAAATCAGCACTAAAAATTGCAATTAACAATTTCATTGGTGCCGGCGGGGATCGAACCCGGGTTACTCGCGTTCTGTTATATTTACAGCGAGCGTTAACCACTGAGCTACCACGGCTCTTCGTAACCGTTCCTCTCAGCACGTCCCAAGCGCGACGTTGCACTCCGATAAAATAAAGTACAAATCAGATGTGTCAATAGCGAACGATTCGGTCGTAGATCGGTCGGCTAGGTCGCGTAAAAGTACTGATGATTGTTATAAATTATTTTGAATGATCTGAAACAAACGATTTTCAGAACCACTTAAAACTTTAAACTTTCACTTTCACTGAAAACATTGTGCGAATTGTGAATATAACAGTATTACGAATAGACTTTAATCTACTTTTCATTCAATATATAAAAATGGTAGTCGCTTTGTCTAAACTGTACTAACTGTACGAAAACGTTTGTTATTACTTTCACTCCACATTCACGCTTAAATTGTATGGAAGTAAATATAAATTTTGTTTACAGACCCATCTACTGAAGCCAAACTTCGTTATAAAACATCGTCTCGAGAAACAAATACATCACGTGAACATGACTACAATTGATCTTTCATATGATACGTTGTTACTAACAAACCCACCAACGATTACAAATATTATAATGATGTAAATACAATAAAAGTTTATCAAAATATAAGAATTAACACAACGAATATTTGTTACCTAGCTTTTCCTAAAAAATCAAATTAAGTCTTGAATGAAAGAAATCCATTGGAACGTTTTTTCTGCTACAGTAAAAACAATCGATAATAGTTCGAAATAGCTTTTGTTTGTTTTAATTCGCTGCATACAATTTTTACAATGCGTATACAAGTACACCAGAGTATTTTGATATAACTTATTTTCATTTTTAAGAGATGCAACTTAACATCTATTACTAGAAATATAATAATATGTGATTTAAAATGTAGACAAAAGATCTTTATTTTGTTTTGTATCAGTACTAAATGGCTCCAATAATTGGCGCTTAATTTTATTAAATAAAAACGTTAAAAAAGGGTTATTAAGGAATACATGCATGCGAATAATCCCCTAGTAATGAGTTGATGGCTACCATGCTGGTTCTATTGTAAATCATATTAATAATATGCATATTGTTTTATATTGAAAAACTAACACAGTACTATTGCGCTATTCTTTCGTGCTGTTTCTTCCAGAAGATTGGTAATTTCTGAAACAGTAGGAGTAAATAAAAATGACTTTCAATAACTATTACGTTATGAAAATATATAATGGCTTAGAAATAATGATATCTGCAATAGAACTAGAATAACCGACATAGCCAACGGATTACTGAATTGAAGTGATAATATGCTGCTAATATAGCTGTCGAAGAATCGACAACAGATGGGGAAGAAAGGTTCTCGAGTTGTATCCTTGTACCAGTAAGCAAAGGGAGGTCCATTAGTAGACGGAAAGACGTCTGAGCAATAGATGCAGGAAGTCGGTGTATTCAGGTGGCTTAGGGTCAAAGGCTGTAATGATGATGATTATGATGTATAACGTAATAATCTACATTGAACGAAAATATTCTATTCTATTCGTTTCATCTATTCATACGCCACAATATTCATAGAGATTTTTTAGAACAGTAGATCATCATCATCATCATCATTACAGCCCTTCACAAGTTCACTGCTGAACATAGGCCTCCCCCAAGGTATGCCACAAAGCACGGTCCTGAGCCACCTGCATCCATCGACTTCCTGCATGTCTTACCAGGTCGTCACTCCATCTAGTGGGGGGTCGCCCTACACTTCGCCTACCTGTACGAGGCTGCCACTCGAGAACCTTTTTTCCCCGACGGTTGTCGGTTCTTCAAGCTATATGACTGGCCCATTGCCACTTCAGCTTACTTATCCGTTGGATAGAATGAAGTAGATATAAATAAATAATTATAATACATTATTTTTCTATTTATTATTAGTTGTATGGTGTCGTAAAGATAATGGAAAATCCTAGAAATATCTTATGACCTCCGACAAATAAATGAGACGTTTGTACTTCATGTTTACGCCACGCAAAAAATATCTAGACCAGTGACCGGAAGCAATGTCGAAGACTTAAGACGTCATGTACTGTGATCAACACTTCACTTCTTCTTATTTTTCGAGGGGTTGCCTAACACAGAAAAATAGTTTGCCATGCCATATTGCATGTTGTGCTACTTCAAATACCCTCAAAATATTTTTGCTTCGTAGAAATTGTGAACTTAAAACGAAAACCACGAAAGTCGTCAGAAATGCTGAAACGAATTTAAATTGAAATCCCACATTCATTACCCTTTTCCCTTATATTTGCTTTTCTTACTACTAAAAACTAACAGTAAACTATTTGAATAGGTGAATTGTTCTCAGATTAATTTCTGTACCTCTAGATATATTTAAACGCTCACGCTCTTCGTAGTCTAAAACGACATTTAATTATAAACGTTTTCGAATAAAGCTTATCTTTGCCTTATTCGAAAAAGTATTTATGTAAAATTTAGACCGACATACTTCACGCTGCTTCACGTTATAACACTTAACATAATTAAATATCTAATTGTAGCATCCCTCTTCTGGGTACAGGTCTCTTCTTATTTCTGAAGGGGTTGCTTGACACAAAAAAATTGTTTGCGCTACCATATTGCATATTGCGCGCTTCACGTGCCCTCAAAATATTTTTATTTTGTGGAAATGATGAAAGCGCATTTAAAACTACTATCATACTGTTGCACTGGTGCTGGTGGGGATCGAATTTAGGTTGCTCATATACTATAATGAAATTTTGGGCTAGTTCTTATCTCAGTTATCTTTGAGTTGCCACCAGTTAGCGAAGTAATAATGAGTTGCTTGAATTTTAACGAATTGATTATTACAGTTTGGGATAGTGGGTTTTAGAGGGATGCATGGCTCTAGAGATATCCTCATACATTTCCTCCACCTTCTCATCGGGATGTGCCGAGGTTAGTGCGGAAACCGAATACCATTTGGTGATTCTGAGTATTAGGTACGCAACCCTCGTCGACACACTCTCAATCTTTACAACGTTGTTGACGAGAGACTTGTGGACAATAAATCCGACACCTTCTTGGGACAGATTGTCGCCCTCCCGGTGATAGAACAAGTTGCCGTATTCGAGAATTACCGTGTCCTACCGCTCTCTTCGGACCTCGGATTATATGCCAGCGCAACTTATCTGCCACTTCTTCCAGCTCCAGTATCTTCTCGTCAGTCGTCAGGGTGTGTGAGTTATATGTTGCCAGGCCGAGTCGTCGTAGGTGGTAACGGAACCTCCACCGGAGATTCTTAGCACCCCCTGCCCCGCCGTTACCGTGGTCGCCACCGTAGCCAGAAATAGCGGGGCTGCCGTTTTTTGTGCCATTCCTCACGGGGGAATGTGTGCCATAGTTGCCATGCTTGGCGAGCGGGTTGGCAACCGCAGTTTTTTTATTGTATAGTTGTTGTTATCAGGAAGATGCTGCTGCCCATCTCCCATGTCTGTCGTCTTCCCTCTATCGCCTATTACGACACCTACGGGAAGATATGGGGTAGTGGATATTCTCAGCCGCCACTAGGCGGCTATATATATATATATATATATATATATATATATATATAATATTCTCCTTATGAGGCAATCTATAGTCAGGCTTCTTTTAATTGGATCTTGATAGGATGTAATGAATAAATATTAAATGTATGATCCAACTCGACTCTTGTTCTTAGATCAGAGTTGAATCAAGGATAAAGCAGTATCACAATAAATGTACTGCAGCTCCTCTCACAAACGCTGAGCAGCAGCATCTTCTATTTCAGTCATAAACTTAATAGTAATAGTAAAAAATAAAATCGTTTACCAACCCAAACCGACAAGCGAAGCAACGTAACGGAAGCATGCCACTTCTTCTATGATTAAAACTAGATATACAAATTTGGAGTCCTTTCGTCCATATCAAACTCGGGTGGACCAGTTCTCACAAGCAGCACGTTTTCACGAAAATCACGCATGTGGTAGCCATAACCCTCTTCGAACATATTAAAGGGAAATTTTCGGCAGTTGAATCGATAGCAGTTGGAGAAGAGCTTCGATATTTTTTATTATACACGAGACTCTATCTATATGTAATCTATCTATATCTGATAGATCATTTACTGTGACATTGATATGACTTTGATTCACCTCTGATCTGAGTTGAAAAGCTGATCTGATTCATTCATTTAGTATTAATTTATTACAGCCTATCAAAATTCACTGAAAATAAGATTGCCTAAAGATGGTCCCACAAGAAGAATATTTGTGGATAGTCGTCTCTTACGACGACACGCACGGCACGATATGGGGTGTAAGAGGTATTGGATTTTCCTACACCGCCACTACACGGTAATACATGGTGCTTATTCTTCGGTTTAAATTAATAAGTATCAGGATAATAATTCCCACCATTTCCATTAATCCCCACGATACAAGAGAAAATCTTAGTGTAGGGGTAACGTTTTTAAAAAAAAAAAAAAAAAAAAAAAAAATGAGGAAATGAGAATAATTCTTCTGCTATCTTACGCGGTTAAACCGTAGTCGAAGGCAGTGCCAAAAACCAATACTGTCACTCCGTCGCTACACAAATCTTTTAGTATTAGTAACAATATTCCACGTATATTATATCGATATAGTCGTCAATCATAAATAATTTAAAATTTAATATTAAAAGAATTGAATTTTTTAATTTTAAAATTATGGGGTGAATAAGTATTTTTTTATTTATTCGATTATCGTAGGCGGACTTTGTACGAGGTAGAGGCACGCTGCAGCTATATTATGATTGTAGCGCGAATATGTCGGCTCGATCGGAGAAGGACGACTCTCTCACAGAATACCAGCGTAAAATAGCAGCTTAATAGTGCTATGTTTCGTATGGTGAGTGTTGAGATTCAGAGACCCTTTTTTACTAGAAACGAGGCATTCAATTTTAGTCCTCAGGGGTAACAACGCATTCTGCGTTTTGATTCTTAACTGAGGATAAATGTAGATGTGGGCCACAGCATCCACTTACCATGAGGTAGAATGTGTACTCGTTTGTCACCCTTATTCTATAAAATCGTAAGATTAGTAACAGTGAGCTGAGATTGTTCGGTTAATAACTGTATTATACGAACCGAACATTATACTATTTTGACCTCTGAAACGAATAAAATAATTTATTCGTCCAATTGGCAGAGGACTGGCATTTTCCACATCTTACAGTTAGGGTAACATTTTAACAAAAACGGTAATAGAAAAGTCAGTTACCTTTAGTGTTTCATTGTTGAAGCCCGCAAATTATTTATTTATAACCAAAAAGTAGTGCTATAGTTTACTACGAAGAAGAGCAATATTTCACTATATTATGTCATCTCGACCAAACAAAGACTACCGTACAGGATATGAGCGCAACATAGCAGAATCATTTTTATTTATTTATAGACACGCAGTTACCCTTAGAATGTTCTTCGTCGCCAATTATGCAGGTGGATATCTAAATGTTTAAATTACAATAAACATCTTCGCTATTCTTACTTCTGAACTATCATGACAAGTATTTTATTTTTTATTTATAAGTAGTAAAGAAAATCCAATATCAAATCCAATATATCGACAGAATACAAGAAGATTTAAGTTTAGAGATACACAAAATAATTTTCAATAGATCCCGTCGTTCGTCGAGGTCGTTTACCGGTTCAGCATTCTAGAAAATATTAGTATTTGTATTCGATTTCCATGATGCTTATAATTCAAATAATTCTGTTAATTTAATAAAGAGCCAAGAATATAATATTACTCGTAAGTCCGCCCAAAATTATTTAAGTTTATATTGTTTACTAAATATACAAATGGAATACGGAGCAAAATATTTTTTTAAATAATGAAATATTTTTAATGAATTAGTTTGAAAATAGATTTTACAGAGTTTATGAGTATAGTATAATGGAATAAACTCTTGCAGTCCACTACTTCTGAACAAAGGCTACCCCATAATGGTTGCGACACTAGGCAAATGGGTTGGTAGCCGCAGTTTTTTTTTTTTAGTTTTTAGGAAGACGCTGCAGACCATCTTGCTTAATTTACCCTCATTCGTTTCATACGACACCCACGGGACGATATAGAGTAGTTGATTTTCTCACATTGCCACAACACAGTTTTTTAGTTTACTATTATTAAGTAAAATTTAATTCAAAAAGGATCTTTGTTTTCTTATGTTTATCCAGTTTTTGTTATTTTTTCTCAAGACAGGACAAAACTAGACAAAGTATTAAAGTATTACAATAAAACCTTAAGCTTAAAATCGAAAATTGAATATTTCGGGTCTCTTTAATGAGAGTTTTATCAATGATGACATCTGCTAAGCATACTTTGTCTTTATTTTTATCATATCTGACTTTAATAAAAAGTAGGTTTTCAAAGTTCCCAGACGATAAACATTCATAAGCTACTTAACTGCGAAAGAAAGGGGTTGGTTTTACATTATGTTATGTATGCAGCATGATGTAGCCGAGAATGTTGTAGATTGTTCGTGTTACTTGGAAGTTAGAGTTAGAAAATCATGATAAATTTACTACCATTAAAAGTTCAAAGTTACAGCCTATATGCTTTCCACTTCTGTTTATAGGATTCCTCTCATTTCTGCATGACAGCGAACTTTACTTGTCTTTGAAACATTTTTGTTAATTTCTTAGACATGCGCGTTTTTATTGTGAATTTTTTCCTTTACCGATGAACAGGTGATAAAGCACCGCTAAAAATTTCAATCAACAATTTCATTGGTGTTGGCGGGGTACGTATCTGATTTATAGGGTACTGAGTAACTTACAACGAGCGCTTAGCCTCTTCTGAGCATTGATTTATATATAGTAATATATAAGTCAATGCTTTTAAGCTACCACGGCTCGGCTGTTATTAAATAATCTAATATTATATTAGATTTTTCTGGCTGTATACTAGTAGGTGAAAATCTCTTTTTGCCCTTTCTCCGTAAAATGTTATATACAGAATAACAATATGTTATCGAGTTGTGGCTTCAAAAAATTGGTTGTAAGTTAAGTGAACAATGCAAAATTTAAAATTTTGTTTTAAATTAATAGCCTCTTTGCGAAAACTAGAGGGTGGACTACGATCAGTTTTGATAGCAATCTACTAGGCAGATTATACAATTTAAAAGATATGTATTAAAACATAGATATGTATTTTAATAGAAACATTCTACCAATTATTACTTAAATGCCATTTTACAAGTAAAAATACGAATGTTCGAATTTCAGATTTCTCTCCAATTTCATTTAATAGCTAAATTGAAATATCGTTCTTTATTTTAAAAAATTGAATCTGCGTCGGGAACGTTTTCGAGGGATGATATTTTACAATTTCGAATGTCACTTAAATCTGGACAAGTCTTTCGATAATCTTAGCCTTAAGCCTTAACCATCCATCGATTCCTTGCAAGCCTGTCGCCACTGTCATTGCCAGACCCTTTTACTAAAATAACTATTCTTTCCTAGTTCTATACAACTAAATGGTGATTTGTTGTTTTCGCCTAACTAAGGATTAGGAGATTAGTCTGGATATTATAACTATAGCAATCTTAGGACAGTTATTTTTTTTTATTTCACAGAATAATAGTGAATAGTGAGCACACATCCCACCTGATGGTAATAGGATACTGTGGCCCATAGACACCTACATCTAAGTTTAATTAAGAATCAAATTTCAGATACATTACATCACCCTTAAGTACTAAGATGGCATACCTTATTACAAGCAATAAGGGTCTTCATTTCTAATCACATATTATACGAAACACAGAAGCTTTAAGCTAATGTTTTGTGATGGCATTCTGTGAAAGCGTGTTGCTTCCGCGGCCGAGCCGAGACTTATTCGTGCTTTCGATATTCGCCCACATATTTGGCGATAAAGAAGAACATTCTAAGGGTAATTGCGTGTCTTCTTATCAATATTTATACATATAATAAAAATGTGAAATGCAGATGCCTGTATATTTTATATCTTTTTAATAAAAGTGATTGCGGGGGACTAAAATAAGTAAATAAATACATATCTACCAAATTTATAATTGTCTGTCTGTCTATTTGTTTGTTAACATATCATGTATAAAGTATCAATTCATGTCAAAATAATCGTTAGGAAAATTGTGAAGGGTATCGTTGTTTTAAATTTAGACTTTGTTTCATTAAAATCGGTTCATCCTATCAAAAGTTATGATTAATGTTCTGAAGTATGAGTATGAAATATAGGTATTTTATTTATTTCTTTATTAATCAGCTTAATCACAATGTAGAATATGTCGCTCCGTTAATTCATCACCAAAAACAATTACATTAGGTATACTTAAACTTATAAAGTTCTCAAATCCGTAATTAATTATAAAAAGTAGAAGAAGATAATATGCATTTAGTTACAAAAAATAAAATGAAAAGTTCCCAGATCAATCACATTGAGAAGTGAGGAATTTGTTCAATGGTGACGTTGAGTGAGCGAGGACATTTTTGTAATTAAATAATGTATTTCACATGTAGTTTTCTATATTGATATAATTGTATGTCGACGCAGTAAACAAAAAATAATAAAGAATAACGCAATCAATATTTATAAAAAATATATAAATCCTAATATCTTAGTTAATAAAGTACAATAGTTAAACAATGTCATCGATAGATGGTGCTGTGCAAATTATTTATTATTCAATTTTAACTAGGTTTGATTATAATTTTTTTCTTAACCACCGAGTACCTACAACATGGTAAATCAAATTTTAAAACAGTTATTAATAGTTTCTTTGGTTTTGGCAGGGATCATTCCTTTTTGCAGTTCCAAAAGTTTTAAAGTTTACATTATCGTAAAATTGAAAAATTACGTTACCCGATTTTGAATTGTTTTTATATTATTCCTACCCGTTATTTTCAAAATATTATATAATTTTTATTTTACTCTAATAATTATTTAACTACTATAATTTTATATAGATGGCGCTAATAGTATTTTCAAGCACCATAAGCTTTTATTATAAGCGAGATATGAAAGACACATAATATGTAAATAATTACTTTTCTTGCTGCTTCCAAAATTTCGAACTCTAAGAGGCTGAAATAAGGGTGTTATGGTTTATTATTTTATTAAAGAAATATTTTACAGGGCGATTGACTCATTACTTACTGAGAGTACTGTATTTAAAAAATAAATAAATACGTCTTTTGAAAATAACCCGTTACGGTAGAGGGGGTAGGGGCAGAGGGTGTGTCATTTTGTATGGAAATAAAATATTTTGGTACTTCTTAAAACCACCCCTTACCGTGGGAGAGAGAAGGGGTAATTAAATAATAAAATTTGCTTCTTACGGTTTTTAGACAAGGGTTCAAATTTTGTATGAAAAAAATTTAATTAAATCTACAACTCAAACCGCTATACGTAGATGTGTAAAATTGGGACAATACCTTCCTTTTATTAAGTAGGCATCCACTAAGGATTATTTTTAGAAATATTTAAAGCCTTAGATAGTAAAATAAGGTTTTAAGAATGTTATTTTACGGGGTGATTTCATATTTGTATAGGGAAATATTATTAAACGATTATTGTAACTTTAAAATTAGTAAAAATGCTTAAGGATTAGAATAATGCAATTATTTTTTTTTTTTTTCACTTTCCCAATATTTTATCTTCAAGTGTTAAAACCATGTTACATGGTTTACGCTGAAATAGAGTGTAGCAGCCAGACTAATCAACCCTAAACGGGAATAAATAATATATACTCTGCTGCTACCATAACGCGGAAGTCGAGGATAAAAAACATTTATTTCCTAACTATCCTTGGCTACTGAGATACTGCGATACTGCGGACTGCATATAGATAATTTGACGTTCTTATAAAGAAACAAGAATCAGACGACGAATATATTCAGCGACACATCGACTTCACACGCCGCTATCGTCACGTATCCGTCGACCAATGGTGAGCCGTTTCTTCAACGCCGCAGTTCGCTTCTTCTCGCCGTTCCGGAGCTATATTCCACGCCGCCGCCGCTCACCGACTACGCGCGCGCTTTTTTTTTTGCGCCCGAAGCAATTAAAGGGCTACCCTATACGTAGGGAGGCGGAAAATGCATTACGCATACCACGATAGCCGGTCTATCGTGGTTATGAGGGGCTCACTGTCCTACCGGGGACCCTAAGTGATACCCTCTAAAAACCGCCTTTGGGGACAGGCAACCGGCTGATTAAGCTCTATTGTGCCTTATCATGAGCGACCCTCTTTTGGGAAAAGAGGGCGCAGGCGGCTAAGTGCCGCTGAGGGAGTGCCTACGAAGGCAAATTAATGTTAGTTATTACAATAATTTTATTTAATTAGAGTTGGCCTGAGCCGCCAGGAGACAGTTCAGGTCGTTTGAAAGTTTATTAGGCGGGTCCGAGAGAGAGTTTCTCGGCCTGCGGGCACGATAGCGAGAGGGGGGTGGGGCTGCATAAGAAGCTGCCTCACGAATTAAATGGTTTGGGTGCGACTCTGAGGCTTTGAAGAAGTTCTCAGAGAGTTTTTAAAAAAATTGTTGAATTGTTGGGAGCTCTAAGTCCCGATGAAGGTCGGCATTACGGACGTACCAAGGTGCGTTCGCAGCTCGACGACAGAAGAGGTTCTGAACTATTTGGAGTTCATTTAAAATATTAGGGTTTGCGTGGGCAAAGACGGGACCCGCGTAGGACATGACTGGTCGTATACAGACCTTGTAAAGGGTACGCTTGTTTCGAAGGGACATTTTACTGTGTCGGCCCAACATACTGTTGAGCCTACACAGATAAAAACGTGCGTGACGGGTTACTCTTTTGACGTGGGGCTTGAAAGTGAGCCCTGTGTCTAGAGTGACACCTAAATATTTGGCGGACGTATGCCAGGGGACAGGGGTCCCTAGCAAACGTATTGGTGGAGTGTTTTTGAGACGGCGTCGTTTATAATCGAAGTGAACGGCGGAGCTCTTCTCCGGGTTCACATCGATGCGCCATTTTTTGAACCAAGCTCCTAGGTCATCAACTGACTTTTGGATCTTGTTCCGTATGAAGGGTAGTGAGACACCTTTGCAGTAGATGGCAGTGTCGTCTGCGAAGAGGGAGAGTTGAACACCTTTCGACGGGATGGGAATGTCGTTGGTGAACAGGATGTACAGCAGAGGAGCAAGTACTGAGCCCTGAGGGACACCAGCCTTGATAGTTCGCTGTGAAGAAAGCGTGCCTTCGTGTCTAAAACGAAAGGTACGATGTTTTAAATAGGAGGCCACGAGACGAACTAGACGATCGGGGAGACCTATTTTATAGAGCTTGTAGATGAGGCCTGTGTGCCAGACTCTATCGAAAGCTTTAGCTATATCGAAAAAGACCGCGATGGTCTTATGACGACGAGGATAGAAACCGCTGAGGATATATTCCACAATGCGGTGAACTTGTTGGGGACATGAGTGTTTGGCTCGGAAACCGAATTGATGGGGAATGATAAGAGGGTCGCCGTCTGTGGGAAACAGATAGCGCCTCATACGCGTTTGGATGACTCTTTCGAAGAGCTTGCCCATTGCCTTGAGGAGGCTAATGGGGCGATGGCTGGAGGGGGAGGTTGAGAGGCTTGCCTGGCTTGGGAATTCCAATCACAGTAGCCTCTTTCCACGTAGTGGGGAAATAACTGAGGTTGAAGCAGGCGTTGAAGATAATAGATAAAAAGGTTAACACCTGCTCAGGAAAGTGTTTTAGGGCTTGGTTGGAGATGCCATCCGCGCCCGGAGCCTTTTTAGGCTTAAGTCCTTTGATGAGGGATGAAATCTCATCATTGGACACAGAGATAGGTTCGGAGGCCGTAGGGGGTGAGTTCCGGCGGCGGACCTCATCCTCCACTGCCTGGACATGAGAGGGGTCGACGGGTTGAGAACTAGGAGAGCATTGAGCGGCAATGCTATCTGCAAAGCACTCAGCCTTTTCCTCGTCCTCGAAGGCAACCGTGCCGTCGGGACGGGAGAGAGGGGGAGTGTGGGTGATAGCGTCTATGCGGAGCTCCTAGCCATCTGATAGTACGCTATGTGAGAAGGAGAGATATTCTCCATGAGCTTACTCTTTTCGAGGTCTCGAAATTCAGAGAGGCGGAAGCGGAGTTCTCGTTGAAGACGATTGGCCGCGCGCCTATATTCGGGGGGTGGGATATTTTGCTGCTCTCCGGAAAGCAGCTTTTTTGGCTTTTAATAGGTTGCTAATATGTAGGGGAAGCCCACTATTGTTAGCAACCGGGACGACCCTTTCGTTCTCCTTAAGGGAGGATTTAATAAGGGTGGAGAGTGAATCGACCGCGGTGTCGATTTTTTTCGGGACTATCTAAGTCCGACGGTAGGGAGATGGTAGAGTCCTGTGAGTCCAAAGCTTTAGCTAGGGACTCCTTGAATCCCTTCCAGTTAGTGAAGGTTTTCGTGTGTGTTGGAGGAGGTGGCTGATGGCCAAGAATGAGGGAGACCGGTCGGTGATCTGATCCTAGATCGTCTAGTGTCTCGATTGCTCTGAGGTTGAGAGAAACTCCTTGGAGTAACGCAAAATCTAACACATCGGGGGGCGTGATCGGTATTATCGGGAAAGTGAGTAACACCGAGAGGACTATGGACGGTAATATCAAGAGACTGCGTGATATCGAGCAGTATCTTGCCACTAGGGGACGTAGTGCGGCATGTCCATTCAGTATGCTTGGAGTTAAAATCTCCAAACATAATGACTGAATTGCCTAAAGATAAAATGGCCTCAAAATCCTTTTTGAGGGGATAGGTTCCTGAAGGGATGTAACAGGAGGCTATGAGGATGGACTGATGTCCAGTCATAGCTAGCCTACATACCGTTGCTTCCATGTTGGTAAGCTGCGTAGTAGAAATGGGCGAACAGTGAAGTGTCTTCTTGTAATAGATGGCAGTTCCGCCGCCTCGGCGGTCGGGTCTGTCGTTACGAAGAAGAGAGAAGTTTTTAATAGAAAGGCCTCTAGTGTCCTTAGCTTTGAGATTAGTTTCCTGTAGGAGGAGGAAATCGACTTTACGATTTCGAAGAAAGAGCTTGAGCTCTGGGAGGTTATTTCGCAAGCCGCGAATATTAAATGATACAAGCGATAAACCCTTAGGTTTGATACGACCGTGAGATCTTGGTAGGTTAATTCGCTCAGTCATTGAAGTTAAGTTAATTAAGTTAACTTAACTTACAACGCTAACAGAAGGTTATTGTGCTCCGCAAGAACGAGGAGACGTTCTTGGGGGGACTTGGCCGCGCGCAATTTGCGTGATACTACTGTTATTTCCCTAACATCGATATTCCTAATAGCGGAATATAGCGTGTTGTAGTCGTCGATTGCGGGCTCTGCTTCATGAGCGTACGAGGTTGTCCGCGGTGGGTCTGCCTTTTTGGGCCCCCAGGGAAAGACTGGAGGCTGCATTGGCTCGGAGAAGCCCGGAGGGGGCCGAATTATGCCCTGAGGGGGCCTAGGGGGACCCGGGCCTAGGGGGACCCTGAGAGGGTCGAGAGAAGCCCTGGGTGGGCTGAGAAAGGCCCTGACGGGGCCGTTGTTGGAGGGCCGGGAATGAGCGGTCATTCGTCGGCGGTGGAGCTTGCCTACTGGGGCGAGGTTGAGGTGCGCGTGGGCAACCCTTGTAATTAGCCGAGTGTCCTGTCTGGTTGCACAGGACACAAGCGGGCGGGGATTCGGCGTCTTTGGGCCGGGGACACTCTTTCGTGTTATGTGGTTCGAGGCACTTAACGCACCTGGGTGGGGCGGAGCAGTTGGCCGCCGCGTGACCATAAAGTTGGCAGCGGCGGCACTGCGCCGGGAAACCGGGCCTATGTGGGGGCTCTACCTTCACCCTCGACAGGCCACACACTGTGCGTACCTGCCGGAAGATGGCTTTAGCCTCCGGCACGTTCGATAGGATTACTAGGGCAAGGTTGTATCTCTTGCCCGTTCTGTTGTGCATTTTGTGCACTGCCTCTACTGGGAAACCTTGGGACTTAAGGTCCTCAAGGATGTCCTCGTTAGAGAACTCAAATGGGACGCCTCGGATGACGGCCCTGACTTTACGCTCTTCAGGGAGAGCGTACGTGTGGTAGGAGATTCGTTCTATATCTGACGGAAGTCCTCGATCGAGCTTGGGATGATTTTGATCGCCTCCCCGAGGTTGACGGCATGATCATACTTGATACCTGCGTCGTAGCAGGTTTTGGACAGCTGTGTGAATTTTGCCTTGTCTCTTAGGAAGACAGGGGGGCGGGACTTGCTTCTTAGCAAGGACTGGTGCACAACGGGAGGCTGGTTTGGTCGGTGTGGGGATGTCTAGTGACATCAGTGGGACGGCGGCAGCGCCGGGGGCTGCGGAGGTTGTGGGAGCGGCAGGGGCCGCTGAAATAGGGGGAGTGCGTTTTATCGCGGTGCGCTTACCGTTGCGCTTGGAGGTGACGGTGGTGAAAGTGGACTCCCCGGTTCCGTCGGAGTCAGAGGATTCCGATGAGCCAGAGCCTGAGGTAGTGGCGGGCCTCTTCCGGGAGGTCAGCGCCGAGGACTCGGAGCATGCGTACTCCATTTCTAAGGGGGCAGATTCGAGGGGGGCAAAGGAGTTCCTCGTTTCGAGGTAAGACGCGATTACCTGCGGCGGAAGGTGTGCCTGAGGGGCAGGGAGGGGAACCTGGGCGGCGATGTGGCGATGGCGGCGAGGACCGTCTCATTGCCATTTAATCCGAATTGGTTAATGAGGGCGGCGAGGGACTCAGTGAAGCTGGGTGTGGCCATTTTGGGTCAGTAAGCAAGCTAAGCTATGTAACGATAAAGATGAGGACGGGTCCCTGTTCTCTGTAGAACAGGGACTAGAACGCGAGACGTACTACGACACACTATACACGTAATAATAATGCAAGAACACAAGAAAAATGACAGTACACAAAAAAAAATGAAAATTAAAAATTGAAAAATGATAAATGAAAATGATAATGAAAATGTAAATGAAAATGAAATGACAAGTGAAAATGAAAAATGAAAATGAAAAGCGGAAGTCAGTCAGACCTCCCTGCCCGAAGACAGGGGGGCAAGAGCTGTAGCGAGAAAGTGACTCACCGGCAGCCTCGACGCTGTTCCGCGTGAGCAGGACAGCGGAGGCGCGTGAGAGCGAGACAGCACTACCGTACTGTACGGGAGCGCGGACCACCAGGAGGCGACCGTCCGAGAGCGGTGCCGCCGGCGGACTGAGCACTGCGTCGGCGCTGTACAACGCGAGCGGGACAGCGGGGGCGCGAGAGCGGGAGAGCACTACCGTACAGGAACGAAAGCGCGGACTACCTGGATGCGACCGCTCGGAAGCGATGCCATAGGCGGAATGAATGAAGGAAAACGCGCGCGCACCGATCTGCATGTCTTTTATAGCCCGGTCCAGCGACGTAGCTTCGTGAACAAGAAAACAAGTCTCACGCCGGGAAACGAAACGTAGATAATAGTTGTATATTTTGAATAATTTTCATTGGTCATCATATAAGCATTATAATTGGCTAGATAAAATAAAAACTGTTACCATTGGCAAATCAATTGTGAGCCAGCCATATAAATATAGGCAAGGTTGATGCAAATATATTCCATTCCACATTCATTCCATATTCATACTTCAATCGGACTTACATAAACAGTCGTTTCATTTCTCCACCTTAAAACCACTCGGAGTCTGTTAATAGTGGACCGTCCATCTCCACTATTACAGTGGTGACCCCGCCCTACAACACCGAGGTGGAAGATCCCGTACGAACAAAATCCGGTACGAACACCAAGAAGGAACACCCTGCGTCGTACCACTACTATTACACGAACACCGCGAAGGAAACCCGTGGCGAACACCGAGAAGGAAGACTTCAGTATATATAAAATCAGTGTAATCAAGCCGTCATTATGGAGCAAGAGGCGAACACATATACATCAATTGTCGAAGAAATTCGGAAGTTATCACACGAAGTGGCTGCACTCAAAGCTTCCCAGCATCACACCAGTTATCAGCAACAGTACAACCAGCGCAATCAGCAACACCGAAGATCACCTTTTCGTCGCAACCGCTCTGCAAGTAGAAGTCGAAAAAGCTCAGCATCAAGATCCCCTTACTGCTACTATCATCGACGTTTCGGGTTCGACGCAAGAAAATGCACAGAACCGTGTACATTCAAAAATGAAAATGCGAAGGCGCTCGAACTAACTAATACACTCAATGCGATGGGATCCAGCGTAACAGCAAAGTCCTACCGTCTTTTCGTCACCGATAAAAAAGCAAGCTTACTTTCCTTATCGACACCGGAGCAAATATCTCAGTGTTACCGCCGAAGCAAGGACAGAAGTTGAAGCCACTGGATTTTCAACTCTATGCAGAAAACAATACGGTGATTCCTACATATGGAGAAAAAACAATGGAACTTGATTTAAATCTACGCCGACCATTCAAATGGAGATTTATCGTCGCTAAAGTCAGCAAACCAATCATCGGTGCTGATTTTCTTCAACATCACCAGTTAATCGTCGACATCAAAAATAGAAGAATCATCGACGGGAAAACCAATCTTGCATCTGTCTTTTGTCCAAGCAACCAATCTGCCCACAATAAGAAGCATAGATGAGCAACAACCGTATCACAAGATCCTCGAAGAATACCCTGGTATCACAAGAATAACTTCAATGAAATTAACACCGAAGAACGACGTTGAGCATTTCATCGAAACCAATGGACCACCACTTCATTGCCGTGCACGTCCAATCGCACCACTCCTATACGAGCAAGTGCGAAAGGAATTCGAAAACATGATTGAGCGAGGAATATGCCGTCCAAGCAAAAGCCCTTGGTCATCACCACTTCACATTGTACCGAAGAAGAACGGAGAATTACGAGTTTGTGGAGGTTACAGAAGACTGAATTCTGTTACCACTCCTGACCGCTACCCAATACCGCGAGTCAGGGATTTCACTCATCAACTATCAGACAAGACTATATTTTCCACCATCGATCTCAACCGAGCTTACCAACAAATAAGAGTACGCGATGAGGACATAGAGAAGACAGCAATAATTACCCCAATGGGATTATTCGAATTCCCAAGAATGATCCCAGGATTAAAGAACGGAGGTCAAACTTTCCAAAGATTCATACACGAAGTACTTCATGGACTGGATTTCGTTTTCGCATTTATTGATGATCTCCTTGTTGCAAGCCCTGATAAAGAAACGCACGAAACACATCTACGCACCGTGCTACAGCGATTAGAAGACAACGGAATCACAATCAACCCTTCGAAATGCATATTTGGACAGCAAGAAGTTCAATTTCTTGGTTTCACCGTCAGCAAGGAAGGAATCAAACCGCCTGCCGAAAAAGTCAGAGCAATCATCGATTATGCAAAGCCTAAAACTATCGAAGAGCTAAGGCGTTTTCTTGGGATGATAAATTTTTACAGAGAACACATACCTAAAGCCGCGGAAATCCAAGCACCACTTCACGCCTACCTTCACAACAAGAAGAAAAAAGATAAAACGTCAATTGAATGGAACGATGAAGCCACGAAGGCATTTGAAGCTTGTAAAGTTGCGATCCAAAATGCAGCTTTACTCACTCACCCATCACACGAAGCAACCCTTGCTATCTTCAGCGACGCATCCGATCTCACAGCAGGAGCCGTTCTCCAACAATACAGCAATGGGAAATGGCAACCACTTGGCTATTTTTCGAAGAAGTTCTCCGATACACAACTACAGTACATTCGACCGAGAGCTACTCGCTATTTACATGTTTATCAAGCACTTCAGAAAAACGTTCGAGGATCGAAACCTGATCGTTTTTACCGACCACAAGCCATTAACATACGTACTTTCAAAGAAACCATCACTATCGGAAACACCAAGAAGAGCAAGACAACTTATTTTCATAAGTGAATTCACGACCGACATACGTCATATCAGTGTAAAGGACAACATAGTCGCCGACGCACTCAGCCGCGTACCAATCGACAGCGTAACGTGTCCTACATCAATCGACTATCATAACATCGCCGCAGCACAAAACAGAGATAGTGACAACATAAAACATCTATCGAAGAAAGGTAACTTGTCCATCAAGCAAGTTACAATGCCAATGACGCATCTACCTATATACTGTGAAGCCTCAACGACAACCATGCGACCATACCTACCAGAAGAATGTCGTCGCGAAGTCTTCAATGCACTGCACAACATCAGTCATCCAGGTATTAGAACAAAAAGAAAACTCATCACTGAAAAATTGGTGAGCTCCCTACAGTGCTACTCGGACTACGAGCAACACCGCGTGCAGACACTAGTCTTAGCGCCGCTCAGCTAACCTACGGCTGCAGCATAAGACTGCCGTGTGACTTCTTCAGTTCAGCAGCGTCAAACAAACAAGAAATGGATTACGATTTCGTAACTCAACTTCGAGAATCAATCAACAAAGCCTTATCGTCGAAATGCACCGAAATGCAATCACACAGAAATAATAAATCAGTACTCATTCACCAAGATTTGAAAACATGCAAGCAAGTTTTTGTAAGAAACGACGCAATGAAAAAATAATTTCAACCTACCTACGATGGACCATATAAAGTATTAGAGAGAAATAGCAAGACTTTTAAACTACAAATACCCGGAAGGAAATCTACGATTACTTCGATCGACCGACTAAAGCCTGCCTATATTATTAATGAGGATACTTCAGAGGATTCATCATCATCATCATCAAAACCACCAGCGAGGAAGCTTGAAACTCCATCATCTACATCAACCCAGTTGAAACCTATTTTAAAAACTACGAGATATGGGCGAGTCGTCAAGCCTCCGGTACGCTTTCGCTAGGGGGAGAGTGATGTAGCAGCCAGACTAATCAACCCTAAACGGGAACAAATAATATATACTCTACTGCTACCATAACGCGGAAGACGAGGATAAAAAACATTTATTTCCTAACTATCCTTGGCTACTGAGATACTGCGGACTGCATATAGATAATTTGACGTTCTTATAAAGAAACAAGAAGCAGCCGCAAATATCATTCAGCGCCACATCGACTTCACACGCCGCTATCGTCACGTATCCGTCGACCAATGGTGAGACGTTTCTTCAACGCCGCAGTTCGCTTCTTCTGTCGTCACTCGGAGTCTGTTAATAGTGGGCCGTCCATCTCCACTATTACAATAGTTTTTAATTGCATGTTGTTTGGGAAATCCTTAAAACTAAATTATGATTATTATGAATAATACCTATTATAGAACTTTACAAAAATCTGCCCCTCTTGATCATTATATATAAAATATAAAAAATTGTCTAATTATCATTGTGTCCAAGTTAGTAATCCGACAAAAATGTAGTGAGATCAGATAGAGATAAAACGGCTTTACGTGCTTTCTGAGGCATGGGGATGGACACTGCTAAGCTCTTGACTCCGGGCTGCTTCTGAAAATTTATTGATAGAAAAATGATTTTAAGCCTGATCACACCTATTACTTAAAGGTCAAAAAACTTTCTTAGGTTAATGTTACGAGCTTGAGGTTCGTGACAATAAAAATTGCCGATAGAATTACCTAAATTAACACTTTAATTCACTTTACACTAATTAAAGTTAAAAACACTAATAATTAATTAATCACACTGATTAACTTTATTCCGCTCCGAAGCTTCGCTTGTCTCGCCAACTTCAATACTTCCCTGATCGCATCTTGCTGCGCCTATTTATATAAATTAGCAGCGAAATATCCAGCATATTCAAGTAAACACGCGCAAGGTACCGAGAGTTCGTATTTCAACTTCAAGAAGTTTAGTTCTTCAGTTCGAGACTAGATGGCGCTAGTGCCGTCAACTTGAGCGCGTAACACTGCCCTCTCCTAAGACATGCTCGTCCCGAGCATTATCGGTCCCATAATAGCGATCCACGTGGACGATCTTAGGAGTCCCTCTTGCGCCTTTCTGTAACGGCTCCGCAATGTCTAGGGCTGTCCTATCCCATGGTGCACCAACATTGCACAATTTCGATGCTCCTCTACTACGTGTCTGAGGTCCCTTCACGGCCGCACAACTTGTACATGCACGACACCAATCCTCGACATCGTCACGATAATGGACCCAGAAAAACTGTTCTCGGACCTTCAGTAGAGTTCGTTTAACTCCCAGATGGACTCTTGAACGACCATTATGGCACAGCTGTAGAACATTCGGCACTTTAGCTTTAGGGACAACCATTTGCAAACGACAGCTGTCTACTCGACCATTGTCCCATTTACGGCACAGGACTCCATCCTGAATCAGCAAGCTGTCCCATTGGGCCCAATAGCTTTTCGTGGTTGAACTCATCGCTGAGACGTCCCTCCACTTAGGCTTGGTAGCCCGGGCCTTCATCTCTTCCAGAATCGGCTTGATGTCCTGATCTTCCTGCTGTGCATGACGTAGGCTGTCCTTCCACCCGTTGCTGAGGTGGTCTGTCCTGAGCATCCTCACGGATACCACTTCCTTACTCTCTTGCCTACTACAATGGTTGCAATCTTCAGGAAAAGGTCTTCTTGACAATGCATCTGCGTTGCCGTGAGATTTCCCGCTGCAGTGTCTGATAGTAAAGTCGTATTCTTGCTGCTGCTGGGCGGTGCTGTTAGCCGTACTTCCTTTATGAGACCGTTCACCTTCCCCTCCTAGGGTATGCTTAGGGCAGCTGGACCGAAGATGGCCCCTTTCCCCACAGCCATAGGGCTGTATCCTTTATTGTAGTCGCGAACCGTAACTACTGCAACCTCCCTAGCGTGAGGTGAACGACGATCCTGTCGCCGCCAGGCAGTGCCGTTAGCTGCACTACCCTCCTGATATCGTTCACTTTCCCTTACTAGGGTTCGCTTAGGGCAGCTGGATCGAAGATGGCCCTTTTCCCCACATCCATAGCACCTAGGGCTGTATCCTTTGTTGCAGTCGCGAACTGTAGCTGCTGCAACCTCCCTGACACGATGGGGACGATGATCCTGCCACACGGCTTTCACCTCCAGTGCATGAGCCAAGGCGCCCTTAAGTGTCTCGTGGTGCCCGAGCCTCACAGCAGCTCTGACTTCCAGGTCGCGGATGCCGTCGATGAATATCTGCACCAGGTTCCCTTCAATGAGCGCAAGTACAGACCGGTATGCTTTTCGCACCAGCTTCTCCACCTCTAGAGCCCACTGCTGCAGGTTTTCGTTGATGCGCTGCACGCGATCTTTAAGCTGCGCACGAAAGACGTGTTCCAGGTGAGCGTCGCCATATCTTGCCTCCAATGCCTCAAGGAGTTGCTCATAAGTTACTTCCTCACAGAGAGCTTCCAGAACTGTTAAGGCCTGGTCGCGCAGGCCTAGTGTAAGAGCAGTCATGGCCTGACTTTTATTTCAGCCGTTCGCTTTCATAACAGCCTCAAACTGGATTTTGTAGGCTGACCTTGAACCCACGTAGCAAAGGTGTAGTAACTACTACGGGAGCTGTAGTTCCATCCCCAAGTTTGAGTTCGTCCAGTGATTTCTTCATGTCAGCCATTACGTTGTCAACCCGATTGTTCACTTGGTCGATTCGGGTTTCAGCTTTCTCGATTCGGGTTTCAGCTTTCGCGATTTGGGTTTCAGCTTCTGACAGGCGGTTGTCATGCTGAGCAACCCTATCCTTCACCTCCTTGATTTCCTTCCCGAAGGTAGCGTGAAGGTCCTTCATGAGGAGCATCTGCTTTTCCAACCGACGGGCTGTTCCTCTTGTCCGTCCCGCAGCTGCTCTTCCAAACGACGGGCCTGTTCCTCCTGTCGGCGAGCCTGTTCCTCCTGTCGGCGAGCCTGTTCCTCCTGCTGCTCTTTCAACAGACGGGCCTGTTCCTCTCGTCCGCGCTGCAGCTGCTCCTGTAGCATCGCCATCAGAGCACCTAAATCAGGTGTTGCAGATGTAGGAGCTACTGACGGGCCTGCCGCCGGCGGCTGGCCCTCCGACGTCTGCAGCGTTGCACCACCAAATCTTCTTTGGTCCGTCTCCTGCTGGCGTTGACTTCTGGTACGGACACCCTCCGTTTCCTCCTTAGGTAAAATCGGCATAATATTATCCCACTTCTGACACCAATTGTTACGAGCTTCAGGCTCGTGACAATAAAAATTGCCGATAGAATTACCTAAATTAACACTTTAATTCACTTTACACTAATTAAAGTTAAAAACACTAATAATTAATCACACTGATTAACTTTATTCCGCTCCGAAGCTTCGCTTGTCTCGATAACTTCAATACTTCCCTGATCGCATCTTGCAGCGCCTATTTATATAAATTAGCAGCTAAATATCCAGAATATTCAAGTAAACACGCGCAAGGTACCGAGAGTTCGTATTTCAACTTCAAGAAGTTTAGTTCTTCGGTTCGAGACTAGATGGTGCTAGTGCCGTCGACTTGAGCGCGTAACATTAAGTTTAGATTTATTTTTCATTTGTTTGTAGGAAGAGACAAAAATATAGATCCATTTATTTTGTTTGTGTAGGTACTACTTAGTTTTATGTAGGCAGATTGTAGTTTTTATTTAATATCAATTTTTTATTTAATATCAATAATTAGTAATGGTACTTGCTTATTTAGGGCAATATCGTAATTTTTGTGTGCAAATCAAGTATTGAGTAGAGACATTCGGGAGCAAATTAGGGATTACGTTATTGTGGTCAATTTGTTGATTATTTACAAAATAAAACACAAGCGTACAGATTGCCCTATTCATTTCCTGGTTCGGTTGTGGGTCCGTGTATTTGTACGTTCGTTTGTTCGTCTTATTTACCGACTAACTGAATGTTTTTATTCATATTGGTGTCTTTCTAAGTCTTCGCGACATTTTAATTCACAAATAAATCATCATCATTTAGAATAGCAAAAGTACTGATTCCGCGCGAACGAAGTCCCAGGAACAGCTACTAATAAATATAAATGATGCTGCTATATTACGTTAATATCCTGTGCGGTAGTCTTTCTTTGGTCGAGATGACATATTACAGTGCAACGTTACTATTCCTCGTAATAAACTAAAGCACTACTGTATTACCGATAAATAAATACTTTGCGGGCTTCAACAACGAAACACTGAGGTCAACTTATTTTTCTATCACCATTTTCTTTAAAAAGTTACCCTCAGTAAAAGATTGGAGTGATGCTAGTCGTCTGCCAAACGAACGACTAAATTATTTTATTCGTCCGCTTATGGATGACATAGTTCGTAGTGGGGGTCAAAATAGTATCATATCCGGTTCGTATATTACAGATACTAACCGATGCATGTTAACTCACTGTTGACACGCTTCGGTTAATAACTGTAGTAAAAAATACAGTACAAAAATACTTATTCTTTCGATAATTTTAAAATTAAAATTTTAAAATTTTTCAATATTATATTTTAATTTATCTACGGTTAACGATTATATCATACACATACATAATATACGTGGCTATCTTAACCTACTGTTACTTATATTGCAATATTGACGTCATTTTATTAGACGCAAATAGCGTAATCATACTAGTAATTATCGGAGTATTTTTATTCAAATAACTTATAACCTTTTTATTTATTTTTTAATTTAAAATATATCTGGCATTTACACTTACACATTTACACGAACTATTTCAATTACTTTTAAAACTATAGAACCTACATACTTGTTATTTGATAGTCAATCAAACTTAAGTACCTAGACCCACGTTACAAATTTAATAAAATCCGTTTAAAAACGTTGTATAGCTATAATTTAAGGAAATGCTGTCATGGCACCTGTTCAGATCTCAACTCTTTTACCCACCTGACCCCCGGACGACGAACGTCGTTTGTACCTTACAATTTAAGTAAAAATAAAGCTAACATAATGCCTGTCGTCATTCTCTGCCGATAAATCTACATATAGGTATGTCTTTTTATGGAATAAATGTGACAAACGAGCACACAATTCACCTGATGGTAACTGGACACTTTCTACCACACACATCAACATCTATCCTCCATTACAATTTAAAATCTGTGAGAACACCATTGACGAGGCGATTCATTCGTGTTTCAACCATAATATAGGTGCAACGTGCCTCTTCCACGTTGATGTTGATTATGTTTTGTGAAATATATTATACTGAAGATAGATATCGCAGACAAAACTATACATGTTGAAAAAACCAAAATAAGTAAAACTAATCGATAAGTGTTACGTACAGCGAAAACACAATGTTGTAAAGAAACAGCCCATTTACATTCTCACAAACCAACAATTAATCAAGATCCGACCTGACGCTTAGAACAATACGGCAGCATTTATTCTTAAAGCAATAAGTTGAGACCCAAGTTATAAACGTACACTTGCGTTTTGATGTCGAGTTCGTAATTAATTTTCTTGAATTATACTTTAGCCAAAGATTCACAGATTGTTTTTGTATCGTTCATGCGAAAAAAAAGCTTTGCCGATAAAATATGAATTTAAGTACAAGTCACAAGTGTCAATCGTGAACGAATCGGTCGTTTATCCTAGGTTGCGTAAAATTTCTGATGATTGTTATAAATTATTTTGAATGATCTGGAACAAACGATTGGCAGAACCGTTTAAAACTATAACCTTTTGTTAATTGAATGCTTTGTGTGAAATGTGAATGTAACATTATTACGAAAAGATTTACTTTTTATTCAATGTATAAAAATGGTATTTGCTTTGATTAAACTGTACTAATAATATGACGCTAAAACGTTTGTAACTCATTAGTTTCACTCCGCATTCAGGCTGGAATTGTATGGGAGTAAATTTATAGTTTCACTACAGCACCATCTACTGAATTCAAACTTAGTTATAAAACATCGTATCGAGAAACAAATATATCACGTGAACATGACTACAATTGATCCAATGATTTCTTAAATTTACGCGAACACTACACATTGAATAAAACTAAATTTACGGATTCTATCGCGTTTATTTCACTACTTTTACTTATTTTTAATTTAAAAAGTTGCTAAATTTAGTTTTATTCAATACAATTGATCTTTAAGATTATATGTAGTCACTAACAAAATACCGACGATTACCAATGTAATAATGATGCAAATACAATAAAAGCTTTTTTTATAGAAGAGGGGGCAAACGAGCATGCAGCTCACCTTATAGTAAGTGACTATCGCCGCCCATAAGCAACTGCAACACCAGGGGGAATTGCAGGTGCGTTGCCGGCGTTGCATGCAACTTCTATTCGACTCGATTCGAGCCGCTCTGCGCTGGATGCGGTCAAGTGGAAGGAGCTGGTACTGGGGAGCCCCAGCCCAGAGATGGGAACAGGTGGTGTGCCGGCATGAAATATTGTCCCGCTCTGATGAGCACGCCAAGCTTTTTAGAGGCCAATTTGGCCTTCTCGTCCAAGTGACCACGAAACTGCACGTCACTCGATATGTCGACGTCGAGGATTCCGATACTGGCTAAGGCAACAAGGGGGAGTGCCTTGAAACTGAGGAGATACGACAAAGTGGTTCTTTTTAGCGGTTAACGCGCAAACTTGTGTCTTCTGGGGATTAAACTGGACTACATTTAGTCACCCCCAATCCGAGACTCTGTTCAGCAAAGACTCGACTTCAGACACAAGTTTGTCCCGGCACTCGGAGACGTTTTCCCGAGAAATATTGGCTCGGCCGGTGTAAAGAGCATCACCAGTGCTGTCATCTGCATAGCAATGAATGTTACAGGTTTGCAACATATCATTGATAAGCAGAAGAAACAGCGTTGGCGCAGCCTTGTGGAACACCAGCATTAATAGGCTTGCAATCGGAGCTTGCACCGTCGACAACGACCTTGATGCCCCGATCTGCAAGAAAGCTGGTGATCCAATCGCACAATTTCTCGGGAAGCCCATAGGAAGGGAGCTTCGAAAGAAGCGCTTTGTGCCAAACCCGATCGAAGGCCTTCGCAATGCCCAAACTAACGGCCAATGCCTCCCCCTTGGACTCTACTGCCTCTGCCAATCTGTGAGTTAGGTAGACCAGAAGATCACCAGCTGACCGACCACGGCGAAAACCGTATTGGCGGTCACTAATCAGCTGGTGATCCTCAAGGTACCACATGAACTGGCAGTATACAATGGACTCCATTGTTTTGGAGAACAAGGAGGTGATGGCGATAGGCCGGTAGTTGGACGGGTCAGAGCGGTTGCCTTTTTTAGGGATCGGGTGGACGAAAGCCGTCTTCCATGATTTTGGGACTACGCCTATGGAGTAGGAGTACCGGAAAAAACGCGTTAAAACCGGTGCACTGCACTTCCGGCATGGAGCACTCACACCGCGGGATGGTCGGCAGCGTACTCCCGTTATCGAGAGCCGAGTTGGACGCAAAGAAAGAGCCTAGAAGATCGGCTTTCTCCTTTGCGGTATGAGCCAGTGAGTCGTCCTCCCTGTGCAGAGGTGCAAAAGATGGCTGACAGAAATTCCCCTGGACAGCCTTGACGAGAGACCAGAACGCACGGGTTCCAGAAGGAAGGCGAACTAGTTTCTCGCCAATTCTGCCTATGTGCTCTGACTTTGCCCTGGCAATGATTCTTTTGAAGCTTATCGAAATATAAGAATTGACACAACGAATATTTGTTACTCGAACCTATCTTTTCCTAAAAAATCAAATTAAGACTAGAATAAAACAAATCCATTGAAACGTTTTCTCTGCTACAGTAAAAAACTATTTATAATAGTTCGAAATAGCTTTTGTTCGTTTTACTTCGCTGCATGCAATTTTTACAATGCGTATACCCGTATACCAGAGTATTGTGATATAACTTCGACCAGAAATTCAGAATTTTTGCTACCATTTTATATTTTTAAGAGATGCAACTTGATATCAATTGCTAGAAATATAATAATATGTGATTTAAAAGGTATACAAAAGATCTTTATTTCATTTTTCTTCATCAGGCCTTAGGATTAGAGACCGCAGTACTAGATTTCCCCAATATTTGGCGCTTAATTTTATTAAACAAAAACATTAAAAAAGGGTTATTAAGGAATACATGCATGCAAATAATCCCTAGAAATGAGGTGATCGCTACCATGCTGGTTCTATTATGAATCATATAAATAACTGTACATTGTTTTATGTCGAAAAACTAATCGGGCTAGTGTTTCTTGCTGGTTCTTCCAGAATAGAGATAATTTCCGAAACTGTAGAAGTAAATAAAAAATGATGATTTCAATAAATATTATGTTAAGTAAATGTATAAAAGCTTAGAAATAAGGATGTGCAATAGAACCAGAGTAACTGACATAGCCCTACGGATTATTGAACTGAAGTGGCAATGTGCCGGCTATATAGCTCGAAGACCCGACAACCGATGGGGATGAAAGGTTTTCGAGTTGTATTCCTGTACCATTAAGCTTAGGGAGGTCCACTAATAGATGAAGAGAAGACTTGGCAATAGATGCAGGAAGTCGATGGATGCAGGTGGCTTAGGGTCAAAGGCTGTAATGATGATAATTATGAAGTACAACGTAATAATGTACATGGAATAAAAATATACTATTTGTTTCTTCTATTCATACGCCACAACAATCATAGAAATGTTTCACAAAATAGAGAAAGAGAAAATTATAATACATTATTTTTCTATTTCTTATTAGTTGTATGATGTCATGAAGATAATAAGAAATCGTAGAAATATCTTATGACCCCCGACAAATGAATAAGATGTTTGTACGTCATGTTTACGCCAGGCGAAAACATCTAGACCAGTGACGGGAAGCAGTGTCAAAGACTTGAGGCGTCATGTACTGTGATCACCACTTCACTTCCTCTTATTTTTGAAGGGGTTGCCTGACACAGAAAAATTGTTTGCCATGCCATATTGCATGTTATGCGACTTCGAGTACCCTCAAAATGTTTTTGTTTCGTAGAAATGGTGAACTTAAAACGAAAACCACGAAAGTCGTCAGCAATGCTAAAACTAATTTAAATTAAAATCCCACATTCATTACCCTTTTCCCTTATATTTGTTTTCTTACTACTAAAAACTTACTTACTTACTTTTACTAAAAATTAACAGTAAACTATTTGAATAAGTGAATAGTTCTCAGATTAATTTCTGTACCTCTTGATATATTCAACCACTCACGCTCTTCGTAGTCTAAAACAACATTTAATTAAAAACATTTTCAAATAAAGCAAAGTATGCTTTATTTGAAAATGTTTTTTGCAAAATTTAGTCCGACATAATGCTTCACGTTATAACACTTAACGTAATTAAATATCCAATTGTAGCATCCCTCTTCTACCTAGTCTCTCTTGTTTAAAAAATTACTTATTCTAAATTGCGCATTCTCTTCTTGTTTCTGAAGGGGTAACTTGACACAGAAAAATTGTTTGCGCCACCATATTGCATGTTGCACGCTTCACGAGCCCTCAAAATATTTTTATTTTGTGAAAGTGATGAAAGCGCATTTAAATCTACAATTTACCATTGCATTGGTGCTGGTCGAGTTTGGGTTGCTCATATATAATGAAATTTTGGGCTTGTACTTATCTCAGTTATATTTTAGTTGCCACCAGTCAGGGATGTAATAATGATCTGCTTGAATTTTAACGAATTTATTATTACAATTTGGGTGCAGATATCACGTGCTTGGCTGTGAAGCAAAACATCTTGTGGAAATCTGCAGGTCTGAGGAATAAAAATATTACGAAGTCAATTGAAATTCGCCGACACCATAGGAATGGCGTAGCCTACTAATTGCTTTTTAATCTTCAGAAGACATGATAGGAGCCGAACACATGCCCTTAAGTAGAAGATACATATGCTCTAACTGTACTTTACTTTTGTAGTTTAAGTCTTTCTTTCATTATTGCATCATCATCATCATCGTCATTACACCTCTCCACAAGTCTACTGATGAATATAGGCATTTCCTAAGGAACGCCAAAAACCACCGTCCTGAGCCATCTGCATCCATCAACTTCCTGCATATCCCACACGTCTCTCCATCTAGTGCAGAGACACCCTACACATTTTTATTGTATAGCCCATCGTAATTCTACGAATTCTAAATCCACATTTATGTATATTTTTAATTCTACTCTAAGTACTAACATCGAAGAACGAAGAACCATGTGATAACAGAAAACACTGGTGTAAAATAGCATCATCAGCATATCAATATCATTTCTTCATCTTACAGTTCTTCACTAGTCTAAACATGCCCAAGATCACCTGTATCACTTTATCCATCGAATTCGTGCACGTCTTACCCGGTCGCAACTCCATTTAGTACAGAGCCAACGGTGAATTTTACAAAATGATTTTTACCTTATGCAATATCTTCTGTTACATCTGACATTATGTAAATTGCCTCCACGATACAGGATAAAATAGTGTCGGTGTAAAGTTTTATAAGATAACATAGAATAGAATAGAATAGGATTAAGAAACAAAATGCGTTGTCACCCCTGGACACTGCGAAAAAAATAACTCGTTTCCCAACTCCTGTTTCCTTTTGTCTACAAGACATATAACCTACACGACATACTTACCTATAGATGAGAATATAACCGCCAACTGTTCATCCTGTGAATAAGTAAGAGGTGTCTTTTGGACATGCTAGAGGGATGCCATTGCTTCTGTCAAATTATAACCATCTAAATTACGCCATAGTAACGAAAGGGAATAGATTCAATTGTGCGAGACATCTGGCATTGCTACCATCCACTTACATACCAAGTGTGGCAATTATTGCTTACCATCCCCACAACGGGAGAGACAGCAATGCGCAGCATTATGTCCAGCAGTGGACTTTCACGGACTGATGAAGAAGAAAGCTAAGTAAATAATAGGTCTATAGCATTTTTGTCATAGGATAGGGTGACAAACGAGCACACCGTCCACCTAACGGAAAATTTGGACCTGAGCCATTTTGTGGAACCTTAAGAAGCCTAGCCCGATTGACCCTTGAAACTCTTTATCATAATAAATCACTTAAGATCTGGTCTGACACACCAGGCTTAAAACATTCTAGAACCTTAATCCGGGCTTTTGATCGTAAATTTGCCTCAGAAGTCCTGGGATTAAGTAAAAATAAATTGTGCATTCTGGCAAGAGCCCTAACTGGACACTGTTGTCTTAAAAAGCACATGTCCATCCTGGGACTAAGCAACTCAAGGATGTGTCGGTTCTGTTCCATAATGGAAGAAACGCCTCTACACACCCTAACTGATTGCGCACCCTTAATGCGCAAACGTAACACTCATCTGGGAAACTATCTACTTTGCCCAGAAGAAGTGAAATTGCTCACGGCTAAGCAACTCCTTCTATTCATTGAAGACATAGGGCTTAGCTGTTAACTATAGCCATAGCAGCGATCACAAAAGATCTTCTAGGTCGCAGTGATACTGATCTCTTTCCCTAAACCTGCTTAGCTGCTCGCACATAATAAAAAAATATATATTTCGTTATATACTAGTGTCTGTGCTAGTGTGTGTCAAAACGCGATTGCTGATCGTACGGTTCCAGGTTTCCATCCCGGGTCAGGCAAAAATTAATTGTTGGGTTTTATTGACAAGAATTTCTCAGAAGCATCCAGGATTTATTAGGAATGCAAAAATGTTTGTTTCTTCGTATTACGTCTTATGATTAACAAAGTCATTAATGCTATGGAAATTGTTCGTGTTCGTAATAAAGAGAATATATATATATATATATATATATATATATATATATATATATATATATATATATATATATTCTAGTATTTAACACAACTTAGATCTGTACTACAAATGTTTGCCGATTTCCTACTTGCTGTGCAGGCTCGATGAGTGCAATAGCACTGTTAGTAAAGTAAGAACCTACATCCGACCCACTGAGCACAGAACTCTTCTTATTCTGAGAAAGTATTTGTACGATATAAATCTGTACAGCGAAAAGTCAGTACGTACTGGTTGATATGAAATTACTTCGAAATATTTTTTTCATACAGTTTATTGTGGCGACGGGTTATGAGATTAGATTGGCTTGAGCGTATTGTAAAATTTTATTGTTAACGCTGATCCCCTGAGCGTATATATATACTCTGTAAACATTAAGAAGACACCCAAGTTAGTGATACCAGTTTCTAGAATCCACAGAGTCAGTAATTCATTCTTGGGGCAATGTATACGCTATTATATCAAAGTCCCAGAAAAGTATACAAGTTATATCTATTAATATTATATTATTATTATTTAAATATTTAACTAAACAAAAACTCTATATAAAGGATTATAATATAAATGAATACATGATTGCTAATAACCCGTGGGAATGAGATGGTTACTTCCAATCTGTTTCTAAAATAAATTTTGTAAATATTGTGTGACCGTTGTCATTGCAAAATTTACTTTAAAAAAGTCCCGCTGAGTTTCTTGATGGTTCTTCCTAGGACAGAGGTTTTTTTACGAACCATAGGTAAATTATAAAACGACTTTCAATAAGAATAACATGTAGTCTATACTGAATAAAAAATTATTCTATTCTATTCTATCACGTTATTGCGTGTTATCCGGGTTTCGCTACAGTCTGTGGAGTTTGAACCCTTTGATATTATTATTATTGGGGTATCTATATAATTTTCTCGCCTGGTTGGGTTCTATAAATATATAATTATAAATTAAAATGAAAAGACTGCTGACTGGGATTAGCCCATTCGCAGAGAAGACAACAGGAATAATTTCGGTCGACACACCACCCCACATGTCGGTCACCTCGTGAGCCAGGTCCAGATATTTTGTTTGTTTATCTGTTTCGACTTTCACGAGGTTCTCGTCATACGGAATGGTAATGTCGATCAAAAATATCCTTGACTGTGCCCGGTCCATCAGCACAATATCAGGCTTATTCGCAAGAATAGTCCTGTCTGTGATGATGGCACGGTCCCAGTAGAGCCTGGCGCGGGCATTTTCCGGTCCACGAGACCGTATTTCAGAGCGAGCTCCTGGTGTAGAATTCTGGCTACTAGGTTGTGCCTGTGCAAGTACTCAGAGTTAGAAAGCGCCGAACAACCGGAGATGACATGCCTAAGTGACTCCCCGGGATGGCGACAAACTCGACAGACGTCGACAGTGCCATCCTTTAGGATGTATCTCCGATAGTTGTTGGTCTTAATAACCTGATCCTGTGCAATACAGGTTCGGTCGGACCGAAAAGGTCACCGAAACGTAGCCAGTTGAGGGAGGCGGCTGTATCTACGTGAGGCTCATGTAGAGCCCTGTAGTACCTCCCATGGAGCTTCTTCTCCTTCCATACGGTCTTCCGGTCGGAAATGCTCTGTACTGCCGGGTCTTGCCATTGCTCGTTGGCTAAGGATAGAGGGGTAAGTCCTTTATCACTAGAAATGACGTCATTATAGAATGGATCATCCGATCTCGCCAGGAAGTAATGACGGAGGCTGCACACTTCACGATTATGCATGGTGAGCGCGCTCAGGAAGCCACGCACTCCATGCTTTCGCGGCAAGTACAGCCTCATTACCGACGATCTCGGATAATGCATCCTATGGGACGTCATGGTAGTGCGGACTTTTCTATCCAGGGCGTTAAGTTCAGTCTGACTCCACCTGAGTATGCCAAAGGTATACATGAGGACAGGCATGACCCAACCGTTATATGCATGTGTCTTATTCACACCGGACAAAAGGCTGTTAAGCACTTTGGTCAAGCGTGCATAAAACACGTCGCAAACTGACTGTTTCATACCAGCCTCATCGATACCGACGTTCTGTGACATACCCAGGTATCGGTATGTTTCAGACTCGGAAAGGGCCCCTTAAGTTAACGGGCATAGATAAGTCTATGCCCTCAGAGTTAGCAACCCTTCCCCTTTCAATATGGAGGACCGCACACTTATCCGTCCCCAGCTCCATTCCAATAGAATTGCTAAATTCACAAGTGATGTTTAGCAATTCCATAAGATGGGAGCGACTGGAGGCGAATAATTTGAGGTCATCCATATAGAAAAGGTGGGTCACTTTTGTACCTCCCTTCCTCCTTCCTTCCTCGGAGCCCTCCAGTAAAGTACTGAGAGGGTTCAAAGAGAGGCAAAACCAGATTGGACTCAGACAGTCGCCCTGGAATATACCCCTTCTTATTCTTATGCGGCTTTCCGCAGCCGTCATCCGCTCGCCCAGATGACAGAGGATTGTACTCCACTGCCCCATACACTGCTCGAAGAAGTCTCGAACTGTACAGTCAATCTTGTACAGCTCGAGGACCCTCTTTAGCCATGTATGGGGCACCGAGTCAAATGCCTTTCTGTAATCTATCCAAGCGGCGGAGAAGTTCCGACGGTTGCGTTTCACCACTTTGCCAATGACCGCGTCAATGAGGAATGGTTCCTTGGTTCCACGACCGCCGCCTCGACATCCATTTTGAGCGCGCGACATCACCTGATTTGAGTCCAGGTGACGAGCGATTCTCGCGCTCAAAATGGATGTTAGTGTCTTGTATATAGTCGGTAGACACGTGATGGGGCGGTATTTGCTCGGGTCTGTGGCACCCTGATCTTTAGGAACCAAATGAGTGATACCAGTAGTGAAGAGGCTTGGGAGCAACTTCTGGTTGAGAGCCTCTTGAAACTGTGGTAGAGCCACGCGGCAGCTTTGCTGTTGCACGTATGGGCCGGCTCAAACCGGGGTGGTACCACGACCTCACAGAATACCGGCGTGAAGTGGAAGCTCTGCTTCCGCGTTTGGTCTGGTGAGTGCAGGTGGCCGGAGGCCCAAATCCCCCCCCCCATCAACATGGTAGCGGAATTAAATAATGATCGACTACCCCAGGAGGGTACCAGCACCCCTGGAGAATCCCTCGCTGAGCATCCACGACCATGTTTCTCCACTTCTGAGCGTGGGTGCTCAGGCTGCCCCGCGTATTCTGGGGGGGGCAAAATTCCGCTCATGACTACAACTGCTCGGGGCAAACGGAGCAACAAGACCAAGGCGACCCCTGCCACGCTGTCCGTGAATTTCTGCGATATCAGGGGGACTTCACTCTAACCTAAACGCCGTCCACTACCATCTCGAGACGGCGAGGCCGGCTCTGCTCTTTCTGACCGAGACGCAGGTGTCCTCTCCGGCTGATGTCTCGTATCTCTCCTACCCGGGGTACAAACTGGAACACTCCTTTGTGCCTCGGGCTGGAGTTTGCGTTTACGTCAGAGAGGACATCTGCTCTCGACGCCTCGGCAGACTTGAAGGTTCGGACCTGCCCATCCTTTGGCTACGCGTAGACAGCGACGACCATCCGCGCGTCTACGGGTGCCTTTATAGGTCCCATAGCGGTAATAACGAAACAGACCGACTCTTCGACCACGTCCAAATGGCTGCAGAATCGTTGCTACAGCAGATCCCCTCCGCAGAGATCGTGATCCTCGGCGACTTTAACGCCCATCACGCCGAATGGCTTGGTTCACGTTTAACCGATCATGCGGGGGAGATCTGTTCATGATTTTGCCTTGGCATATGGTCTGACACAACTGGTTACTTCGCCTACGCGGATTCCAGATGTGGAGGATCATACACCTTCCCTGTTGGACCTTCTGCTGACCTCTCACCCGGACGGATATCAGATTTCCGTCGACGCCCCTTTAGGCTCCTCGGACCATTGTCTGGTCCGGAGTGTGGTGCCACTCACGCTGAAATCGCGGTTGCATTCTGCAGGCTGCCGCCGTGTTTGGCACTATAGGTCAGGCGATTGGGATGGGATGCGGTTTTTCTTTGCATCCTACCCTTGGGGGCGGGTTTGCTTCTCGCCGGATGATCCCAACATTGTTGCAGATTCAGTTGCCGATGTGGTACTTCAGGGTATGGAACTTTTTATTCCTTCCTCTGTGGTGCCCATTGGAGGCAAGTTTCAGCCATGGTTTGGTCGCTCCTGTAAAATAGCATCATGCTATAAGGAGGAGTGCTACCAAGCCTGGGCTGATGCATCAGCGTCCCGGGATGTAAACAACAGCGCTCTAAAAAAAGAAGTATAATTCCGCCTCTAGGTCCTTCAAAAGAGTCATTGCCAAGGCAAAGTCAGAGCACATAGGCAGAATTGGCGAGAAACTAGTTCGCCTTCCTTCTGGAACCCGTGCATTCTGGTCTCTCGCCAAGGCTGTCCAGGGGGAATTTCTGTCAGCCATCTCTTCCATCTCTGCACTGGGAGGACGACTCACTGGCCCATACCGCAAAGGAGAAAGCCAATCTTCTAGGCTCTTTTTTTGCGTCTAACTCGACTCTCGATGACGGGGGGAGTACGCCGCCGACCATCCCGCGGTGTGAGTGCTCCATGCCGGAAGTGCACTTTACACAGCGCTCGGTTCGCAAAGCACTCCTCTCCCTGGACATCCACAAGTCGAGTGGGCCTGACGGAATCCCCCCAATTGTGCTGAGGACGTGTGCTCCAGAGTTGGCACCGGTTTTAACGCGTCTTTTCCGGTTCTCTTACTCCCTAGACGTAGTCCCAAAATCATGGAAGACGGCTTACGTCCACCCGATCCCTAAAAAAAGGCGACCGCTCTGACCCGTCCAACTACCGGCCAATCGCCATCACCTCCTTGTTCACCAAAACAATGGAGTTCATTGTAAACTGCCAGCTCATGAGGTACCTTGAAGTTCACCAGCTGATTAGTGACCGCCAATACGGTTTTCGCCGTGGTCGGTCAGCTGGTGATCTTCTTGTCTACCTAACTCACAGATGGGCGGAGGCAGTAGAGTTCAAGGGGGAGGCATTGACCGTTAGTTTAGACATTGCGAAGGCCTTCGATCGGGTTTGGCACAAAGCGCTTCTTTCGAAGCTCCCTTCCTATGGGCTTCCCGAGAAATTGTGCGATTGGATCACTAGCTTTCTTGCAGATCGGAGCATCAAGGTCGTTGTAGACGGTGGAAGCTCCGATTGCAAGCCTATTAATGCTGGTGTTCCACAGGGCTGCGTGCTATCGCCAACGCTGTTTCTTCTGCATATCAATGACATGTTGCATACCCGTAACATTCATTGCTATGCAGATGACAGCACTGGTGATGCTCTTTACACCTTTAGGAGCTGACTCCATATGGGTGCCTATTGGTGACCATAATGAAAGATTAAATCTTTTACTAATATATTTATTATAGCGGAACGTGCCATACAGTTGGCGGGCAACTAGTGACTGGTTGAAAAATCTTATTCACTACATAATATAGTTACAATACAACATTGCGAAGTTTACATGTGTGTGCGCAGCACACCTACAATACTTCCCCCTTTACCAAAAAATGAATACAAAAAACTTAAAACTATACAATGAATATAAACTTAAAACTAACAACAAAAACTTGCTAATGCGCTTGTGCGCAGGGCTGTACGGAGACCCCCGCGAAAGGGGTGGCGGCCGCGGCGGGCGCGGGCACATGCTGCAGACTGGTGCTAGAAGCACCTATCATCTGACCCATATTCTGGCCCGATATCGGAACGCCTGTCATTAACACCTGATGACGAAGCCAGCTTTTGAACTTCTTATTAAACTTTTTTATACCTGTCAGGTGGCAACGGGCGCGCTTTCGCGTGCACGGGCGGCCCAGAGGTCTCGATATAGTGGACGACATCGTGTTTCGCAGTTTCTCGGAATGACGCTGGTTTAGTGATGTCCGGATACTTTAACAATAAATCCTGATATGGATGATTTACATCAATAGTTTTAACACTAGGTTGAGATACATTGACAACAGATGCCGAAACATTCAATTCTGTAGTTTTATCTATTAATTTACGCGCGTTTAAATCAACTAATAGTTTGTGGTACGCTAAAAAATCGGCGCCCAAAATTGGTTGTTTGACATCTGCTACAACGAATTCCCAACGATAAGGTCGGCGTAAGTTTAAGTTTAACACTATTGTCTTGGTACCGTAAGTTGCGATTTCATTGCCGTTAGCTGCGTATAATTTATATTCACTACACTGATTTAGACGATCTTTTCTCACGGCTGGTAAAACAGACACATTGGCACCGGTGTCAACTAAAAATCTAAGTCCGGAGTTACTGTCTGACACACACAAACGATTGAATGGAAAAACGGTACAGACCTGAAGACCCTCGGACTGTACCTCGCTGCTCAGTTTTCCGGCTGTGTTGTTTTCCACGCGCAAGGCTTCGTACACCTGTTGGCCTTTTCTCGGAACCTGTAATGGTAAAAGCATAAGTAGTTCTCCTTCCGGGGACGGCAGGGACTGCTACGGCGCCTGGACTGTGAACGACGCCGGTTGCGATCAGGGGCGCGGGACCGCGACCTCTGCTGATCGATCCGGTCCACGTTAGCCTTTATTTTAGCCACCTCAGCTCTCAACAGGGCCAAGTCATAGGCGGTAGTAGATGCTGGCGCTGGCACGGTGTAAGTAGCGGTGGCGGCATAGGAAGGCCGCACAGCCTCCATGACGTTATCTGCAACTGCTGCTAGGTTGTCCAGGTCCTTGGAGTCGGACACAGTTAGCACGGCTCGGACTTGTGTCGGAAGACGACCCTGCCACAAGACGCGAAGGGTTTCATCAGGAACCTTGTCAGTAGCGAGCTCACGCATCCGCCGAAGCAGCTGAGATGGTTTCTGGTCGCCCAGCTCTAGCTCGCTCATAAGCTTCTCGATCTGCCTCGACATTGACTCCTCATAGATGTGGAGTAGCCGAGCTTTGAGTGCGTCGTACTTGTAGGTAGGAGGCGGGTTGAGTAATATGTCCGTCACTTGCGCGATAACCTCCTTACTTAGCTTAGACACGACCAGGTCAAACTTCGCCTCATCACTCAACCTCTGAGGTGCGAGGATAGCTTCCGTGCGTACGAACCATACGCGTGGCTGGTCCGTCCAAAAGTCTGCGAGGCGAGACTGTAGGGACACTGCATCTACACCTGGCGCCATAATGGGCGGTTGCGCAGGTGGCTGGATGTCTTGAACGGGTGGCACGTTAACAGGCGGCACGTTCTGTGACGTAGGCGGAAACGGCGCACTCATGTTACTATATCTATTGTCCACCAATCACAACCACGCGAATATTGCCCACTACTGCATTAACATCACATAGACCACTTCGGTCATCTTAATCACGTCGGGGTCACCAGTTTAGGAGCTGACTCCATATGGGTGCCTATTGGTGACCATAATGAAAGATTAAATCTTTTACTAATATATTTATTATAGCGGAACGTGCCATACAGTTGGCGGGCAACTAGTGACTGGTTGAAAAATCTTATTCACTACATAATATAGTTACAATACAACATTGCGAAGTTTACATGTGTGTGTGCAGCACACCTACACACCGACCGAGCCAATATTTCTCGGGAAAATGTCTCCGAGTGCCGGGACAAACTTGTGTCTGAAGTCGAGTCTCTGCTGGACAGAGTCTCGGATTGGGGGCGACTAAATCTAGTCCAGTTTAACCCCAGAAGACACAAGTTTGCGCGTTAACCGCTCCAAAAAACCCCTTTGTCGTATCCCCTCAGTTTCAAGGCTCTCCCCTTGTTGCCTCAGCCAGTATCGGAATCCTCGGCGTCGACATATCGAGTGACGCGCAGTTTCGTGGTCACTTGGAAGGGAAGGCCAAATTGGCCTCTAAAAAGCTTGGCGTGCTCAGCAGAGCGGGACAGTATTTCATGCCGGCACACCGCCTGCAACTTTACAAGGCGCAGGTTCGGCCGCTCATGGAATACTGTTCCCATCTCTGGGCTGGAGCTCCCCAGTACCAGCTCCTTCCACTTGACCGCATCCAGCGCAGAGCGGCTCGAATCATCGACGACCGAGTGCTTTCCGATCGGCTCGATTCACTGGCGCTGCGAAGAGATGTTGCATCTCTTTGCGTATTTTATCGCATCTATCACGGGGAGTGCTCTGAGGAATTGTTCGGATTAATCCCAGCCGCCAAATTTCGTGAACGCACTACACGGCAAACGTCCCGATACCATCCACACCATCTGGATGCTTGGCGGTCCACCACTGTACGTTTCACAAGGAGTTTTCTTCCACGTACAACCTCTCTGTGGAATAGTTTACCACCGGCGATTTTTCCGGACCGATACGACCTGGGGACCTTCAAGAAAAGAGGGCCGTTTCCTTTCTAAAGGGCCGGCAACGCACCCGCAATTCTCCTGGTGTTGCGGTTGATCATGGGCGGTGGTAGTCACTTAACATCAGGTGAGCCGCATGCTCGTTTGCCCCTTCTTCTATAAAAAAAAAGAACTGTCGGGCGAGCACAGCGTGACACACCATGAACCCCTTCAGCCAGTAGTGATGCAGCCCGTCAAGCCCCGGACTTTTCCAGTTCGGGGCCCTACGGACTGCCTCAGCTACGTCATCCGGTGTTATGGTGACGGGATCCATGGGCGTAATACCCGCACACTGACTCACCACAACTTCCGTCCAAGGGCCCTCGTTGTGATTTACGGGCTCTGACCACAGGCTGCGCCAGAATGCGACCGTGTCGGCCTGATTTGGTGCTGGGCCCGTTCCACTTACTATTGGTCGCTCCAATGATTTGTAGAGCCTCTTCTGATCACTCTGGAAGAGACGTTTCTGGTTGAACCGTGTCGACCTCTCGGTATATCGCCGAATCCGCTTTCCCTAAGCAGCGATTCTTTGCTTCAGGTCGTCTATGCGCTCCGTCAGTTTTTGCGTTATATCCGGCTGGGACAAACTAACATTTGTCCCAGCAAACGCCATCCTGACGGTGCACACAATCCTTGGCCTGGTATTGCCTGACCTGAAGCATATCAGTCTGCCGATGAGGGCCCAAGCCCTTGCGATACGTTCTTCAATTCTTATTCTCCAGGCTGGGATAGCACTACTTTGTCCAGTAGCGCGTCCAGCCGTGGAAAGTTTAGCGCCTATAATACGGCAGACTGCCAGTGCGGCGCCAAAAACAAATGAGTCCGTCTCGCAAAGGTCCCGGCTGGCTTCCAAGTAGGTAACCAGCATTGGGTTCAGAGCCCTCACGGCATCCCGATTCCGCTCTCTTAGGGCTAAGCGGGGAAGTCGCGGCCGATTTTCGAGAGGCGTACTGCGCGTTTCCACAATCGCCTCCTCCAATGTACTCCTCATTTGCTCTAGTTCCAGTTCCTGGGCGACTGTTCCGTCATCGTTTGAATCAACCACAACTGGCGTATTCACGGCGGCATCCACATTTGCCGTTTACTCAGCAAGTTGTGCCGCATCCTCAGCCGCAGCATTTTCACCCGATGAAGGAACAGCCTCACGTCGTAGCCGTTCGAGTTCGGTGACATCAAATGTATTTGAGCGCAAGATATACCGAACTCGGTCTGCCAGGTTTTGCTCGGTGACGGTTACAGATGGCTCCAGCTCAGCAAAAAGTCGATGCATCCTTGCCCGATACGCAAAACCTCCAGTTTCACCCCATTTCGCCCTATAATACGCCCGCAATGCGTTGCTGTTCATCTGGGTTGTCCAACGCATGCGGCGTACTCCACAAGTGGCGAGTGCCGATTGCTGGGCCCGCGACGACCCTGCCGACACCAAACCAGCTGGTGGGGATGATGGATGCGAGGGGCTGCTGGGTGGTCGTACAGCACCTCGCCCTCGGCTGGCGGTTCGCATGCTGTCGCGTCCAGCGCCAGCTCCAGACGCGCCCTGGCGACCTCCAGGCAGCGGCCCTTTGCGCGTTCTTCCGTATTCCATCATCCATAGTGGTGGGCGTCATTTAGCGGGAGACGCCCAGACCCGGCGCCGTTTCATGATGAGTTTCATTTATTATTATTATTATTATTATTCATTAGGTTTCTTTCAGTGAGCTCGTGTGGTACCCCAATATTGAGCTTTTTTGTATAGCCTAATTTAATCAAATGGGACAAAAATGTTTTGTGGTCAATTTTCATTTATTCGGTTATGTCTTAATTACTAATATACCAATCTTGCTCCACTTTTTCAAAAATTGCATCGATTTGAGCTGCATCTTTGACATCAAAATTCACGGACTGAAAACGCTTCAACCAACTTTGTGCCACTCTTACACACACTGCATTAGGTCCATAAACGTTACAAAGTTTTTCCACGGCTTCAGTCGCATTTTTCACTTTTTTATAATAAAACTTCAGAATTTATCGAAATTTCTTCTATATATTCACTCATGTTTGCGGACAGAAAAATAATTTAAAAACTATGGTGAGAATACCTGCATGTCTGAGAAATAAGAAAAAATATATATTTAGAAGACAAGTTTGCGATACCGCATTTCCCAGCGTAGCGGACATTTTCTTGTCCTATAAAAACCCCTCGCAGAAATGAGAGGAAGCCTGCGCCGAGCAGTGATACGTATATAATACGACGACGTATATATAGGCTGTGACATCAAGATTTTTTTCTTAAGTAGATGCAAAGAGGTAATATATTAATTATGGAAGGGTTAAAAAAGATCTAACTTCGCAATGTGTACTTCGGCTTGTACTTTTAAATTTTTTTATTCTTTCACCCTTTTGAGTGCAAACACTTAGGGGTAAAATTGTCTGCAGTACAACAGCTTATTAAATAAAAAGAAAATAGTTAAAAATCAGTTCATAAATGATAAACTTGTGGCGTAAATATTAAGTTCAAATTTAAATTTTCCCATTTGTACGCTTAACTTACAACTAATTTTGTCAACTCAAAAACCTATGGCTATGCCGTATAATAACACTTTAGGTAGCAAAGGCGAAAATTTTTATTGATTTATTGTCATCTACTAGTATCTATCCAGAAAAATCTAATATAATATTAAAATTTAAAGCCGAGCCGTTAAAGCTCAGAGACAAAGCTCTCGCTGAAAGTTTCTCAGTAACCGAGCAACCCAGGTACTATCTTTGTCAGCACAAATGAAATTGCAGATTGCAATTTTTAGCTCAGCCTTAATGAAAATATCGCAAGGAAACCTGCATGTCTTAGAATTAAAAAAAAGGTTTCAAAGATAAGTGATTTTCAATCTAGCAACTATTTCCTTGCCCTAAAACCAGAAAAGAGAGGATTCCCGTAAACAGGAGTAGAACCCATATAGGCTGTGTACCTTTAAACTTTTAATATCAGCAAGTATATCATGATAACTTATCCTTAGTTTCCAAGTAACATCAACAATCTACGTCATTCTCAGCTGCATCATACTGCACACATAACAGTATGTAAAACCAACCCACTTCTTTTGCAGTTAAGTAGCTTGTAAATATTTATTGTCTGGAAATGTTGGAAAACTACTTTTTATTAAGGTCAAATACGATAAAAACAAGGACAGATTATGTTTAACAGATATCTTCATTGATAAAACTCTTGTTAAAGAGACCCGAAATATTGAACTAAAACTAGGTTTTAGTTTAATAATTCGTCTAATTTTAGCCCTGTCTTGATAAATAGAATAAAAACTGGACAAATATAAAATAACAAAGATCCTTTTGAATAAAATTTTACTTAATGGTAATAAACTTAAAAACTGTATCGTGACAATGCTAGAAAATCCACTACTCCATATCGTCCCTTGGCTGTGGCGTTTTCTTAAGGACTTAAAAACAATCGGTTGCCTACCCAGGCAACAATCGGTTGCCTACCCAGGTGGCTCAGTGTTGCAACTATGGCAACAATCCCTAAGAGACAATCTATGTGAGAAGCCAATGTTCAGCAGTGGACTTTCAATAGGCTGTAACGGTAAGAATAAAATACCATGTAAAATGTATTCTCTGTTTAATTTATTAAATTTAGCTGCCATTTTTAAAATTCAGTTTTATTTTGCTATGTATTATATTGTATTATTCAGTAAACAATATAAACATGAATTATTTTTGACGGAATAAATGCTATATACTTATATCCTAATTATGTTAAGAGAATTGTTTGAATTATAAGCTTCATGGGAATCGAATACAAATATAATTATATTTTCTAGAATGCTGAAACGGTAAACGACCTCGATGAACAAAGCGATGAACTATCGAAGAATATTTTGTGTGTATCGAAACTTAAATATTCTGTCAATACCATATTGGATTTTCTTTACTACTTGTACATTAAAATTACAAAACTCTTGTCATGGTAGTTCAGAAGTAGGAACATCGATTGACGGCTCAATTTTAACATTTAGATTTTCCTGCATATTTGGCGACGAAGACGTAAATTCTAAGAATAACTGCGTGTTTTTAAATAAATAAAAAGAATACTGCTATATTACGCTAATATCTTGTGCAGTGCAGTGTTCTTTCTTCGGTCAAGCTGACATATTACAGTGCAACATTTCCCTTCTTCGTAATAAACTATAGCACTCCTGTATTACTGATAAAGAAATACTTTACGGCTTCAACAATGAAAGACTGAGGTCAACTGATTTTTCTATTATATATTTTGATAAAAAGTTACCTTCACTATAAAATTTGGACGATGCTATTCGTCTGCCAATCCAACAACTAAATTATTTTAGTAGTCCGCTTATGGACAACTTCATGGGGGTCAAAATAGTATCATATAGGGTTCGTAGTATACATTTACTAACCGAACTACTAATCTTAACTGTTACTAATCATACGAGAATCGTTTAAATAAAAAATATTTATTCGTCCGATAATTTTAAATATAAAAGTTCATTTCTTTCAATATTATATTTTAATTAATTTTATGTAAGCGGTTATTTCCCTTGGACCACCGTAGCCGCATCACAACCTAGTGTTACTGATATTGTAAGATTGTTGTAATGTTTTATTAGACTGAAATAGCATAATAATTCGAGTATCAGAGTTAATTTATTTAAATATCTTATTATCTTATTGATATTTTTAATTTAAAAATATGTCTGGTATTTACACTTCCATTTTTACGCGAACTAGTTTAATCTACTGCCAACATCACCATAACTCATAAGCTTGAATTACATACTTGTCATTTTACAGTCAATTAATCCTTGAATGTGTTGATGTTGTGAAATCGTTGAATCCTAAACACATGTTACAAATAATTATATATATATATATATATGATTATATATATAATTATAAACTACAAATTAGGATTTTAAATGCGGTTGTACCTATAAAAATTAAACTTCAGGCAAAAACAAATGAAAATTGTATATTTAAATTCTGTAAGGTACTCAATATCCATGATAAAGTGTACAATATCAATTGTTAAAGGAACAATTCTTTAATTTAGGTATACAGCATACAGTTTCAAACAAAATTGAGACCCGCAAAGTAACTCAAAAAAAATTTATAACAAAACCATCCAAAAATAAATATGGTGAGCGCATCAGCGCATACATCGCTTAACCAATTTAAAAGTGAACTTACTAAAGTTAACATAAAGTTAAAATGTTTTTACCTTAACAAATATTAGCTATTATCCCCATTATTATAATAAATAGTATTATTAAAATGTAGACGGAACGGCACACAACACAAACCTGCGTGGTTTTAAGCTGTGCCGCATAGCAAATTTTTATAAATTTTTATTTGATAATAAATTTAAAAAACATTCAATTAAATCGGTTTAAAAACATCGTATAGCCATAATTTAAGAAACTGCTATCGTGGCACCTGTTCAAATCTCAACCCACTCCCCCGGACACCGAACGTTGTTTATACTACACTTAGCCCACTTTTTATATTTATGTTATATACTTATTCTTTGTTGAAACACCTTACAAATAGAAAAATAATAAGCGGACATAATGCCTGTTGTCATTCTCTGCTAGTCAACCTTCATCAGTTAAATGTCTTTTTGTAGAATAAACATGACAAACGATCATACAGTCCACCTGATTGTAAAGGACATAGATATCTACATTTATCTTCCATTGCCATTTAAAGTTTTGTAATCTACGAGAGCACCGCGGACGAGGTGACCCATTCGTGATACAACCATAGTATAGGTGCATCATGGCTATATCACGTTGATTTTGATTTTATTTTTGTTGAAATATATTAAACTGGACATATATGGACTGGAAATATATAAAGAGCCGTGGTAGCTCAGATGGTTAACGCTCGCTGCAAATATTAACAGAACTCGAGTAACGCGGGTGCGATCCCCGTCGGCACAAATGAAATTGTTAATTGCAATTTTAAATGCTGATTTACCACGTGCTCGGCGGTGAAGGAAAACATCGTGAAGAAACCTGCATGTCAGAGGAATAAGAAAAAAAATATTTCGAAGATATGTAAGTTCGCAAACACGCGTTGGGACAGCGTGGCGGACACTTCCTTGCCCTAAAACCCTCTCAGAAATGAGGTGAGGCCTGTGCCCAGCAGTGGGACGTATATAGGCTGTAAATGTACTGTACTGTACTATATATTAAACTGAAGATAATTGTCGCAGACAAAGATATACATATGGATAGGAATAAAATAAACAAAAAATATCGATAAGTGTTACGTACAGCGATAATACGAGATTGTGTTGAAACAGCCCATTTACATTCGCACAAACCAACCATTAATCAAGATCCAACCTGACGCTTAGAACAATACGGCAGCATTTATTCTGTAAGCAACAAGTTGAGACCCAAGTAATCAACGTACATGTGTGTTTTGATGTCGGGTTCGTAATTAATTTTCTTGAATAATATAACATAACTTTACAATTTATAATTTATTTATAATTTAACAATATAATTTAACATAACTTTACATTTTTTACATATAATATAACTTTAGCCAAAGATTCACAGATTGTTTTGGTACGGTTCATGCAAAGAAAAGCTTTGCCGATAAAATATGAATTTAAGAACAAATCACATCGCTGCGTAAAATTACTAATGATGGTTACAATTTATTTTGAATGATTTGGAACAAATGAACCGTTTTAACCGTTTTAAACTGTAACCTATGATTGATTGAGTTCTTTGTGCGAATTATGAATGTAGCAGTATTACGAATGGGCTTTAATCTATTTTTTTCTCTTTTTAATGATATAAGGCGAAAACGTTTGTATGGGTGCTTGAGATAATCTCAACTACTTGCTAATATATAAGATTAAGTAACAAATAGTATTTTCTACCCTTTCTGGTAAGACGCGTAATTAGTTTCACTCCGCATGAAAACACTGAAACTTTTTGCATGTAAATATTGCACGTGACTTCAGCGCCATCTACCAAATCCTAACCAAGTTACAAAACATCGTCTTGACAAACAAATTTATCGTGTGAATAAGACCCCAGTTTGTCAAGTCTTTTAGAAATTAATTGATCAACTACCCTACTAACTACCTACTAAGAAACCCACCAATGATTACAAATATTATAATAATGCAAATACAGTAAAAGTTTATCAAAATATAAAAATTAACATAAAGAATATTTGTTACCTAGCTTTTCCTAAAGCAAATCCAATTAAGACTAGAATGATACCAATCCATTAGAACGTTATTTCTTCTCCAATAATGAACTGTTAGTAATAGTTTGAAATAGCTTTTGTTCATTTTACTTCGCTGCATGCAATTTTTATAGATATATATGGGGTATATACATAATTGTTAGATATAATTGGGTATACTAGAGTAATTAGATATACCATCGATCAAAAATTCAGAATTTTTGCTAACATTTCATATTTTTAAGAGATGCAACTTAACTTCTATTGCTAGCAATATACACGCGATTTAAATGGCACTATTAATATAACTGCAGCATGGCTCTACCACGTAAAGTTTGTTTATCTTAAGTTCTAATGTTATATATAAAAAAATATTATATATATATATATATATATATATATATATATATAAATTACATTTTAAAAGTCATACAAGCACTTCTTGTTCTATGCAAGATTCAAATTAATTCAGACTCGCAACCTGCGTCACGCAGCAACCGCGCAACCGCGTTCTTGAAAATTAGTTTTTCTGCTTTACAAAACGCTAAATAATTCATCATATGTCAAAAACACGAAAGTCGTCAGCAATTTTGAAAGAAGTTCAAATTGACATCTCACATTCATTACCCTTTTCCCTTATATTTGCTTTTGTAACTACTAAAAACTAACAGTTAACTATTTGAATAAGTGAATTGCTCTCAGATTAATTACTGTACCTCTTGAACTATGTGACCGCTCACGCTTTCCGTAGTCTAAAACGACATTGATTTTAAAACATTTTTATATAAAGCAAAGATATGTTGCAAAATTTAGTGTAACATGTTTCACGTTACAACACTTAACATAATTAAATATCCAATTCTTATATCCCTCTTCTGGATAGGTAGGGGTTTTCTCTTATTCCTCTTATATCTAAAGGGGTTGCTTGACACAGAAAAATTGTTTCCGCTACCATATTCCATGTTGTGTGACTTCACTTGCCCTCAATATATTTTTATTTCGTGGAAGTAATGAATGCACACTTAAAACTGCAATTTTAATATTGCATTAGTTCTGGCGGGAGATTGAATTTAGGTCGCTTCTATATAATAAATTTCGGGCTAGTACTTATTTCATTTACCCCTTATTTGCCAGCAGTCAGCGATGTAATAGTGATAATTTGAATTATTACGAACTTTGCAGCTTACAGTTTGAGAGCGGTGTTACCACGTGCTTGGCTGTAAAGCAAAACATCTTGACGATTGAGGATCTGCAGATCTGTAGAATAAAATATTTCAATGTCAATTGAAATTCGCCGACACGCATTGGAGTTGCGTAGCCAACTAATTGCTTTTTAACCTTCAGAAGACATGAGAAGATACAGGCCTTAAGGGCACAGGCCCTTAAGTAGGAGATACATAGGCTCCAACCGTACTTTACTTTTGTAGTTTAAGTTAGCTGCCTTACTTTCAAATCAAATCATATCAAATCAAATAGTATAATTGTGATTCACAGGTTACAAAAAAAGTCATAATTAAATACAAATAAAGTTCAGTCTGTGTTCAGCCTCATCACAAGCCCACTGCTAAGCATAGGTATCTCTCAAGGATTGTCACAAAGCACGGTACTGAGCCACCTGCATCCGTCGACTTTCTGCATGCCTTACCAGGTCGTCACTTCATCTAGTGGAGGGACGCCCTACACATTTTCATTGTTTATCCCATTGTAATTCTACAATTTCGAAATCTATATTTTTTATATCTCTTTTAACTCCAGTTTAAGTACTAACATCGAAGAACGAAGAACCACGTTCTAACAGAACACAGGTTTAAAATAGCATCAGCATATCGATATCATTTCTTAGTCATCATTACAGCTTTTCACTTGCCTAAATATGCATAACCTGTACCAATTTATACATCGAATTCCTGCACGTCTTACCAGGTCGCAACTCCATCTAGTGCGGAGTCGATGAAAAATTATACCAAATATCTTTTTACCTTATGCAATATCTTCTATTATATCTGACATTATGTCCCGCTTATGTCCCTTAAACAAATGTAATTGATTTCCACAAAGTAACGCCTGATTCTACTAATAAATTCTGAAATAGAACTTAATACTCGTAAATTTCTTGTCTCTCATATTTCATATTTCTGATCACTACATTATATGATCAGAACCATATTTTGGGGGTGTTTCCGCCGCTTCGTACAACGTAATTTATTTCCTTTTTTTCCTCAATTATTTACTAGTTCGGTATAATAAATTGCTCAGGAACCTTTATTGAGTATTATTGCTCCTGACCTCTGTTAGTTCTTCTCCATTTTCATGATTTAAAACATGTCGTAATTCTAAGTCCCTTGTCAATGTGGTAATAGCACATCATCAGTTTTTTTTTTCGTTATATTTTATTTAGGTTAATAACCTCGTAGTCTAGTGTTTGCAAACGCGATTGTTGATCGTACGGCTCCAGGTTTGCATCCCAGGTGAGGCAAAAATAAATTATTGGAATTTTTTTTGACAAGAAATTCTCAGAAGCTGCCAGGAGTTATTAGGAAGATGGCGGTGTTTTAAACTCGTGCCTCTGAAAGCACGTAAAGCCGTTGGTCCTGCACGTTTTTCGCTCCTGTCGTGTCGGTTTACCGTCCCATCGGTCTATGAGAGTGAAGGGAATAGAGAGTGCACCTGTGCTTGCGCATACACTTGGGCACTATTGTCATTCGCAGATGGCTAGTGTCCGTCTACTGGCCTGGCCGAATGTATTTATAAGTATTTATAAGTATTCCAAAGAGGTAGTAAAAGAATAGAAATATCTCATATTATTAGTAATATATAGGCATGTAATAGTAAAATAATATTTGCATTAAACATGGTATGAAAAATATTTAAAAAGGTTGGTTATGCAATCGAAAAGCTCGTTTAGCTACCGTATATAGCTTGCAAAAGTTTTTGTTTTTACACAGTACGTCTTATGATTAATAAAGTCATTAATGCTATGGAAATTGTTCGACTATTCGTGTCATATCGATGTATATGATATAATCTAGTAGTCGTCCGTTTGTATGACGAGCCACAACATACTCGTACAGTATGAGAAACGATTTTTGGTCTTTCTATTTTTTTTAAATTATAATCTATAAGTATAAATGCATTTAAATTATTTCATCCGTCAAATTGTTGTTTTGTTTCCTAATTTTTTTTGTGTTGTTTATAGTTTTTATAATTGATGTGTCCACAAATGTTAAAATTTAAGTGCCTACTGATGTTTGTGCGTGAGTGAGTGCGTGCGTGCTGCAATAAATCTTTCTTTCTTTCTTTTCTTTCTAGTATTTAACACAACTTAGATCTGTACTACAAATGTTTTCCGATTTCTTACTTGGCACGGTGAGTGCAATAGCACTGTTAGTAAAGTAAGAACCTGTATCCGACCCGCTGAGCACACAACTCTTCTTATTCTAAGGAAGTATTTTAGGATATAAATCTCTACAGCGCAACCTCAGTATGTACTGGTTGATAAGACATGACTTCGAATTTATACTATTTTTCATACAGTTTATTGTGGCGACGGGTTATGAGATTAGATTGGCTTGAGCGTATTGTAAAAATTTATTGTTAACTCTAATCCCCTGAGCTACAATAGCTCATTCAGATCCGCCATAAATTTAAATAATTAAACTTTGAACAAAATGAAAACCGACTTCACAGAATTAAAAATAATAAGAAAATGCACTGATAGCTACTTAAGTCAGAGCTTTAATTTTACTTTAGTAGGTACTCTATACTACTATTTTCATATCATTGCTTGTATTTGGAAATGGTTTTAATTTTTATTTAAGTTCTTATTTTTTGAGCTTTTTGAGTGGACTAATGAATATCACAAGCTTAATTTAGCAAATAGAATGTAAAAGTTTCACAAAACATTTGATTCCATATGTTTCCGTACTTACGGGTGGATATTTTTCTCCAATATTTATAAAGACCACCAATGATTAAAAAGGATCATCTTAACTGTGTGCTGGACTGCGTTCCGTTTTAAGCAGTAACCAGTATAAAAAATTAAAAAATCACGGCTCCACAGTATACTCAATTGATGTCACACCTTACAGTGGTCACGATGTATAGCGGAGCACACACTTTATCCGTATGAGGGCGATCAGAGGGAGCTGTCTGTCTTTGACATCAAAATTGCAGGACCGAAAACGCATGAACCATATTTGCGCTCCTCTTATGATACTGCATTATGTTTATAAACGTCACAAAGTTTTTTCGCGGCTTCAGTTGTATTTTTTCCTTTTTTTTATAATAAAACTTCTGAATGTATCGACATTTATTTGTTAGATTCATTCATTTTAACGGACAGAAAAACAATTGAAAAATGGTGGGAAAGTGTTTTCTACTTTTTTTAATTTTATTAAATGATATTAAAACCAGCCAGATACAAGCAGTACATCTAAAGAGATTTTTCTTTAATTTTATATAAACAGAATACTAAGAAACCTTTTCTCTGATCTATTAGGTACGTAAAAAAGTACAGTCGAATTGAGAACATCCTATTTTTTGAAGTCGGCTAAAATATCTGGTTGCCATCTTGCTTATTCAATATTCTTTCATACATTTCTATTACTAGACGTAATCGAAATTTGATCAAAGAATATTGAAAAAAAAACTTATAATAACATGTAAAACCCGACGCCTAACCGAGTTGTGGTGGTATAAGAATATCCACTATCCCAAATTATGGCGTGAGTGTTGTGAGGTGCGGCAGAGGGAAACTGAATTAGGAGATGGACAGCAACATTTTCCTGATAACAACTCAGAGACTCCACACAACGGTAGAGAAAGCATTTTTCAGCATTATTTCCAGCAGTAGGTTTTTACGGATATATCTTCATAATAATAAAGATAGATACACTAAAAATAATTAAAAAACATATGGTGCCGACATATTCGCAATAGTTACCGCTTGGCAGGTGGTATAGCGATAATGGTATCTTAATATGCTGTAAAAAATGATTGAATTAAAACAATGTGTTAGTATAAGGCAAACAATGTTTCTAATATGTACAAGTATTATATTTTTTCAGAAAAGTTAAGACCATAGACGTAGACAGTCTCTTATACCAACTTTTGAAGTTGGCAAGAAACAAATTTACGAAATAAGGAAAATAAAGGCAATTTTATAAAATATTTTACATCACTAGACGCGTTAGAAAACTTTCAGGTCAAAGATTGGGCATGATTCTTTGTCAGTTGCAATATTGAATGCTCATTTATGTGTTTGGGGCCAAAGAAAATATTTTTAAAATTCACCCTCAACTAGGAATTTCTTAAGAATATTAGAGGTGTTTCACATTTATAAATCAAGTAGACTGCAATTTGTCACTTTAATACTGAAAAAGAAAAAAAAATCCCGCCAAAAGATAGCGTGAATAAAAATAACATTTAATTTCAATCATTTATTTCATATTTATTATTCTCCTTATTTACATTTCATTATCACAAAATCCGCAGTCCTAATTGACTATGGTACGTATACATTACTGGTAATGAATATTCTATATATAAAAAAGAAAGTAGAATGATATCTACAATACATACAAAACTTGGTGAAGTTTTTTTTCGTTTAATGTAATGACTCTATGATATAGAAATGGTAAATTTGAGACATTAAATTAAAATAATAAAATCTGTGGCTGTCTAAAAATACACAATAGCGATAATAAGTGCAGCGACGAGTTCAAAGTTTTTTTTTTACATACCTGGTGGTTTTTATTTACCTGGTGGTAAGTAGTGATGAAGGCCTAGATGGTAGATCGCACTGTCTTAGCGTAACAAATAGCGTACAAGATAAACTTATGCTTTTGTATGCCTGTATCCTTAATTTTTACCCTTAGTATAAAAACGTAATGACCAGCACATGTTCTAGTGGCTATCCACCACACACTAACCTTTTATAAAAAAATAGTTGGCCAATATATATATATAGCAAATTTTTATAGAATAAAAATGACAAACGAGACGAGCACACAGCCCACGTGATTGCAAGTGGACGCTGTGCCCCATAGACATCTACATATATCCTCGATTAAATATCAAAATTCAGATGTGTTGTCACCCCTGAGGACTAACATAGAATGCCTGGTTTCAATTGAAAAGAGTCTTCGATTCTGTGCACTCACCACACGAAACTCAGCAGGATTAAACTGCTATTTTACGATGGTATTCTGTAAGAGCATGATCCTTCCTCAATCCTTTTCCTCGAGCCGACCTATACGTGATATAACAATAATATAGCTATGATATATGATATTGGTGGCAATTTTAATGGTATAATAATGTAACAAAAGATACATAAAATTGGCGATTTCACGATATCTTTTCATAATGTTGGAGTTTTTAGTGTTCCGTATTATTTATTCACGTTGACAAAATTATGTTTCCGACTTTTAATGAAGTACTTCTTCAGAGTACGGGACATGAGCTGTTCCCTCAATATACATAATACCTACGAATTATGTCAAATTACACTTTTATTTAACTTTTGTTGAAGAAAGGAAGTCTCCTCTGTATGTTTGCTTGCGCAATTTTTCTGAAACTACACTTATACTACTAAAGACAGAGATTATTAGTAACAACTTACAATAGGGTAATCTATATACATATGGAATAAATTCTTGTATATAAAATACGAGGGTTTCCAACTTTTAATTCCTTTTTAAGTTACTTATTTTAAAACAAAACTTATCTATCTTAAACATTGATTTTTTATGTATCAATAGTTCATTCACCTACTGCGACTGACAAAATAAATGTTTGCCTCAGGTATCACAACTTCGTCGTAGAGCGTCAATATTGAAGGGAAAACCAAAACTTCAAAGCGGCAGGGGAGCCGTATGTATACCTTCGTAAAAATTTAATGTATTCCACAATTTTATTTCAGAAATGATCTTATTGAATGAACTAACACAATTTATTTCAAACATTACCTATAACTAAACTAATCAATGGATCCACATTAATAAAAAAAGGTTTATTTTTATCACAAATTCTGTTTGCGTTTGCGTTAAAATTTTACAATTTTGGTGGTTCAACGTTTACTTCTTTTACACTTTTTAATCGTAAGTCTCCAAAAAGCTAGCCTAAAATCCGGGGAGTAGAACGCATAAATAAATGGATTGATCGCGGAATTAAACCATCCAAGCCACATTAATATGTACATCAATACAGGATTTACATACTCAATAGATAAAAATGGCGTTAGAAGATAATATAGGAAAAATGGTAACCAACAGGCGACAAACCCGCCAACTACGAGACTTAACGTCTGAGCGGTTTTCGTTTCTCTCTTCAAAGAAGATACTCTATTATTTTCAATATTTTCTTTCATCGAATGCGTTCTTAGACGTCCGGTATTCTTATACTTAAAATTAGCCTTAAATGTTACTTCGTGACAAAATTTTGACTCTTTTTCTTTGCATACTCTGTAATTTTTCGTTTGTCTGCTTTTTTTAGCGGCATGAAAACAACATGGACATTTCGGATCACCTTGAGAAGAACACTCACTTTGCTGAGTTGAATTTCTGGATGGTTGCTTCGATACACTTTGACGAAGGGTTAACTTATCTGACCCCGAATCTGATTCGGTTCTAACACACGACAGCTTTCTTTTCTGGAACAAATTTTAAGGTAAAAATCCTATTTAAAACTATTTAATGTATTAATTTACACATATAAAACTCTTTTATGTATTTTATTAAATCGACCTTAATGTAAGTTACACTTATTTCGTAAACTATAGTTATTTTTTTATTAGTTTTGAATTATTGTTATAGAATTAGGGTAGGTGCACACAGTGAACCTAATGTTAAGTGAATTCTGTATCCCAGACATCTACATTTTTTTATCCTCAATTAAGAATCGAAATGCAGGTGCGTTCTCACCGCTGAGGACTAAGATAAAATTCCTCGTTTCCATTCAAAAGGGTATCCGGTTTTCTACACTCATCATATTAGATACACAGCAGCATTAAGCTGGTATTTTACGTTTCGTATTTTCGAATTTCTATAATAATCTTACTTGTTAGTAATCTTCCCCTTACCTTACTACATTTAGAGTTAGTGCTAGCCAGTTGCTGATGCCTTCTTGCCACCACGCAAGATATTCTTGCGTATACGTAGACCATAACAATCATAGGCAAAAAGAAGGAGCCCATAGCCGAAAAAACAACGTAGCCAGGATTTTGATTATACCGGCACATACCTCCTTGATTATGTTCTGGTTCATACCTGTCGATCAAATTATTAATATCCGTACAAACCAAGTTCTAGTTAAAAAATAAAATAACACAGAGCAAATTAAAGTACAATGAAATGAAAAGAAAGAAATATTACTACTTTATTAATTAAACTTTATCAGCCAATTTATCTCTGGATTTATTGACTCTTTATTTGTAATATTGACGAACGATCACACAGTCCCTCTCATAGTAAGTAGATACTGTTCTCGATAGATACCTACGTTGTCATCCCCGAGATCTTGGAGGAAATGCCACGTTACCGGTAAAAAGGTGCATTGAAACGGACATATTTCACAGTTTACTATACAGTATGTTCATTAAAAAATAATTTGATGCCTCTGCACTTTTTAGGCGCAATAGTCGTCGATCAGTACATTAAAGTCGTTTTAAATAAATGGGTCGTTTTCTTTATCATTCTAATATAATATTATAACAACTTTACATACCTTTCATATTCTATAATCAAGTGTAGGATTCCACACTAAGACCCACAAAGGGTCTCCGGTGCGGTAACCATACGAATTAAAGTAGTATTTATTAACTTGCTATTTAACGCCGGTATTTTATGAGACCGTGGTCTATCCCTAGTTGAGCCAACCAATACATGCTGCAGCCATAATAAAGTTACAGCTTAACTCTACTAAATTCATACAAGCCTTTTCCAGTTTTGATAATGCTTGACGCATTCTGTTATACACGCCGTAGAGCCACGCTATGATTGTATTATGTCGAGCCTCAAACTTCGTCTCAACTTATACGGAAAGAAGTTTAATTTTTGAGACGTGATTAACGCCAATATCAACGGAAAAAAATCGAAAATTCAATACATAAATTAGCCTACATGCATATCTGAGAAAGAAAATATATTTCAAAGATACATGAAGTGCAATACTGTATTTCGTTAATGCGAAGGCAATGGTCCCTAAAGCTTTAAAGACGTCTTCATTTATTACAAAATGGACAAACTATTAGATAAACACTTTATCCAATTGATAAAAGACTTTCTTTTTTATAGTAATGTGATAGCAATATTACTTTGTTAAAAATAAAAGTAACAAACGAGACACAGTCCACCTGGTGGTAAGTGGTTGCTATAGCCCGTAGACATCTACGTGTACACTCAATTACAAATCAGAATGCAAATGCTTTATCTCCTGTAAATAATAAGATGGAGTGCCTCGTTTCCAGTAAAAAGGCTGTCCGGTTCACTACACTAATCATATGAAACACAGTAGCGTTAAATTTAAATTAATAATGTTGTTACAAACCATCCAAACATTGGAGGACACGTGATAGCTCCAGCCGATAGCCACACACAAAATATCATTGTCAGTGCGAGCTTCTTAGATCTTCGTCTTCTGGAATACGTCAATGGTCGAGTCACAGCTAAATATCGGTCCACGCTGATTGCACACAAGGATAAGATAGATGCGGTACAGAGAAGTATGTCCAAGCTGATCCAAATGTCACAAAGAATCCAGCCAAGCTCCCATTTGCCTTGAAACAAGTAACATTATATCATTCAAATCAAATTGAATGCAATGATTTAAAAAAAAATTCGACTTGTGTTATCGGTAAATAGTAAAGGTATTACTTTGAGAAGGAGACTTGTACTACTAGGAATAAATGACGCAACAGTTTAAATTTGAGTTTTAAGATTACGAGTAGTTTACAAAAGGATCGTTCATAAGCTCTGGCAATCTAGCAATAATACATTACGCAATAGTTCAATAAATCTTCAATCTTTCAATCGATTTACTCGTCTCTTCTACACCTTTTGGCAATGCAAAGAGTGTTAAATAATAAGTTTACATATAAAATTGGGTAAGGTGAATAGCAAATTAATGATTTAAAGTGACTAGTTATCGAACTTTTTTTATAGAAAGTTTATTTTAATTTTTAATAGAATCATATTAGAACAAGGTTAAGAAAACTCGATTGTTAAATGAATGTAATATGTAATAAATTAGGTAAACATTAAAATATATAACTAAATATATGTAGAACTAAATAAATAACTTCTCTCTCGTCTTTATTTTTCAGTAATTGTAATTTGTTGTTTATAAAATATTTAATGTGTTTTTAATAACTTTAACGTTTTTAAACACTTTAAAAAATACAGTTCAAGCTAAAAATGTAAAAAAAATTCAATAACTTTATGTCAAGTATTTTTTATATTTCTTGACCAAATGATTTAATGTTTTGATTGTAATTCAAAGTATTCTAATAGATGTTACTTTACAACAAATAATGGCATATATAATATATGGTACTAATAATTAAAGTTCTATTGTTCTGTATTTATCCTTATGTTTCAATAAATATTTAATTTTTTTTAATAATTATAAAAATGACAAAGCAAAAATATATGTTGCAAAAGTGAAAGGAAGAGTCGGAAAGGGACACCCTAGGCGAAAGTTTGTCGACCAAATTGGCGATATATTAAAAATGGGCCAAATTTAGAGTACCCTTAATCGACGAGCATGTGTGCGACGAGGTGTATGGATGTGGAAGAGGCGAGAGAGGTATGTCAGGATCGTGCTAAATGGAAGCCTGTAGTCTCCGCCTACCCCTCTGGGTGACAGGCGTAAGTGTTTATGTTATGTTTGTTATGTTATTATAAAGAAGTATGCCCACTTTCCATACATTGACTGACCTGTCACTTGATTCGTTTTAGAGGTCGCGTCAACCTACAACTACTATTGCATTAATTCATTTATTGTTTATAATAACGTAATAAATTAACGTAATAACTTATTATATTTTAATATAAATAAGTAAAATATAGAAATATATAAGTAAAATATTCCGTACAATAATCGGCTAGTTAAATCCCGCATGAGCGTGACTTAAATATGATTTCAACTCACTGTGCACCGTAAAATTAATTGATTTATAAATATAATGAATTAATCTTTTTGATTAAAGATTTATTCGTACCATTATGTTTCAATATTTTGATCAAAGTAAAATGTGACTGTTGTTTATTTTATACACAGCTTACCTCTTATATGGACTGCGATAGCTGGCGGCATTACAAATATTCCAACTAATAAATCAGCAACAGCCAAACTAGTCACAAAACAATTGGTAACCGTTCTTAGTCTCTTAGTTGTGACCACTGCAGATATGATTAATGTGTTGCCAATAACAGTCACTATAATTAATAAAAAGAATATTATCACTACTGCAACTTCAACACTATCATATTTTTTCTCATCACAAACACCACTTAGGTCAGTTATATTTGTATAACTACTAGAATTGTTGCAAGCCTTTCTCGTATTTGTCAACTTATTCTCATCTACGCCTGTTACTATTTTGTAGATGCTTTTTGTAATATTGTATTTTTCTTCTAGTGCGCTTTCTATATAAATTTCTGATTCTATTTGCTGACTTTTGTTCCATTTTATAATCTTCTCTATAAGTTCTAAATCAGTTAAGGAAACCATGTGTTTACTCTCTTCCAGTTTCTGTGTAACGTTTGGTAGTTGCGGTCATTTTCTGAAACAAGAATACTCAAATTAATTAAATATATAATAGATTCGTACTGATCTCTTTTAGACTTTAAGTGAGAAAGACAAACTAGCACAAAGTCTACCTTATGGCAAGTGAAAGCTGTGGTTCTTAGACACCGTTATTACCCCGGTGATAAATATAGAATGTCTCATCATCAGTATAATAAGTAACAATAATTTTCTCATTCACAAGTGAAACTCATTTTTACTGCAGGTATGTTTTATGATACTAAAGAACTATAAATCTGGCACAGTATCAGTTCTAAGATTCTAAAAAAATCTAGCACATTAAATATCTTGCGGGTATTTTAAATTAAACTCAATAGAGATTTTTAGCGGAAACTTGACCGCAAGCGGATGGCTGCTTTTGGATTTTGTGGTAAAAGTAATGCGATTTTGTATATCTGGATAGGTTAAATATTAGTGGCAGCAATGAAGTGCTCCAATAATGACAGAAGCCTCGAATTATTTTGTCTGCTTAGTCGTTTTAAAATACTATCGTTAGATATTTACATCATACATGTACATCCTCGATGTTCTTCCGATATTCGATATAGATCGATATTCTTTCTGGCTACAACTGACAACAATACTAAAAAACTGCAATTTGTTTTTATGTAAATATTTTTACTATTTATTTCTTCTAATGTAAACTCGGAAAAATATATCAAATACGAAGTTCAAGATTACCAGATCTTTCTGCATATGTATAGGTTACGAGTATAGGTACATAAAATATTATTAATTTATGAAATTAATATACGTCACTGATTATTAGGAAACATCATAATATGTATTACTCAGTAGTATTTACATACTTAGTTTTTTCACTATATTTGTTGTCAAGCATGTAATTTAGCGGTCAGCGTGAAATCAATATAGAACTTCCACTACATATATTTGTAATAGAATACGTATTGGTTCTTTAGTCAGAATCAATTATTATTATAAGCTTATCGCTGACATTCTGACGTCTGTCATTTCACCACGCTATTCCTTAAAAGATCATCACCAATATTATGGATGGTTTCAGTTGAAAAAATATTATTCTTAAGGTTCCATAGAGAGGACTACTAAACATTAATAATTATTTAGGTATTTTTTCACTTGTGACAGACAGAGTCCGAGATATTAGATGTAATATCTCGGACTCTGTCTGTCACAAGTGTTTAGTGAGGATAATTTTGTTAAGTAAGAGTTAAGTTTAAAAATATAACAATTTGAGATCATTCTGTGTATAATAATATAATAACACTACGTGACGCTTATATTTAAAAAAATATGGTGTTGTATAAAAACTAATTTTATAATTTGGTAATAAAGCCACGAGCTTTTTACTAAGTTTATCTAAGATTGAATAAAACTAAATTTACGGATTCTATCGCGTTTAATTAATTACTTTTACGTATTTTTAATTCTCGACGTTTCCGGGTGCCTTACAGTACCCATGGTCACGGGGGGGACTGAGATGTTTGACGTCCCAATGTCATTGTTAGCCCGGCTACCTTCAGTTTTTGAATATTAATTTTTGGTCCGATTTACGCAAAACGAGCTTACAGTATCATGAAGTCTTGCAGTGGTATGCTTGGGTTTGGGTTTAATTTTGTTAATTATAGGGTCCCAAGCAGATGGCAGCACCAATCCATCTTCTCTATTGAAATTAGGATGTTTTTTTATAGCCTCGCGTATCATCCTTAGTAGGAATCTGTGTTCTTTTGCGAGGATTTGTGGTTTATCAAATCTGATGTAATGGTGGGGACGATCTTGAACATGTTCGCAGACTGCAGACTTCCCGGAGCGTCGGTGCTTCACGTCAGCTATATGTTCTTTCACGCGGGTTTTTATGGATCTTTTTGTTTGACCTAAGTTTATCTAAGGTTTGAATAACACTATCATGATTCGTTATTTTTCTTCTTTTTCAAATTTTTAGGTCAGATTCATCACCTTAAAAATTAGCTTAAATACCAATAATATTAGAGTTAAAGAAAACTTAACACGTATTGATCATGAGTTGTGATTGTCCTAGTGAGAACACGATGTCATAGTCATTAAATTACTGTATTGTTATCGATCCTTGATACAAGAGAATTATCAAATCAATCGACCGTCTAAAAGTTCGTAAAAATTACGTTTAAGGATACAAGCGAACTTAAAGCGTATTAAAAAAGATTTATGTTGTCAAAATTCGAAATTATTTAAGACATTTAAAATGCGCTATTTAGTGCTTATAAAAATCTAAAAACATATTTAATCGTTTTTAGTTTACTTAATTTTAATTACCCACATTTCGCGTGCTTTACAGCACCCTAGGTCACGGGGGTGGGGGGGATAGAAGTAAAATCAATGTAGTGTTCGTATAAAGAATCATTATAATCTAAATACCGTTTTACTTTTCTTTCTAATATAAGGGATATAGAGGAAAAAATATTTGTACCTAATAGTTTCTTGTATTAATTATAAAATTGAAATCTTCTTTATCAGGTCGTAAAACCCCACCGCTAGACTCATGTCGCACGCCTCTCCCGTTGTAGGGGACGTCAAGCTTGGGAGATGGAATGCCAATAGCAGTACCACACATTTCACACATGTTACGCTGCTGTCTGTCACCGGTCTGGATATTTTTTGACCGGAGTAATATATTTAATATACCGCCATCTATCGAAAGCTAAAAAATTCTGACATGTCCAATAGCCGTTATATAAAAATCAATGATTTCTGTTCAGTTTCCGTTTCAAACCTAATTCTTTACTTGCTTTACATATTTTATAAAAATATTAGAATACGCCTCTTGATTTGTACTGGAACCCAATTGGTGATATAAAATTTATTTACCTGTCAAGCTTTCGCCAAAAAAAAAATGAAATTTCGAAAATATTATTACTTTCCCACACGTTCAGAATTTACGGTTTTCTTAAATTAAGTTTATGCATTATTCATCTAAAAATAATTAATACAAAAATGTTTGAAAAATGGATCGAATCCGGTTTGAAGTTTCTAAGAATTTACATTTTATATCTAATCGTAATATTCAGATTCCTCTTAAACTTGACGAATCCGCGACGTAGTTGGTAAGTATTAAGTTGTGCAGTGCTGAGACCTGCGGATTCAAATACCACACGGTACAAATATTTGTATGACCTAGAAATAATTGTTCAGAGTCTGGATGTTTGTCTATGTACAATTTATGTATGTAAACTTCCTCGACGATACAGCAAATCCTAGTGTGGGGATAACTTTCTTTTAAGAAAGAAAGTTCTTTGTAAATTTGAAAACTCCTTCATTGTCGCCTACCAAAATGGGTATGATGCATACTACGCCGTATGGTAGCATTGAAAGAATATCCGCAACCCTATGTCATTCCGAGGGAATTGTAAGAGGTAACAGAGGAAAACTGAAAAAGAAAATGGGCAGTGGCATCTTCCTGATAACAAGTCAAAGTAATAAATAACTACGGTTGACGACCCACCTGCAAAGTAACTATTGCAAATGCGGCCTACACTTTCCAGTTGTCAAAATCAGTAGAGTATTGATAGGCTATAAAGAAAGAGAGAAATATAAGACATACTTTGTAACTGTTTTGCGATAAATCGTAGCCTGCTCTGTTCGGCTCTTTTATCAGAATGAGTAAAATGTTATTGATTTCATCAGATACACACCATCTTGTATTGTATAATGGAATGAGCCTTGTGGTTTTAGTGTTAGCAAGTTGTAGGTAGTACTCGGAAATTAAATCATTTCGAGGCCAACATTTTAAGCGAAATTCTACAGTTAGCTATAATCAAACACCTTAGATCTATTTTCTTACAAAATCTAACAGATTTTCTAACAGTTTGATGAAAATTAAAATAAGTAATAATTTTAGTTCTCGAAATTTGCAACGAATATGTGGCCTTATTTTTTTTTTAATTTACCAACTTCGACAAAGCCACTTACCATCAAGTGAACGACATAAAAACACAATACTGGAACTAGAGTGACAACTATTAATTTTAATCTGGTTGTCACTCTTATTTACTAAGACGAACAGACTGATTAAGCTTGTGTTACTTGTAGGGAGAGATTTTTAGAAACAATTCGGTAAGTGTGCACAGGGATTGCATAGCTTATTCCTCTCTCTTTCCTTCACCATTAGACAACCAAACGGTTTGCGTTATCATAATGATTTCTTAAATTTACGCGAACACTACACATTGAATAAAACTAAATTCACGGATTTTATCGCGTTTATTTCACTACTTTTACTTATTTTTAATTCCCGACGTTTCGGGTGCTTTACAGCACCCATGGTCACGGGGCGGACTGAGATGTTTGACGTCTCAATGTCATAGTTAGTCCGGCTACCTTCAGTTTTTGAATATTAATTTTTGGTCCGATTTACGCAAAACGAGCTTATAGTATCATGAAGTCTTGCAGTAGTATAGTTAGGTTTGGGTTTAATTTTGTTAATTATAGGATCCCAAGCAGGTGGCAGCACCCATCCATCATCTCTATTGAAATTTGGATGTTTTTTAATTTCAATAGCTTCGCGTATCATCCTTGGTAGGAATCGGTGTTCTTTTGCGAGAATTTGTGGTTTATCAAATCGAATGTAATGGTGGGGACGATCTTGAACATGTTCGCAGACTGCAGACTTCCCGGAGCGTTGGTACTTCACGTCAGCTATATGTTCTTTAAAGCACCCGAAACGTCGGGAATTAAAAATAAGTAAAAGTAGTGAAATAAACGCGATAAAATCCGTAAATTTAGTTTTATTCAGTTTGCGTTATCGTTCGTCGTGCATTTAATAAGGTAGTAATGTAAGTTGCCATCATGTGTCCTTCCAACCAATTGCAATATGCGTGTCATCTTCGGCTGCATCACTACTTTCAATCAAATGGCATAGCAGTCAAGCCCTGATCCCTTCCTAAATAGTTGAAAAAATCACCCTAATGCTAAGTCTCACCAATCCTTTAGTAATGACTACGAAACCTTTATCTCTCGTACGCAGGCATCAGTAGATTAACCTTTGTTAATTCTATAAATAAGCACCTCTTTCTGCAAAACTCTATAAAAGAAAATTAGGCAGTCACGCAATATCCTAATCACGACCCTTAGTCCGAATACCTTAAGGCACTTATTTTTTAAATAAAATATGTTTAAGGACATTTTCTTAATGGCCCTAATACGTAGTATTTTAAGAACCTAGAGTAGTGAATGACGAATCATGTTACGCTTTTGAAAGGTAGTTTTAAGAATTAACTTTATTTAGAATAGAAACGAATTAAATAGAAGTCGTATTTTGAGCCAGTTGTAGATTTTAGATGGTAAATAATGAAGTATCATTACAACCTACCTAGTTAAAAAATTATAATAAAAGTTATATCAAACCAATAAACATGCATAATTAATCATAATTTCATACAATATGTCAAAATACAATTTCGGTCAACTTGCAACTTAGAGTAAAAGCTTAGTTCAAGCTATTTTTTATCAAAGAAGGCATCTGTGTTAGACAAAAAATAAATAAACAAATCTACAGTAATTTTATTTGTATTTAAACTTAAAAATATTTTCATATTCCTTTTATGTAATTTTTTTTCTGCAATAACTTTTAAAAGCAGAAAACTAAGTATTGAATTTACAAAGGAGGGCATAACATGAGCATCTGCACTGGACCCAATTATTTTACATACGTAATTCGTAACTACTCACATCTGCTCAGAACACGTGTGTCACCCTGAGCCAGAAACTCCCATCACAAACTTGACACACCCTTCTTACTTAAAAATAAAGTAGAGCCGATGCAGATGCAAAGGTAAAACGTTTTGCTAGCATCATAAACGGTGCGGATTGAAAATCTAAAGTCATAACTGTCTTTATTTCAACAAAAGATTCAATCAAACGGTGTGACATTGCGCAGATGTAAATTAATCAGCTCATGTAATCAATTATAATGTATATAATGAAATAATATATAATTCATATTTTATCGTTTATAAACCTTGTCGACGTTGAGCTACAAATATTGCCGAAAAAAATTATGAAAATTGGCCTACGGGTTGCGGAGGAGATAGATTTCAAAGAATCGTTTTCTTGCACTATGGGAGCTCCGCTCGCTTCGCTCGCTCCACTTCAATAAATATTATATTTAATCACTAACATGGAGTAAAATAATAATGCATACCGAAACACTAGTATCAAGTTTAAACTAAGTCGACAGCATGACAGCATGCACAAAAGCAGGTATACCTTATAATTAATTACAAATTAATTTTAACATTAAACTTATTTTATTTATTTTCTTTTACTTTATGGTAAAAGGATAAGATAAAAACTACAACTTGAAATGTTAGAAATAATCTATTTAGAGTTTTTAATTGTATTTATATTTAATAATATAAAAACGTGTACTATCTGTTATATTAAATACTTAAGTGTTTTATAACAATATAATGTAAAACTAGTTTTACGGATACAATGGCGTTTCATCTAAACTTTATTAATTCTCTCCGTTTCGGGAATTTAACAGCACGCCATGTCCAAGTGGGTCTTGCCTTTAAGTAAAGTATTAATTAAATTAAAAAAGTTAAAGTGATTTAATTTATAAAGTCAGTTTTAATTAGTGTCAAGTATTCGCGTAAATATAAGAAATCTTGTTATAAAATGAATAAATAGAAATTTATTTATTAATTTATATTTTAAAATTAAGGATTGTATACAAAGCTTTTCAATTATATATTTACGCATACATGCTTGTCGGTTAAAGGTTCAAATTCAAATTCAAATTCTTTATTGCATAACTTAATCTATTACATAGCATATTGTGGTTGGAGCTTCCTTTTAAGCAAAGGATTTGCTTGTACTAGGAAGCACCGCTCTTCCAAATAATGGGTATATAATATATTGAGGTGAATTGTAAGTGAAGTGTATATTATTGTACGACTTTAGAGTTACAAAGTATGGTGTGTCTGTGCCTGTGCCTGTGTGTGTGTGTGTGTGTGTGTGTGTGTGTGTGTGTGTGTGTGTGTGTGTGTGTGTGTGTGTGTGTGTGTGCGTGTGCGTGTGCATGGGGGTGCGTGTGTGTATTGTATGTATGTATTGAATATGTACCCTTGTAAATTCTTTTTATTATGTGGAATATAACACATATTGGTTTATTGAAAAGTATATTCTTAATTTGTCTTATCTATACATACAATAAATCTGTAGAAAAACTATGTGTACACAATTTACGCAAAAATTTGTAGATGGATTGCACGAAATTTGATTTGTAGGCAGTAAATGGTCGTGTATAACATATCGGCAACTTTTTATCCGCTTACAGCAGAGTAAAAAAGATGGTTTAGGTTTTTCCTTTTCTTTTAAGCTTACTGTCTTAATGGTTGCCGATGGTTCAATTAATCATAAAGAGGTTTTAGCTATACCTATAATAAGTCTATGAAAAACTGTGTTTATGTGTGCTCATTGAATGGATGGTTCAATGAAGCTCATTGCACCATCAACCAGAAAGGGCAGCACAACGTCTACTGGGCCAGCTAATTTTCAATATGGCACCAATTTTGTCAATATACTTTCGTCTATTAAATTTACGCGAACACTACACATTGAATAAAACTATTATTTACGGATTTTATCGCGTTTAATTACTTTTATTTATTTTTATTATTATCCCGACGTTTCGTAAGTTTGCGTAAATCGGACCAAAAATTAATATTAAAAAACTGAAGGTAGCCGGACTAACTATGACATTGGGACGTCAAACATCTCAGTCCCCCCCGTGACCATGGGCGCTGTAAAGCATCCGAAACGTCGGGATAATAATAAAAATAAATTAAAGTAATTAAACGCGATAAAATCCGTAAATAATAGTTTTATTCAACACAATCTTCTTCACTTTTTACAGCATAAATTTGCTTTCTCACTTTATCTCAATAATTTTGTCTTACCTGGACAAACTACCGAAGATTTCTTTCTTAATCTTGGTAACAATATCTTCTTGCAAACCACACAATTTCTCACTCTATCATTCAAAGTAAGCCCTAACACATTTCTTAATGACCGCATTTTTGCAGCAATTTTTATACTCTTATACTTCTTTTTACGAGCCGGGGTAGAAATAGAAACAGAAATAGAAACTTTTTTATTCAATGTAGATTATAAAAATACTTATTGAAGATCACTTTTTAATTTACCACTGGTTTGCAAAAAAAACCTCTGTCCTGGGAAGAACCAGCAAGAAACCCAGCGGGACTATTTTTTTCCAATAATAGCTTACAATCATGTTTACAATCAACAACACAAGACAAATTAGAAATAGCTTGGTAGCGATGACCCTTGCCAGGGGTTATTATCATCTATAAATTCCTTAATATTATAATAACCCTTTTTATACAAACTTAGTTTAATAACATTTTTGAACTTTGTGTATGACAAATTTTGTATATTTTCTGGGATTTTGTTGTAAAAGCGTATACATCGCCCCAAGAATGAATTACTGACTCGGTGGAGTCGAGTAACTGGTACTACCAGCTTGTGTCTGTTCCTAGTATTTACAGAATGAATATCACTTATTTTCGCAAAACTACTTTTATTTTTGTGTACGTACATTACATTTTCATAAATGTATTGAGAGGCCAGAGTTAATATATTAATTTCTTTAAATTTTTGTCTCAGTGACTCTTTTGGTTTTAAATTATATATTGCTCTAATGGCCCTCTTCTGTAAAATAAATATAATTTCAGTGTCAGTCGCGTGTCCCCATAGCAAAATACCATACGACATAATGCTATGGAAATAACTGAAGTAAACTATTCTAGCTGTTTCAACACTGGTAAGAGTTCTAATCTTTTTTACAGCATATACTGCAGAACTAAGTCTGCTAGCTAGTTTTGATATATGGGGGAGCCATTGAAGCTTTGCGTCCAGTGTGATTCCAAGAAAAATGGTGGTATCAACAAGACTCAGTTCCTCCCCATTTAAAATTACATTAGTATTGACATGTTTAACATTAGGAGTTACGAATTTCATACATTTAGTTTTAGTTCCATTCAAATGCAAATTATTAACACTAAACCAATTGAATAACTTAGCTATAGCATTATTTACTTCGTCGTAATTTAATAACTGTCTTTTTAATTTGAAAATTAATGAAGTATCATCAGCAAATAATACTATATCATGGTTATCCCCTACTATGTAAGGTAAGTCATTAATATATACAAGAAACAGAAAGGGGCCAAGAATTGAGCCCTGAGGCACGCCCATTTGTACAATCGACCCAGAAGAAGTCATACTATTAATAACAACTTTTTGTGTTCTGTCACTTAAATATGAAATAATTAATTTAAGAGCATCATTTCTTACACCGTAGTGTTGAAGTTTCCTGATTAATGTTTCATGGTGAACACAATCAAAGGCCTTGGATAGGTCACAGAACAAACCCAAAGCATCCTGTGAATTCTCCCATGCATTAAATATATAATTAATCAGCTCAACACCAGCATCAGTTGTCGAGCGACCCCTTGTGAAACCAAATTGATTTTTATGAAGTAATTTATTTACATTAAAAAAAATTAACAATTGATCAAGAATAATTTTTTCAAAAATTTTACTAAGTGTTGGCAGTACAGAAATAGGTCTAAAATTAGCGAAGTCCAATGTACTACCAGATTTAAATAAAGGTATTACTTTACTATGCTTCATTAAATCAGGAAACACACCAGATTTGATACTACTATTAAAAATAATAGATAGTTGAGGTGCGATTGTATCTATTATAGACGCAATAACTTCAACAGAAATCCCCCACAGATCGGCAGTTCTCTTAATATCAATAGTCTTAAAATATTTTACAATATCTTTTGATGAAACTTTATGAAATGTAAAATTCTTTGTACACACATTTACATTTTGTTTAAGTAATGATTCGGCGACGGTAGGAGAAGAATTCAGTGACTTAGTGGTTAAGATCGGAATATCAGTAAAATATTTCTCAAAAACCATTGCAACGTCCTGATCTGATTTAGTTAATTTATTGTTAAAACTTAACTGGTAGTTTGAATTGCGAGAGTTGACCTTACCAGTTTCACTATTAATTATACTCCATGTCATTTTAATTTTATTAGAAGCAGTCTTTATTTTGTTGCTTAAATACAATGACTTGGCTAAGGAGCACACTCTTTTAAATATTTTGGAATATTTTTCTACATATTCCCTAAATTCGACGCTAGGATTATATGACCTTTCATTGTAAAGTTCATATAACCTTTGTCTACTCTTATGGACTCCTACTGTCGCCCATTCATTAAATGCTTTACGATTATTCAAGGAGAGTGTTTTAGAAGTAAAAGTATTATTAAATTCATTGCAAATGAGCTTAAATAATTTTGCATACAAAAAATTTGGATTATTTTGGTATGAAAGTAATGGAAGTTTTTTTACTATGTTACTTCTAAACTTCTCCAAGCGATGTGCATTTACTGGAACAAACACTACTTTTTTATCTACTTGCTTTTTGTGAAGTTTTTGTGAAGTGTGGTAGCTCAGGGAACTGAATGCTCGTTCTAAATTTCATAGTACGCGAGCAACCCGGGTTCGATTTTCACTAGCACAAATGAAATATGTGCAATTTTAATCGCTGCTAGGCGGTGAAGGAAAACATCGTAAGGAAACCTGCATGACTGAAAATAACAAAAAAGTTTCGAAGACACAGACTTGCCCTCCCCCAAAAGCCCTCTCAGAATTGAGAAGAGGTTTGTTCCCAGCAGAGGCTGAAACTTTATACTTCTTCCGCCACACCAATCTTTAACCACCATACACTATTGTAGAAATTACCATTATTTTGACTTTCCACAATATTGGAGTGAAGAGCCCTATTCACTCTTCATTCTATATCCTTGTCTTGTCTAGGAGACACCTCAGTACACAATCAGCCACTTGCGCAACCAACTCACCTTCTATTCCTATTTAACATACTTTTTTTACTTTCTTCTCTTTCAAAAACCAGCCATTTGTTTGCGATCACTTTCACCCCCCTTTATTTTAATGACCTGTGCATTAAAATGTTTCTCATAATGGTCTCATTAGGTAAAAATAAAGTACATTATTCGTGTAGAAGCGATGTAAGACCCATCGTCGCAGAGTGCCTCCCGGATTGGACGAAGCATTTCGAGGTGTTCAACAAAAACACAAGTTTGGGTCACTCACATAATGCTCGTCCGTTCAGGAAGGGGGTACAATGTACCCACAAAGTCCGGAAGAATTCCGAACCATACAGAAATATTTAGTGGAGATCACTGATAAGATACCAGACACGCCCTGATACTGCTACACCCCAGAAGAGGATAAGCCCAAAAAAATGGGCATACGGGGGCTGCAATAGAGTGGCTATCAGGGCCTAAGGATTCCCAATCAGATAGGTAAAGGGGATCCCACCCCGCAGAGGCAGACCTGAGTGCCTGCTGCCCGCCTGCCAGAGTTACATCCTTGTCCGTAATGCCAGATGTGCGCGGGAAATGCTCCGTTCTATCCTGGCACCCAAGCTGCCACTGAACACCAATACAAAAATATACAACCTATACATATGACCGAAGATCATCTATGCTGCACCAGCCTGGTGCGTACTCCTGAATGAACGGCAGAGGCAGCGGCTGCAGGCCCAGCAGAATTCAATACAATTTCACAGATAGATCATCTTTGACAAGCAGATAACCAACCTTTTTAGTCACTTAACCGACTACAGCAAATCGCCGTCAACCAAAAATGCCGCTTAACGGCTACTACGACCGGCCCATAGAAATGGGCCTCGAGGATAATGCGGGAAATGAGGAATGCCCCGAGGCCCGAAGCCTGTTGGACAAGTCCATGGAGACGATAACAGCCAAGTGGTGTAAGAATACCCACTACCCCATATCATCCTGTCGTAAAAAAAAGTCTTACAAACCCGTAGAAGCGAAGAAACTACAAAAAAATATGTTGTATTTTTACGTGGCTCCACACGCTGCAGGTATATTATGGGTGTAGCACGAATAGGACAGCTCGACCGGGGGAGAACCACGCTCTCACAGAATACCAGCGGAAAATAGCAGCTTAATGCTGCTGTATTTCGTATGGTGAGTGTAGAGATCCGGAGACCATTTTTACTGGAAACTCGTAATATTTTATTTCTTAGACACTCAGGTTTCCTCACCATGTTGTCCTTCACCGCTTAGCATTTGACATCAGCACTAAAAAAAACAATTAAGTGTTAATTGTGCCAGCGGGCTTCGAACGCAGACCGCTCGCGTATAAAATTTACGACTAGCATTTAGACCCTGAGCTACTACGGCAGTTACGACCTCTCATTTAGCATTAATACAAACAAATTTAGAATATATTTCATTCCAATTTCGTAATTAGATTTGTGTGTTCGATATCATGTAATATTCTATTCAATTGAACCAAAAACCTGATAGTGTTTTCCTCCATCGTGTGGTTTTATTGCTATCGAGTTCACATTAATTAAAGATTTTTCCTTTATTTGATACACGTAAGGGTGAGAAACCGCACACAACAGATAATCATGTTGCATGTTTCCCCTTTTCTAACATATGTTTGTCTGTCGCCACTATATCGGAGAAATTCTAGTGTGGGGTTACGTTATTTACATATAAATTAAAAAAAAAACTGAATGTCGTTATACATTCAGTTATCTGATTTTTCATACAAATTTCATGAACGCACATCGCGGCAAAACTCCCGATCCAATCCACACTTTTTTTGAGTTTTCTTTCGTGTACGACCTCCATGTGGAATAGTTTACCACCGGCGATTTTTACGGACCGATACGACTTAGGGACCTTCAAGAAAAGAGCTTACTGGTTTCTAAAAGGCCGTATGCCCGTTTGTACCCCCTCCTATGAAAAAAAAAACATTTACACCTTCATCTATCCTCGATTAAAAATCAAAATTTAAGTGTGATTTTAAGCAGCTATTTATACTCATTATAAACATTATTAAAAATTCAAAAACTCAAAAACATATTTTGAAAAAGAAATAACGTGGAGTCTGTCAAATCGCACTGAGGCAGCGCAGCGAACTCCTACTGTGGGATATTTATTTACATTTTTATAGAGCTAAAAAGACAAACTAGCTGGCATTCCTACCCTGATGGTAAGTGGCTATTGCAGCTCCTCAAAACCTGTAACCAACTTCAAACAAAAGAGGCTACAGATGTTAATTCATCAAAGAAAATAGAATACAATAATAAAATTACAAGATCAAATAATAAAATCAAAACAATCTGGTATATAATAAAGGATAGAACAAATAAAAATATTATAAAAGAAAAAGATAACCTTAAACTAAAAATAAACAGTACTTTAACTTCAGACCCGATTTTAATAGCAAATACTTTTAATAGGTTCTATGCTTCGTTAGGCGAAAATTGTAACCCGCCAGCACGTGGTCGAACTACACAAAAAGCGGCAAATAACTCTATGTATCTCAGCCCAGTGACCCCAAGGGAAGTATATAAAAATAATACAAAATTTAAAAAAAATGAGCTTCGGAATTGCGAGATGCGTTAACTCTACCACTTTGTGAACTAATCAACCAATCTCTCACAGAAGGCATTTTTCCAGACATGTTAAAAAAAGGCATTAATAATACCCATCCATAAGAAAAATTCAAAAACCGATATCGATAATTATCGCTCCATAGCTTTACTCCCTACAATCTCAAATGTTTTTGAAAAAGCAATGTTCGAACGTGTGTATAATTTCTGCGAAAAATATAAAATCTTTAGTGAATATCAGAACAGTTTCCGTAAAAATCGATCTACCATGCTAGCAGTATATAAATATATGCAAGATATTCTAAAGATATTAAACAATAAAGAATATGCAATAGGAATACACTTAGATATGATCAAAGCATACAATAAGGTACAATATAATATATTACTTAATAAATTAAATAGTATAGGTGTTCGGGGGATTAGATTAGAATGGCTCAAATCATACTTACAAGATAGAGAACAATATGTAGAAATAGAATACTTTGATAATAATAAAATAGTAAAATTGAGATCAAGTAAAATAATTGTAAATGCTTCAATACCCCAAGGTAGCGTATTGGGATGTTTACTATACAAAAAAAAAATATATATATATATATATATATATATATATATATATATATATTATTAACAATATCAGTGAAACTATGGTTATCCCATGTGTTATGTTTGCGGACGATATCTCTATGTTAGCACCTTGTCGCAAATAAGAATCATCAATCATCACATTACAGCCCTTCACAAGTCCACTGCTGAACATAGGCCTCCCCCAAGTAATGCCACAAAGCACGGTCCTGAGCCACCTGCATCCATCGACTTCCTGCATGTCTTACCAGGTCGTCGCTCCATCCAGTGGGGGTCCCCCTACACTACGCCTACCCCACTCGAGAACCTTTCTTCCCCATCGGTTCTTCGAGCTATATAGCCGGCCCATTGCCACTTCAGCTTACTAATCCGTTGGGCTATGTCAGTCACTCTGGTTTTACTGCGGATATCCTCATTTCTGAATCTATCACGCAGAGAAACTCCGAGCATAGCCCTCTCCATAGCTCGCTGAGCGACCTTTAGCGTCCTCATACATACTTAGTTTCGGAGGTTTCTAGGTTGTTGATTGCTTACCTGTCGAATATTTGTCCCAGGTACTCTCGTCAACACTTCGAGCATAGTGCTCCCAACAACTACCGGTATAGGTGTGACATGGACATTAGACACGATCTTTGTTTTGTCCATGTTCATCTTAAGACCTATCCGTTAAGAGACACCATTGAGGTCATTGAGCATAGCGCTAAGGTTCCTCCAGCGATTCTGCCATAAGGACTATATCGTCGGCAAATCGAAGGTGAGTGATGTACTCGCCATTGATGTTAATACCGTATCCTTTCCAGTCCAGTAGCTTGAAACTCTTCCAACGCAGCGGTGAAGAGTTTCGGGGATATAACATTACCCTGTCTTATACCTCTCTGCAGTTGGATAATTTTCGAACTCCGGTTCGGTACTCGGATAGCCATCGTAGTCCTACTGTACAAACACTTCAGCACTTCGATATACCGACAGTCAACTTGGCACCGCTGAAGGGACTGTAGCACCGCCCAAATTTCGACGTAATCAAAGGCTTTCTCATAGTCCACATATGCCAGGAAAAGTGGCAGATTGTACTCTTCGGTCTAACGTAAATGATATATTATATAAAATATTTGAAAATACTGACCAATGGATGAAAGAGCACAACCTGAAAATAAACTACAAAAAACAAAAATTTTGCCTTTTTACCCCTATCAAAAAACGCCGATAAAAATTAATTTTTCTTACATAAATACAAAAATCGAGACAGTAAATGAGCACACTCTACTCGGCAAAGTTTTGGATAGTCACATCAACTGGAAATCTCACGTTCAGAAAATTCGAAACAAATTGTCTAGTTTTGTATATGTGAAATAAAAAAGACAACTGACCTCCAGACCGCGTTAATTACTTACAATGCCTATGCACAGGCGTGGCTAAGGTACGGTATTATCCTGTGGGGTAACAGTACAGATGCAACCACCATCTTCATCTTACGGAAAAAACTAATTCGCATTATGTGTAACATAGAAAGAACTGAAAGTTGTAGTCCTCATTTTAAAAAACTTAAACTTCTTACCTTAATTTGTATTTATATATTGGAATTACGCAAATTTGTGCGAAAATACCCTAATTTCTACGTAAAAAGAGAAACTATAAATACGGCTTATAGTTTAAGACACGGAAATAGATTATTGCTACAACTTCTAAAATGAAGCTCTTTTTCCTCAGGCCCTTACATAATGTCAATAACTTTCTATAATAAACTACCAAACTCATTAAAAAACGAAACAAATTATCATATTTTTATAAGACAATTAAAAGTGTTTCTAATCAATAAATGTTATTATACTTTATATGAATACCTGAATGACAAATGTAATAATAATAATGAAAACTATAAATAAATGAATGAATAACACGAATAATGATAGTATAATAATAAGGAATAATATAAATATAATGAATAATATAATAATTATAATGAATAATAAAACATTTTTGCATCCTCCTCAGTTCTAATTTGTTATACCCGACAGGGTTCATATTGTGAAAATTGAATATTATTAATTTCTACATTATGGAATGCAAATAAATATATTGTATTGTTTTGTATTGTAATTTGGAAAATCCAAAAGTGCACACGAAATGAGCTTTTTTTTTAATAATAATAATAATCAGGTTATTAAGACCAACAACTATCGGAGATACATCCTAAAGGATGGCACCGTCGACAATTATGTCGAGCTTGTCGCCATCCCGGGGAGTCACTTAGGCATGTCATCTCCGGTTTTTCGGCGCTTTCTAACTCTGAGTACTTGCACAGGCACAACCTAGTAGCCAGAATTCTACACCAGGAGCTCGCTCTGAAATACGGTCTCGTGGACCCAAAATTGCCGTATTACAAGTACTTGCCGGAAGCCGTGCTCGAAAATTACCGCGCCATACTCTACTGGGACCAGACCATCATCACAGACAGGACTATTCTTGCGAATAAGCCAGATACTGTGCTGATGGACCGGGCACAGTCAGGGATATTTTTGGTCGGCATTACCATTCCGTTTGACGAGAACCACGTGAAAGCCGAAACAGATAAGCGAACAAAATATCTGGTCCTGGCTCACGAGGTGACCGACATGTGGGGTGGAATGTCGACCGAAATTATACCTGTAGTCGTTTCTGCAAGCGGGCTAATCCCAGTCGGCCTCTCGGGTCATCTGAGGCGACTGGGACTCCGTGACGGACTGCTCCGGCCTCAAATGCAAAAGGCAGTGCTCCTCGATATCGCCCGCATTGTCCGCCGGTTTCTTTCCATTTCCCCCTAACCCTCGGCCGTTTGGTCTCCCCTGCCGAAAGCTTCCATCTAGTTGGGCTTTTATTTATGTATGTATTTTTTATGTATTTCTTTTATTTTATTGTTGTTTATGTATATTTATCATTTCCGTTCGCAATTATATATTTATGGAACCCAACCAGATTAGAAATATTTAATTCCATACATAGTACATATTAAACGATACAAATGGTAGCTTATTACCTTATAATATTCAATTACATTTGTTATACTTGATGATTTTGATTTCTAATTATGAATTCTATTTTGTAATTAGTTTACTCGTAATTATTATTTGCTTTAATTATCAACTACCTAATTATTTAATGCATGGACCCCGTTCGGGTAAAAGCCTTTTAATTTTTTTTAAATGTCCTTACGTCCGATAACAACCAGCAATATCCTGAGGATAAATGGAAACTTATTCAGAAATATTTATTACATTTCGTTGCGTATATTTTTCTGAAACATGAAGACAAACACGTGCACAGTTTATCTGACAGCCGTAGTAATAATATTTGACTACATTTTTGTAAATATAACTTAACAAACTCATTTTATAATTTAATATTTCAAATATGATTTTATAATTTAATATATTTTGTGCCTAAATATGAGACATACTAACAATTTTATATTGCAAAATCGTCACATAGCTGCATGTCGAGAGTTGAGCACCCAGACGCCACGTTACGACGCGCGCAAAAGTAATAAAACACTACTTTTGTTGTAATTGAAGATACAATAAGCCTTGATCATATTTAATAAACATAAAGAGTGAACTTTTTTAATTTTTGCGCCATTCCACAATAAGCGACGAAGCTATTTCTTCATTAAAAATAATTATTTTTTTAGGGCTGGGCTGGGGCTCCCAAGTACCAGCTCCTTCCACTTGACCGCATCCAGCGCAGAGTGGCTCGAATCGTCGACGACCGAGTGCTCTCCGATCGGCTCGATTCACTGGCACTGTGAAGAGATGTTGCATCTCTTTGCATTTTATTTCGCATATACCATGGAGAGTGCTCTGAGGAATTGTTCGGATTAATCCCAGCCGCCAAATTTCGTGAACGCACTACGCGGCAAACGTCCCGATACCATCCACACCATCTGGATGCTTGGCGGCACCACAGTTTCAAAAGGAGTTTTCTTCCGCGTCTTACAACCTCTCTGTGGAATAGTTTACCACCGGCGATTTTTCCGGACCGATACGACCTGGGGACCTTCAAGAAAAGTACCTTTCTAAAGGGCCGGCAACGCACCTGCAATTCCCCTGGTGTTGCGGTTGATCACGGGCGGCGGTAGTCACTTAACATCAGGTGAGCCGCATGCTGGTTTGCCCCCTCTTCTATAAAAAAAAAACAGATATCTAGATAAACTAAGAGAGCAAAACATTATCTAAGTAAATACAAAATTGTATTCAAATTATTACAGCTGTTTCCGAGAAAACAAATTCATAGGTATATTTAAAATTCTAGAAAGTCTCGCTTAAAATATCAAGATAGAATGTATGGACTGTCTTTATAAATAATATTATATTCGCTTTCTACTGAATACGGCTTCGTTCAACACTTTTTAAATTATTTATTCAAGGCTTCTTATTAAATCTTAAATCTCAATCCTGCAAGCAAAATTACATTTTAAAAAAAACGTGGTTAAAATTAAAAGAAGGAACTTCTCAATACCTAAAAGTTGGAATAAGCAAAGTATTGCATTTAACCTTATCATCATTACAGCCCATACACACGCTCTTGAGCCACTTGCATCCATCGACTTCTTGCATGTCTTCCCAGGTCGTGAATCCATCTAGTTATCATAAATGTGACCATATAAATTAAAATATAACTACAACACTAAATAAAAAGTTCTTATGGTAGTGTATTTTTATTAATTCTCAGACGTGACAAGACCCAGTTTCTAAATATAGACGAGATGAAAATGTTAATCTAAACGTGTCAGTATAAGTAATGGATTGTAAGAAAAATAAGGTTTTGCAATTGTTGTGGTGTAGCTGTTCTCTAAGATTGAAACAATTCGTTTTCTCCCTTGGGTGGAATGATATTTTCTGTTAGTTAATTAATTGAAAACGCGCTTGTTTTAGAATAGAATATAATAGAATATACAATATAGTTGTATATACATGTGATTCTTGTTGAAAGTTAGTTTTGACTTTTATCACTGAGTAGTAAAAAACTTTTGTACTAAAAAGAAGTAGCAATTTTTTACAACATAGTACTGGCTGTGCCAAATACTTAGAAAACTTATGTAAGAAACGACTTGGAAGAATCCACCACCAACACTCTTTTTATACAACCATCTATTTATAAGCTCTAAACGTTATTTTTGATTTTTCCTATTTAACTTTTTTGGAATCTGCGCAAATAAATAAATAAATAACACTTTAAAATTTCACAGTAAGCAAACAAAACGCATGTTTTACAACAACAACGATGCAAATAAATAAACCGAGTTCGATCCTCACCACTACGTTTTCCACGCGGTCTGTGGTGAACCAGCTTAAATTGTAAATCAGTTTACATGGTGGAGCAATGCTGCAGATATATTATGGTTGTAGCACGAATGGGAAGGATCACACTCTCACAGAATAGAAACGTGAAATAGCAGCTTAATGAGGTGTAGAGAACCGGAGACCCTTTTAACTGGAAACGAAACATTCCATCTTCATCCTCAGGGTTCCCAACGGATCTCTATTTTGATTCATAATTGAGTGTAGATGCAGATATCTGTGGGCTACAGAATCCACTTACCATCAGGTGGACTGTGTGCTTGATTGTCACCTTTATTCTACAAAAAAGGGTAATGAAGTACTTGCATACGTAATAAATAAAAATCAAACATTTCAAGTACACGAAAACACGATAACACGCATCGGGAAAGCGTGTTGGACACTTTCTTTGCTCAAAAACTATTTCAGTATTTATTAATATAAAAAGAATAGAAGAATAGCTTGTTACATATTTTTTCACATTCTTTTACTTAACGGCATAGAAAGTAAGTCATTATGCCATCTTACTCGTCATTTCAGATATCATTTTGATTGTTAGATTGTATTGCTATTGTTATTCTAAATGATGAAGAAAACGTTTTGATCAGGATTAAAAAGACATACTTTGGTGATTTGGACATGTAAAAAGAGTGAATGAGGAAAGAGTGACAAAACAAATTTATACTGCAAAAGTAAATAGAGGAGTTGGCAAGGCATGCCCTAGGCGGAAGTTTATCAATAGTATATTAAAGATGTGCCAAGTAAAAATACCCCTTAACCGAAGAGTGTATATTAATATATTGATATGATATGAGGTGTGTCAGGATCGTGCCTATATGGAAGTGCGTTTTCTCTGCTTACCCCATTGTGTGACAAACTCTCAGTACTCCCGTCGTAATAAAAAAGTCAGTGTAAATCAAAAACATACGTAAATCCCTTCAAAGAAGTTAAATTTTCGATATTTATTCCTACTTAAAGATTTTTTTAAAACTAATTCTAAAATTATTAGCCGATGCATTATTTCCATGCTCCGAATATTCACATATGTCAATTGAATAAACATCGATATCAAATTTATTATTATAAATGTAACAATAAATAATTTTAATTTGAATATACCGCGCAGAATAGGACTATTCAATAATTTTAGTAATTAACTTTTTATTAAATGCCTCATATAATTATGATTTGGCTACATAAGCAGGGTTAATTCTTATTTTCGTAAAATAGGCATAAAAATAATTTCTATATTAAATAATAAAACGTAAATATTAATAAATAAAAATAAATATCATTATTATATTGAAACAAGTATTAAACTCTTGTTATATACTCTAAAGATAATGCATAAGCGGGTTTAAAATATATAATTTTTTTAAACATGTGTTAAATAGTTTTAAAATACTTACTTGACTATCTTATAAATGAAAATATACACTCTTTATAACTTTGTTTTCACACCTCAAATACACTTTATTTATTGCTTGCGATAAAGTTAATGTAAGTTTTAAAAGTTAAAATTAAACCCCTTTTCGATTTCTGTATATGAGTGCACAAATCGATGTCAACTTACTTTTAGCGTATGCACGTGCCCTTTAAAAAGGGGGTTTATCCTTAAATAAACCTTATCTTTACGAAGAATAAATATTTACGAAGTTGCTTTCCAGTATTTGCAGAGTGTCATGCAAACGACTGCCTTCGCTCGAAGCTGAAGCCATACTGAAGAGTTTAAGTTAGGGGTGAGTTTACAGAGCTTACTGTAAGCTTCTTATGAAACTTAAGTACAACGAATTTGTGTCTCGTGCCTTCAGATCTTATTATGTTTGCTTTGATTACTCACGTGCTTCGAAAGATTAATAAGTTATTAATTATTTGTTTACGAGAAATGTTCTTTGAGTGAAGTTTAATTAGGTATAATTTCTTATTATATTTAAAATGTTATAGAAATTATAATATTATATTAACTATTTAATCCTTCTCTGAGGAACTTAAATTGCGATGAAAATACGAATACTATTTCCTTTTTTAAATCTTGGTTACTAAAGAACTGGCTTAGAACTTTTTTGTTCTTACGCTCCTTTACCTTTAATTGATTTTAGACTTACACTACTTCACAATATTTAATGACGAAGTTGTTTATAATATATAAAAGTTTGTGTTCATGTAATCATAAAGCGACGAAAAACTTATGATAGGGTTCGGACTGTGAACTAAAAATTCATGAGTCTAAATCCGCCATTCGACTACTGTCGTGACGCGCTTCTTAAACAAGTATTTTAACACTTTCACTATCCGATTTTCAGACACAATAGTAAGACAATAGCAAGAAACTATATATAAACGGGACAGTTAATGGGTTAAACTTACTTGAAATGGTTAACGCAAATATTAGTATAATTGCTAGTTCTTTATAAATAAATCTGGTAGTTATAGATTTCTGTATTCTCCTTTTAATCGACCTATAAATAGTCAAATGTTGCGTATAAACGTTTCCAATAATTGAATGAAAATAATTTCTAAGGAACAAACTATAACTTATATCATAGCTTCTTATCGTATCGTATTTTATAATAAAAATGTAGAATAATTGATAAGAAAACAATATATTTTCTTATCATTAGATATTGGCCTACATAAGTACAACAAACGGATACACAGTCCACCTGATGGTAAGTGTTTAATGTGACTCATAAACACCTACATTTATTAGCCATTAAAAATCAAAACACAAAATGCGTTGTCACCCCTGAGAGCTAAGAAAACGAGGCATTCGATCTTAGTCCTCACGGGTGACAACGCATCTGCATTTTGATTCGTAATCGAGGATAGATGTGTGTGTGTGTGTGCTCGTATGTTACCCTATCATATATAAAAAGAGCTAAGATGGAATACCCCGTTCCCAGTAAAAAGGGTCTCCGGTTCACATCATTTTGCTCATATTGATCTATGCTCACCGTACTAAACACAGCAGCATTAAGCTGCTGTTGGTATTCTGTGAGAACGTATTCCTTCCACGTTCGAGTTGAACAGTTCATGCTATAATCATAACATAGTTGCAGCGTTGCTCTACCACCTCATTTGAGTATAAAATAAATATCAATTAATTTCATGCATATTTTATTAAATAAATGCGATCCCTTTTTAAGACCTCGACGTAGTAAACGGGTTTATAACTGAACAAACTCGCAGCGGTTTGAAAATATGCGTAGTTAACAATTTCCTTTACAAACAGAATTCTATATTTTTGAAGTGAAAACTTCTTTAGCACCATTGTGATATGAAACGAAAAAGAGACAGACACATAAATTCAGAAAATTTAACGTAGGAGAAAATAAGATAGGGAGCGTTACAGATCAATGCTCGCGAGAAAAAAGTCGCCGAAACGGCGTCGCGTACGCGTTTTGTTCAACACGGTACAAAGGTTTCGTATGCCTATGGAATAAACGAGCAGTGAAAAACTTCGTAATAGATAAAATTGATATAAATGTTTTTGTAATTAGTGAGTACTAAATATATAAGGTCTATCGATCGATCAAAATCATAGATTATGAAAATTTATGATTTTGGTATAGAAATGGCAGCCACGTGGCAGCGGTAGTAATCAGTAAAAAAATTAGCAAATACAATTAACCATATTGAAAAAAAATCATTAAAAATTCATGATTTCATAAATTCAGTCCATCTAGCGTCCATTTTACGTACCACCTTGGGTGTCAATCAGTTGTTCGATAAAGTGACTACCTATAGAATGAAGTAGGTGGCGCTATTATTATTTTACTCGAAAGAAAATATAATATCCACGTATCTAATATATAATATTATTGTTACGAGCTTGGGGTTCGTGACAATAAAAACTGCCGATTGAATTACCAAAATTTACACTTTTATTACCGAGCACCAATTAAAACTTAAATCACACTAATAATTATCACACTGATTCACTCTATTTCGCTCCGAAGCTTCGCTTGTCTCGCCAAATTCAATACTGCCCCCTCCTAAGACATGCTCGTCCCGAGCATTATCGGCCCCATAATAACGCGCCAGGCGATCCACATGGACGATCTTAGGAGTCCCTCTTGCGCCTTTCTGTATCCGGTAGGTTACATCGTTGATCCTGGTCACAATCCGGTACGGGCCGTCGCATTTAGCTTGAAGCTTAGGAGATTTCCCTTTGCAGCGGACTGGATTGTGCAACCACACTAGTGAACTTTCGTCGAACCATTTGTTGTTCATTTTGCGGTCATACCGGGTTTTCATCTTTTCGGACATTTGCTGGCCCGATTGTCTGACGTGCTCATAAATGTCATTCATTTTGTTCCGCAAGTCACTTACATAATCGGTTATACTGCGTGGGGCATCAGGTGGTATCCCGGTGATCAGGTCTGCAGGCAGCCGTAATTCTCTTCCAAAGTTTGCGAAAGCTGGTTTCAAAACAGCGCTTCGATATGACACCAATAACGGTTGTATGTGCTTGTCCCAATCTCGTTGCCGATTGTCTACAACTTTTGCTAGGTACCTCTCCAATGTCCGATTAAATCGTTCGACCATTCCATCAGATTGCGGGTGATAAGAAGTCGTTCTTGTTTTATGAGTACCCATAACTCGGCAAGTTTCCTGGATGGAATATTTGAGACTCAAAATTCCTTCCTTGATCGCTGTGAATCTCTAAATGCACTCCAAAACGACAGAAGACTTCATGAACTAGTTTATCTGCAACTGTTCAAGCTTTTTGATTTGGAATCGCGAAGGCTACTGGCCACTTAATGAAGTAATCCATCACAATCATGAAATACTTGTTACCGCTTTCACTCTCCGGAAACGGCCCCGCCACGTCATTGACTATTCTCTCCCATGGTGCACCAATATTGTACAACTTCAATGCACCTCTACTACAAGTCTGAGGTATCTTTACAGCCGCACAACTTGTACATTTGCGACACCAGTCCTCGACATCGTTTCGACAGTGGACCCAGTAAAACCATTCTCGGATCTTCAGTAGAGTTCGTTTAACTCCCAAATGGCCTCCTAAGCAATCATTATGATACAGCTGTAGAACATCTGGTACTTTAGCTTTAGGGACTACCATTTGCAATTGAAAGCTGTCTCCCCGAACATTTTCCCATTTACGGAACAGAACTCCATCCTGAAGCAGTAAGCTGTCCCACTGGGCCTAATAGCTTTTAGTGGTCAAACTCATCGCTGAGACGTCGCTCCACTTGGGCTTGGGAGCACTGGCCTTCATCCATTGCAGAATCGGCTTGATGTCCGGATCTTCCTGCTGTGCATGTCGTAAGCTGTCCTTCTACTCGTTGCTGAGGTGGTCTGTCCTGAGCATCCTCACGGATACCACTTCCTTACTCTCCTGCCTAGTACAATGTTTGCAATCTTCAGGACAAGGTTTTCTGGACAATGCATCTGCGTTGCTATGAGATTTCCCGCTGCGATGTTCGATCTCAACGTCGTATTCCTGCAGTAGTTCAATCCACCTCGCAACTTGTCCTTCTGAATTTTTAAACTGCAATAGCCATTTTAGTGCAACATAGTCAGTTCGTAAGTGAAAATTCCGCCCGAAAGATATTTGTTAAAATGCTGCAACGACTCTACCACAGCTAGCAATTAGCGTCTTGTGACATAATAGTTCCATTCCGGTTTTGACAACGACTTGCTATTAGTACACTATCACGACCTCTTGGTTACCATTCCGTTGAGACGACACACCGCCAAGTCCTATATCACTTGCGTCTGTGTCAACTATAAATTCTTTGCTTGCATCAGGGTATCCCAAAATAGGTGTTTTGCACAGACGGTCCTTGAGCTCCTGGAATGCGATATCGCAACTAAGCAGAAATGTCGCTTCTCCTCGGTTAGCTTGTGCAGAGGTTTGGCTATATCTTCAATGTTCTTCAGAAATCGCCGATAATAGGAGCATAAACCCAAAAATCCTCTAACTTGCGTCTTGTCTTTTGGAACCGGCCAATCCTTGACAGCGGCGATTTTCTTCCGGATCCATGCGGGTACCTTCTTCCGACACTATATACCCCAAAAAGTTGACTTGCCGTTTGAATAGTGAACATTTCTTCAGACTCAACTTGAGGTTGGCACTCTAAATCTTCATGAGCACGCGTTTCAGGTTTTGAAGATGTTCCTCAAACGTACGGCCCACGATGATGATGTCATCCAAGTAGACCAGACAGGCATCGCCAATTGTAGCTGCTGCAACCTCCTTGACGCGATGGGAACGATGATCCTGCCGCACGGCTTCCACCTCCAGTGCATGAGTCAAGGCGTCCTTAAGCGTCTCGTGGTGTCCGAGCCTCACAGCAGCTCTGACTTCAAGATCGCGGATGCCGTCGATGAATGTCTGCACCAGGTTCCCTTCAATGAGCGCAGGTACAGACCGGTATGCTTTTCGTGCCAGATTCTCCACCTCTAGAGCCCACTGCTGCAGGTTTTCGTTGCTGCCTTGCACGCGATCTCTAATCTGCGCTCGAAAGACGTGTTCCAGGTGAGCGTCGCTATATCTAGCCTCCAATGCTCAAGGAGCTGCTCGTAAGTCACTTCTTTATCGAGAGGATTTTGTAGGCCGCCCAGGAAGAAGTCCCGTCGAACGGCGGCACTTTGAATACTCTTACTGAAGGTGTTGTAGCTGCTACGGGAGCTGTAGTTCCATCCCCCAGTTTGAAGTCGTCCAGTGTTTTCTTCACGTCAGCCACCACGTTGTCAACCCGATTGTTCACTTGGTCGATTTGGGTTTTAGCTTCCTTGATTTGGGTTTCAGCTTTCGACAGGCGGTTGTCATGTTAAGCAACCTTATCCTTCACCTCCCTTATCTCTTTCCCGAAGGTAGCGTGAATATCCTTCATGAGGAGCATCTGCTCTTCCTTATCGCGTTTGAGCTGCTCTTCCAACCGACGGGCCTGTTCTTCCTGTCGGCGGGCCTGTTCCTCCTGATGCTCTTTCAATCATCGGGCCTGTTCCTCTTGTCCGCCCCGCAGCTGCCATTTCAACTGACGGACCTGTTCCTATTGTTGGCGAGCCTGCTCCTGCAGCATCACTATCAGAGCACCTAAGTCAGGTGCTGCAGATGTAGGAGCTACTGACGGGCCTGCAGCCGGCGGCTGGCCCTCCGACGTCTGCGGCGTTGCACCACCAAATCTTCTTTGATCCGTCTCCTGCTGGCGTTGACTTCGGGTACGGACACCCTCCGTTTCCTCCTTAGGTAAAATCGGCATGATTTGATCCCACTTCTGACACCAATTGTTACGAGCTTGGGGTTCGCTGTTGGTATTCTGTGAGGACGTATTCCTTCCACGTTCGAGTTGAACAGTTCGTGCTATAATCATAACATAGTTGCAGCGTTGCTCTACCACCTCATTTGAGTATAAAATAAATATCAATTAATTTCATGCATATTTTATTAAATAAATGCGATCCCTTTTTTAAGACTTCGACGTAGTAAACGGGTTTATAACTGAACAAACTCGCAGCGGTTTGAAAATATGCGTAGTTAACAATTTCCTTTACAAACAGAATTCTATATTTTTGAAGTGAAAACTTCTTTAGCACCATCGTGATATGAAACGAAAAAGAGACAGACACATAAATTCAGAAAATTTAACGTAGGAGAAAATGAGATAGGGAGCGTTACAGATCAATGCTCGCGAGAAAAAAGTCGCCGAAACGGCGTCGCGTACGCGTTTTGTTCAACATGGTACAAAGGTTTCGTATGCCTATGGAATAAACGAGCAGTGAAAAACTTCGTAATAGAGAGACTTTATTAAATAAATGCGATCCCTTTTTAAGACTTCGACGTAGTAAACGGGTTTATAACTGAACAAACTCGCAGCGGTTTGAAAATATGCGTAGTTAACAATTTCCTTTACAAACAGAATTCCATATTTTTGAAGTGAAAACTTCTTTAGCACCATTGTGATATGAAACGAAAAAGAGACAGACACAAATTTCAGAAAATTTAACGTAGGAGAAAATTAGATAGGGAGCGTTACAGATCAATGCTCGCGAGAAAAAAGTCGCCGAAACGGCGTCGCGTACGCGTTTTGTTCAACACGGTACAAAGGTTTCGTATGCCTATGGAATAAACGAGCAGTGAAAAACTTCGTAATAGAGAGATTTTATTAAATAAATGCGATCCCTTTTTAAGACTTCGACGTAGTAAACGGGTTTATAACTGAACAAACTCGCAGCGGTTTGAAAATATGCGTAGTTAACAATTTCCTTTACAAACAGAATTCTATATTTTTGAAGTGAAAACTTCTTTAGCACCATTGTGATATGAAACGAAAAAGAGACAGACACATAAATTCAGAAAATTTAACGTAGGAGAAAATTAGATAGGGAGCGTTACAGATCAATGCTCGCGAGAAAAAAGTCGCCGAAACGGCGTCGCGTACGCGTTTTGTTCAACACGGTACAAAGGTTTCGTATGCCTATGGAATAAACGAGCAGTGGAAAACTTCGTAATAGATAAAATTGATATAAATGTTTTTGTAATTAGTGAGTACTAAATATATAAGGTCTATCGATCGATCAAAATCATAGATTATGAAAATTTATGATTTTGATATAGAAATGGCAGCCACGTGGCAGCGGTAGTAATCAGTAAAAAAAATTAGCAAATACGAGGGTGGATTGAAAAGTACTCGGCCTAACCAAGAAAATAAACACATACTAAATCAGTTATATTTTTATTTTTCTACATAATCACCATCAAGTTCAATACACTTTTGCCACCTCCCCTTCCAAGCATTTAGACCGTTGAAAAAAAATGATTCTTCCGTAGAGTCAAAATATGCGTCTACAGCTGCTTTGACCTCGTCGTTTGTCGAAAATCTTTGACCTCCCAAGTGCTTTTTTAGGTTAGGGAACAGAAAGAAGTCTGATGGTGCCAGATCAGGTGAATACGGCGGATGCGGTAACAGTTCAAGGCCACAGTTGTGAATTTCAGCCATTGACTGTACTGACGTGTGAACACGGGCGTTATCTTGATGAAACAGGACTTTTCTTCTGAGCATTCCTCGACGTTTTTCTTTTATTTCCTCTCGTAAACGACGTAGTAAGGTGCAGTAGTAATCAGAGTTTATAGTCTGACCCCTTTCAAGATAATCAATCATAATCACACCTTTCGAGTCCCAGAATACTGAAGCCATCACCTTATTTGCCGACAAAATCGACTTAGCCTTTTTAGGGGGTGGTGAACCAGGTCTTCTCCACTGTTTTGATTGTTGTTTTGTTTCCGGTGTACAGTAATGAACCCATGTTTCGTCCATAGTAACAAAACGATTCAAAAAATCATCTGCATCGGCTTCAAATAACTCCAAACAGTCGCGTGAAATAGTCAATCGCGTCCTTTTTTGTTCAACTGAAAGCAGTCGCGGAACCCACCTCGCAGACACCTTGTGGAAACCCAACTCGTTGACAATGATGTTTTGAGTTCGTTCATAAGAGATGCCTATAATCTCGGCTATCTCTCTAATTTTTAATCTGCGGTCTCCCATTATTAAATCAAGCACTTTTTTAATATTTTCGTCAGTAGTTGATGTCGAAGGCCTTCCAGAGCGGGGTTCATCTTTCACACTCTCTCTACCACGCTTAAATTCTGCTATCCATTTTTTGACGGATGAATATGACAGAGCACAATCGCCTAATGTGCTGACCATGTCATCATGGATGGCTTTTGATGATAGCCCCTTCTTATGGAGGTACTTATTGACGGCACGCTGCTTGATTTGCTCCATTCGCGGAAATTATGTCCGATTACTTTGTTAATAAATTTATAAAATCACAACTAATTATCGCACACGTTTCGAACTTCACACAATGAACTAGTCTGAACTGAACTAAATAATGTGGGTAGATTTGATTTTTAGAATTGAATGGATCTGTGTTAGGCCGAGTACTTTTCAATCCACCCAGGTACAATTAACCATATTGAAAAAAAATCGTTTAAAATTCATGATTTCATAAATTCAGTCCATCTAGCGTCCATTTTACGTACCACCTTGGGTGTCAATCAGTTGTTCGATAAAGTGACTACCTATAGAATGAAGTAGGTGGCGCTATTATTATTTCGAAAGAAAATATAATATCCACGTATCTAATATATAATATTATTGTTACGAGCTTGGGGTTCGTGACAATAAAAACTGCCGATTGAATTACCAAAATTTACACTTTTATTACCGAACACCAATTAAAACTTAAATCACACTAATAATTATCACACTGATTCACTCTATTTCGCTCCGAAGCTTCGCTTGTCTCGCCAAATTCAATACTGCCCCCTCCTAAGACATGCTCGTCCCGAGCATTATCGGCCCCATAATAACGCGCCAGGCGATCCACATGGACGATCTTAGGAGTCCCTCTTGCGCCTTTCTGTATCCGGTAGGTTACATCGTTGATCCTGGTCACAATCCGGTACGGGCCGTCGCATTTAGCTTGAAGCTTAGGAGATTTCCCTTTGCAGCGGACTGGATTGTGCAACCACACTAGTGAACTTTCGTCGAACCATTTGTTGTTCATTTTGCGGTCATACCGGGTTTTCATCTTTTCGGACATTTGCTGGCCCGATTGTCTGACGTGCTCATAAATGTCATTCATTTTGTTCCGCAAGTCACTTACATAATCGGTTATACTGCGTGGGGCATCAGGTGGTATCCCGATGATCAGGTCTGCAGGCAGCCGTAATTCTCTTCCAAAGTTTGCGAAAGCTGGTTTCAAAACAGCGCTTCGATATGACACCAATAACGGTTGTATGTGCTTGTCCCAATCTCGTTGCCGATTGTCTACAACTTTTGCTAGGTACCTCTCCAATGTCCGATTAAATCGTTCGACCATTCCATCAGATTGCGGGTGATAAGAAGTCGTTCTTGTTTTATGAGTACCCATAACTCGGCAAGTTTCCTGGATAGAATATTTGAGACTCAAAATTCCTTCCTTGATCGCTGTGAATCTCTAAATGCACTCCAAAACGACAGAAGACTTCATGAACTAGTTTATCTGCAACTGTTGAAGCTTTTTGATTTGGAATGGCGAAGGCTTCTGGCCACTTAATGAAGTAATCCATCACAATCATGAAATACTTGTTACCGCTTTCACTCTCCGGAAACGGCCCCGCCACGTCATTGACTATTCTCTCCCATGGTGCACCAATATTGTACAACTTCAATGCACCTCTACTACAAGTCTGAGGTATCTTTACAGCCGCACAACTTGTACATTTGCGACACCAGTCCTCGACATCGTTTCGACAGTGGACCCAGTAAAACCATTCTCGGATCTTCAGTAGAGTTCGTTTAACTCCCAAATGGCCTCCTAAGCAATCATTATGGTACAGCTGTAGAACATCCGGTACTTTAGCTTTAGGGACTACCATTTGCAATTGAAAGCTGTCTCCCCGAACATTTTCCCATTTACGGAACAGAACTCCATCCTGAAGCAGTAAGCTGTCCCACTGGGCCTAATAGCTTTTAGTGGTCAAACTCATCGCTGAGACGTCGCTCCACTTGGGCTTGGGAGCACTGGCCTTCATCCATTGCAGAATCGGCTTGATGTCCGGATCTTCCTGCTGTGCATGTCGTAAGCTGTTCTTCTACTCGTTGCTGAGGTGGTCTGTCCTGAGCATCCTCACGGATACCACTTCCTTACTCTCCTTGCCTAGTACAATGTTTGCAATCTTCAGGACAAGGTTTTCTGGACAATGCATCTGCGTTGCTATGAGATTTCCCGCTGCGATGTTCGATCTCAACGTCGTATTCCTGCAGTAGTTCAATCCACCTCGCAACTTGTCCTTCTGAATTTTTAAACTGCAATAGCCATTTTAGTGCAACATAGTCAGTTCGTAAGTGAAAATTCCGCCCGAAAGATATTTGTTAAAATGCTGCAACGACTCTACCACAGCTAGCAATTAGCGTCTTGTGACATAATAGTTCCATTCCGGTTTTGACAACGACTTGCTATTAGTACACTATCACGACCTCTTGGTTACCATTCCGTTGAGACGACACACCGCCAAGTCCTATATCACTTGCGTCTGTGTCAACTATAAATTCTTTGCTTGCATCAGGGTATCCCAAAATAGGTGTTTTGCACAGACGGTCCTTGAGCTCCTGGAATGCGATATTGCAACTTTCATCCCAGCAGAAATGTCGCTTCTCCTCGGTTAGCTTGTGCAGAGGTTTGGCTATATCTGCAAAGTTCTTCAGAAATCGCCGATAATAGGAGTATAAACCCAAAAATCCTCTAACCTGCGTCTTGTCTTTTGGAACCGGCCAATCCTTGACAGCGGCGATTTTCTTCCGGATCCATGCGGGTACCTTCTTCCGACACTATATACCCCAAAAAGTTGACTTGCCGTTTGAATAGTGAACATTTCTTCGGACTCAACTTGAGGTTGGCACTCTAAATCTTCATGAGCACGCGTTTCAGGTTTTGAAAGTGTTCCTCAAACGTACGGCCCACGATGATGATGTCATCCAAGTAGACCAGACAGGCATCGCCAATTGTAGCTGCTGCAACCTCCTTGACGCGATGGGAACGATGATCCTGCCGCACGGCTTCCACCTCCAGTGCATGTGCCAAGGTGTCCTTAAGCGTCTTGTGGTGCCCGAGCCTCACAGCAGCTCTGACTTCAAGATCGCGGATGCCGTCGATGAATGTCTGCACCAGGTTCCCTTCAATGAGCGCAGGTACAGACCCGTATGCTTTTCGCGCCAGATTCTCCACCTCTAGAGCCCACTGCTGCAGGTTTTCGTTGCTGCCTTGCACGCGATCTCTAATCTGCGCTCGAAAGACGTGTTCCAGGTGAGCGTTGCTATATCTAGCCTCCAATGCCTCAAGGAGCTGCTCGTAAGTCACTTCTTTATCGAGAGGATTTTGTAGGCCGCCCAGGAAGAAGTCCCGTCGAACGGCGGCACTTTGAATACACTTACTGAAGGTGTTGTAGCTGCTACGGGAGCTGTAGTTCCATCCCCCAGTTTGAAGTCGTCCAGTGTTTTCTTCACGTCAGCCACCACGTTGTCAACCCGATTGTTCACTTGGTCGATTTGGGTTTTAGCTTCCTTGATTTGGGTTTCAGCTTTCGACAGGCGGTTGTCATGTTAAGCAACCTTCTCCTTCACCTCCCTTATCTCTTTCCCGAAGGTAGCGTGAATGTCCTTCATGAGGAGCATCTGCTCTTCCTTATCGCGTTTGAGCTGCTCTTCCAACCGACGGGCCTGTTCTTCCTGTCGGCGGGCCTGTTCCTCCTGCTGCTCTTTCAATCATCGGGCCTGTTCCTCTTGTCCGCCCCGCAGCTGCCATTTCAACTGACGGACCTGTTCCTATTGTTGGCGAGCCTGCTCCTGCAGCATCACTATCAGAGCACCTAAGTCAGGTGCTGCAGATGTAGGAGCTACTGACGGGCCTGCAGCCGGCGGCTGGCCCTTCCGACGTCTGCGGCGTTGCACCACCAAATCTTCTTTGATCCGTCTCCTGCTGGCGTTGACTTCGGGTACGGACACCCTCCGTTTCCTCCTTAGGTAAAATCGGCATGATTTGATCCCACTTCTGACACCAATTGTTACGAGCTTGGGGTTCGCTGTTGGTATTCTGTGAGGACGTATTCCTTCCACGTTCGAGTTGAACAGTTCGTGCTATAATCATAACATAGTTGCAGCGTTGCTCTACCACCTCATTTGAGTATAAAATAAATATCAATTAATTTCATGCATATTTTATTAAATAAATGCGATCCCTTTTTAAGACCTCGACGTAGTAAACGGGTTTATAACTGAACAAACTCGCAGCGGTTTGAAAATATGCGTAGTTAACAATTTCCTTTACAAACAGAATTCTATATTTTTGAAGTGAAAACTTCTTTAGCACCATTGTGATATGAAACGAAAAAGAGACAGACACATAAATTCAGAAAATTTAACGTAGGAGAAAATGAGATAGGGAGCGTTACAGATCAATGCTCGCGAGAAAAAAGTCGCCGAAACGGCGTCGCGTACGCGTTTTGTTCAACACGGTACAAAGGTTTCGTATGCCTATGGAATAAACGAGCAGTGAAAAACTTCGTAATAGATAAAATTGATATAAATGTTTTTGTAATTAGTGAGTACTAAATATATAAGGTCTATCGAAAAGAGTATAGACATTCGTAGGGAAATTAATCTACTCGTCGTAAAAATTAGTGGCTATCCCGTACTTTTAAAAGTACATTAACAATGTCGAAGACGAAGAAGAAAGAAGAAGATAATAAAATAAATGAGTCCAAGTAATACTAATTTGAATAAAAAAGAACCATCAAAACCGGTAGTAGGTAGTTTCGTGCGTTTCCCATCAGCATGGTTTGCTTTTCATAATCTATGATTTTGATATAGAAATGGCAGCCACGTGGCAGCGGCGGTTTTCAGTAAAAAAATTAACAAATCCAATTAACCATATTGAAAAAAATCATTAAAAATTCATGATTTCATAAATTCAGGCCATCTAGCGTCTATTTTACGTACCACCTTGGATGTCAATCAGTTGTTCGATAAAGTGACTACCTATAGAATGAAGTAGGTGGCGCTATTATTATTTTACTCGAAAGAAAATATAATATCTACGTATCTAATATATAATATTATTGTTACGAGCTTGGGGTTCGTGACAATAAAAACTGCCGATTGAATTACCAAAATTTACACTTTTATTACGAAACACCAATTAAAACTTAAATCACACTAACAATTATCACACTGATTCACTCTATTTCGCGCCGAAGCTTCGCTTGTCTCGCCAAATTCAATATTATATAAAAAGTATTGTTACATTTATTTACTATAAAATTAAATTTTATTATATTTTATGCCGAACTTGTAGTTTAAATTATAATATTAAATAAATCATTTGTCGTAAAATATTGGTATTTTATATTTCATTTCATTTGAAGATTTCATTTCTGTCGCGTGTGAGCTGCGACGCATGTATTTTAAAGATTAATTTGACCCAGTTTCAACCGCAGTCATGAATTATAGCAATGACGACTTGAGTAGGTTTAAGAATATTCGGGTTTTCAAAAATACTCTGAAGTTATTTGGTTGTTTTAGAAAATAAAAGATGAAAAAAGAAGCAAGCATATGGCTTCATATACCAACTTTAGTTACTTGATTTTCGCCTTTAACTATCTTACGTAGACTTGACACTAATGTAAGTAAAGCAAACGGTTTTGATTTATGACGTCTTATGCCTCATTAAGCTCGCTCTTTCAGCAACTTTTACTGTCTACAATATCGACTTAAGTACATTATTCAATATAAAGTATGAAATTTTTGTGTATTAATTTTATTATAATTAATTTTTTAATGTATGAAAATTTTAAGTCAATCTATTTCATTAAATAAAAGTAAACCTTTATTATATTACTAGTCTGGTCATAAATCTTGTTACAGTTTAAGATTTTTCTGGATTTATATTTGTAATGCGTTTCATATGAAAGAAACTTTGATTTATTTACCACTATTTTAAATATTATTTTGATACATTGTGTGTCTGTGTATGTGTCCGAAAGCTAGGCATCAGCCATATGTATGTTCATTGTTATATCGACATTAACACTAACAATTCCTGTGTCAAAGACCATAAAAGTTTGGCGCTAACCCGTATTGTAATGTTACCTATAAGATACTTTTTATTAAAGTCTCAACGTCTTTACGTTTCTAGAAATAAAAATAATAAGGTATGAAGGTGGCGTTTTGTTCTAAGACCCTCATTTTCTGTACATTTCTGCCATCTGGAAGAAAGATCATTAATGCTTTTGCGATAAAACTTTGAAAACCTGTATTATATTGTACCGTTTTCTAAGACAATTTTTTTTCATGCAGTATATCGTCCGAATCGTATAGTAATAGGTTGGGGCTAGATCTAGCGTAGTGCAGATGATAACGTATAAACTATACAAACTATATATAAATTAGTATTAAATTATTACGTTATCATAGAGCAATAATGGCAAAGACGTAAATTAACGTAGTAAAGCTATGCTGCAGCTGTATTATGGTTCGAAGGTCGGCTCGGCCGGGAAAGGATCACACCCTCACACAATACTGGCATAAAATAGCAGCTCAATGCTGCTGTGTTTCGTATGGTGAGTATAGAGAACCGGAGACCCTTTTTACTGGAAACGAGGCATTCTATCTTAGTCCTCAGGGGTGACAACGCATCAGCATTTTGAATCATAACTAAACATACATAGATGTCTATGGGCCTCAGAATACGGAATTTGGACGTGGTCGATGAGCCGGTCTGTTTCGTCAACCTCGTAGACGCGGGGATGGTCTTCGCTGTCTACGCGCAGCCTAAAATGGAAAGGTCCGTACCTTCAAGGCTACCGAAAACATATGTCCTCTCTGACATACACGCAAACTTCAGCCCGGGGCACAAAAGAGTGTTCTAATTTGTACCCCGGGTAGGAGAGATACGAGGTATCAACCGGAGAGCACACCTTTGTCTCGGTTAGAAAAAGCAAGGCCAGCTTCGCCGTTTAGACACGGTAGTGGATGGCGTTAAGGTTTGAATGAAGTCCACTGATGTTGCAGAAACTCATGGATAACGTGGCAAGGGGCGCCTTTAGCTTATTGCTACGTTTGCCCCGAGCAGATTTGGTCTCAAGCGGAATTTTTAATTATGAATTTTGAGTCAATATTTTGGATAAACAAACTTCAACAGTGAAAGATACAGCCTCTTAAAGCTCATTTCAAACCTATGCGAAATAAATAAAATAAAAGAAGTAATAAAAAGGCTGTTGTAAAGAAAATTAATAACCTACGCTACTATTTTACGCTGCTATTCTGTGAGAGCGTGGTCCTTCCCTGGTCGAACCCACCCATTCATGCTACAACCATAATAGCTGCAGCATGGCTCTACCACGTACAAATCGTATGGTGAGTGTAACAAGGGATTCCATCGTGATCTTCAGGGGTGACAAAGCATCTGCGTTTTGCATTTTAACCGTAGATAAATGTAGACATCTATGGGCCAGAGCATCCATTTATCATCAGGTGGAATGTGTGCTCGATCGTCAACCCTATTCTATAAAAAAATTTAAATTTGACGTTTGGCACGTGTTGCCTGGGGTTGTTGACGTGTCACCGCATAGAGTAGATAAAGTAATAGAGTAATAAATACTGGAATGTCACTGTGCTGAATTCGTCCAATTAGTATACTCGAAGTAACTGTGTCTTTTTATTTCCACTCTGGTTTGTTATCACATATTATACTGTCACAAAATCTATATACTAACGCTTGGCTAATTAAACTTAAAAAATAAATAAAACAGTCTTTAAAAATAAAAAGAAGTAAAATAATTTTAATCTAATAGTTACTGAATATAGGGCTTTAAGTCTTCCATTCACATTGTCTTAGCACCGTAGTAAATTAAAAACAATAAAGTTACAGCCTATATAGGTCTCACAGCTTGGCACAGGTACTCCACTCATTTCTGCAAGGGTTTTAGGGCCCCTATATATGTCTGCCCCGTTGCTCTAATGCGTTTTAGCGAACTTTACATGTCTTCGAAATATTTTTTTCTTATTTTTCGGATATGCAGGTTTCCTGATTATATTTTCCTTCACCACCGAGCACATGGTAAATCAGCACTTAAAATTGCTACTAACCATGTAAATTTTAAAACAATAACTTTATATTATATAACATTTTAAATTGGATTAAGGAAATCACAAGTGCATCGTTACTACTAGAATGTTGTCTAAAAAGCAACGTTACAAACTTCATTTTCTATTTATCCATCCTTAGAGGTAAAATTTTTAATGACATGTATATTAATAATCACATTTAAGACTTAAGTAATATCTAATAATTCAATCTACACAAAACAAACAACATTCTAAATTCTAATTCTAATACTAAAACCTTAAAAAAATTTAATTATATTTTTTATCGAATAGGAGTGACGACCGAACACGTAGTTCACCTTTATTAGGTAAGTGGACACTGTGGCCCATAGACACCTACATCTATCCTCGATTAAGAATCAAAATGCAAATGCAAATGCACCCCTGAGGACTAAGATGGAATCCCTTGTTTCCAGTAAAAAGCTTCAGCTGACATTTTACGCTGGTATTCTGTAGGACCGTGTCCCTGCCCCGAACGAGGCAACCCATTCGTACCACAACTATAATACAGCTTTAGGCTTTATGATTTAGCGGATTTCGAGAAATTGTCGTATCATATATATAAAATTCCCATTTTTGAAACTGGAATAAATACCCGTCACTCGGCTTTTGTATACCGTACGTCAACCAGGAAAGGTCATCGCTCGCTTAATATTGAGAATTTATGGATTGGATGGATGGATTGAAGGAAATGACAACGCCGAATTTTTAAAACCACAATGCTGAACTAAATGTTACTAACTGCCTACGTAGATTTAAAGTCAACGTCGGTTCACTTTAAATCTACGTAGTATTAATATCCAAGAAGATATACAACACCTGCCAATTATATTTAACTAAATTTAATTGTATGCGACAATTAAGTTATTAACATTATACGCAACCCATTAATTAACTAGGGAGCAAAATTGAAGGAGACGTAATTTGTTAATGTATTTAATCTAAACTACTAATAACCAGCTCAGGCAGCATCCCACACAAATTCTGAAAATACCCAAACATTAAATACCGATCTTCTGACTTTAACACTTAAAATTCATGAGAATTCATTTTTCATTTCATTCACTACCGATTAGAAAGACTCTTTATCCATACTTCTTTCTCTAACTTCATACTTCGCACCTGCAATTTCTCTGGTGTTGCAGATATTTATGGGCGACATTGATCACTTACTATCAGGTAAGTGGTATGCTCGCTTACCTCCACTTCCATAAAATACACTGTATTTCTATTACGATTTCTTACATAATTGATAAAATATACGTGAGATATTCTGCAGCTCTATTATGGTTGTAGCACGAACGGGTCGGCACAACCGGGGAAGAACCACGCTCTCCCAGAATACCAGCGTAAAATAGCAGCTTAAATACTGCTGTGTTTCGTATGGTGAGTGTAGAAAACCGGAGATCCTATTAACTGGATAGGAGACAGTCCATCAGAACCCTCTGGGCTGACAAAGCCCCTGCATTTGGATTCTTATTCGAAAAGAGATATAGATGTATATTGGCCACAGAATCAGCTTTCCATCTAGTGGGCTGCGTGCTTGCTTTTCATCATAATTCTATAAAAAAAATATATTCTTCAACTTTCTATTTTCAAAATTTAACTTTTTGGATAAGGAATATAAACTCTTCAAAAATAAAACAAGTTAATCTTCATTTTCCACCAAATTAATGAAGATTTTTCAATATCATAACTTAACTAAAACTGGCATACGAACGCTTTAATATATTTTCTGTGTTTTTTCATTTTGATAAGAATAGTCAATAAAAATCTATAACATATAATTCTTCTGTTTATTATTTCTCAAGTCTAATAATGTAAAGGTTGTTTTCTAATAATATTTTGCATTTGTCAGTTTATTAGTTGTGTTGAATAAATCGCATCAACCTCCACCAACTAGACGTAGGCAGACAGAGATGATTCGCTATAATCTCAACGCTTCGTGAATGAAACAGTCATCAAACTGACTTTCATTCCATTTCATTATAGCCCTTTACATGTTCAGTATTAGACATAGATCTCCCCAAAGGAATGCCACAAAAGAGTCTGAGCCGCCATTGATGACTTATGACATACGGATATAAAAATCTTTCTGTCACTAGCGGCCGTATGAGGAAGCATAAAGTTGCTCAGAGAGTAGTGACTAAACTCAGAGTTTTTCCGCCTAATATAATTCGTAATGAACGCATTAGAATGTTAGCCACATAGCCCAAAGTATCGATCAGAAAGCTGAAATAGCAATGGGAGAGTAGACAACCGATAGGAAAACTCACAAGCAAATAAAGTTACTTAAAATAATGGGCAATACATTTATAAAAATTAAAGATTTAGATTTCTAGTTATAATTGAAGGAAACATCATTTAATTTCATGGCGTTATATGCACTTTTCGAACCTACTCTAGCTTGGTAAGCTAAAAGGTTGAAGAAGCTTAAGCGGCAGCGTCGTACTAGCAAACTCAGTGATGGGTGACCCCTACTGGATAGAGTCAAGATTTGATAGAAGGTGCAGGTAGACGATGAGTGCAGGTGGTTTAGGACCAAATCTTGTGGCATTTCATGGAGAACTATGCTCTACAATAGACTTGTGATGTGACTAAGCCCTTTTTGCGTAGCCGTCCGTATGTGCCCGTCCTAACTATTGCTGCTTATTAAAAAACGTTTATTCGGGCTTTATTGAGTCTATTGAGCTATGGTAAAAGGATATTGTTTTTCACGAAAGAAGTGTCATAACCACGGCGCCAAAGTTTTTGCGAAATATGACATTTGTTGTCAAACTTGATGCTTACTTTTTGTTCACATATTTTGCATGATACTAAAAAGCCAACACATTTGTCTTATCTCTTCGAATTTAGGGCAAGCACCTTGCTGCCTCAGCCAGGATCGGAATCCTCGACATGTACCTAAAAGCTAAATTGGCCTCTAAGCAGCTTGATGTACTTTGTAGAGCGGGACAGTATTTCACGCTGGTACACCGCTTCTAACTTTACAATAAACAAATTTGACCCACACGTAATATTATTTCCATCTCTGAACCCCCAATGCCTTCATCTTGATCACACACAATCACACACAGCACAGAACGGCTCTAATCGTCGGCAACAGAGTTCTGTCTGATGGGCTTGAATCATGGGCGCCCGAAGAGATGTGGCGTCCCTTTACATATCCATTCTATCGCACGGGGAGTGTTCTAAGTTAGAGCATTATTTGGACTAATTTCGGCCAATAAATTTCACCATTGCACATAGCGATGAAACTTGTGATATCATTATTAATGGCGGTCCACCACAGTGCAATTTACCGGAAGTATTCTTCCTCGCACAACTTCCTTGTGAAATCCACAACAAGCAGCATTGTTTTTGGATAGATATAACTGAGAAACCTTAGACTTAGAAAAGAGCCTAGTTTTTTTTTAAGTAAATCATCTGGTGTTGCAATTGTTTATAGATGGCGGTAGTCGCTTGGGTGAGCCACATGCCATGCCTGTTTGGCCTCTCTAATAAAAAATGTTGTTTATGGACTCTAGCTTAAACCCAAGGTTAATTATAATTATAAACTATTTTTGTAATAAAATAGATATTAATTATCTGTATTTAATGTAGTACTCTATTTCACACTAGACTCATAAATAATTCTCTGCATATTTACACAGATATAGAAATCTTATATAATATGTTGGCGGGGATAAAAACCATTCAAATTCGAATCAACTTGGAATAAGAAATTTGCCATCTGTGCTGCGGTTTTCGGTTTTGCTTACATTGAATATGTATGTCCAAATATAGTTTTTATATTAGAAGTGAACCCAGGGTGATACAACGGAAAATATGATGAAATTTAATTTGGAGATATTGCAGTCTTTAATATATCTAATATTTTATTATAATACAGAATATTGAATAGAATAGATTAAAATTGTTAGTAAAAGCGTCCCAATATGGATAACAAAACTATTGATAATATTTATAGTATTTTTTTATAGAATAAGGGTATCAACGAACACACAGTCCACCTGATGGTAAATGGATGCTGTGGCCCATAGACACCTACATTTATCCTCGATTAAGAATCAGAACGCAGATGAATTGTTACCCCTGAGGACTAAGATTTCCGTAAAAAAGGGTCTCCTGATCTCTACACTCACCATACGAAACACAGCGGTATTAAGTTGCTATTCCACGCTGGTTTTCTGTGAGAGCGTGGTCCTTCCCCGGTCGAGCCGACCCATTCGTGCTACAAGCGTAATATAGCTGCAGCGTGGCTCCACTACGACACAATTTTAATATATTATATTCTAATTTTAGCTTGAGAGTTAAACTATAAAATACATTGAGTCCTGGGTAATCCTTACAAGGACTTCAGCTATTATTAATATCTTTATCTTAATCCAGCACGGTTCATTGCAGGATATGTGCCGCTCCTGTTGTGGGGAGAATTAGCCTTAATCGCTAGCTTGGCAGGCGAATAGATAACAATGTTTTTTTTTTATTTAACGTACATTATAAATAATACTTAACTTTTAGCACTTGTCGGAAAAATACCCTTTGTTTTTGGAAGAAGTAACAAGAAACTTTTTTTGTGTACATATATACTACTTTTTTTTTAATCTACTCTTGTATATTTTTCTTGTATATTTTAGTTTTTGTTGTCAGTTTTTAAGTATTGTGAATTGACCGGCTTATTTAATACTGTTGAAGATTTTCTTTCAGGCGATTGATCAGATGTGCCACTTATTTCTTGTTGAGTATTGCTTGAAGAACTATCTTCGTTTTCTTTATTCTTCTTTGCATTCTTTAAAGCAGTTAACATTTCACGACGAAAGTTTTCTGACAAAGGTATTTTCAGGCATACAATAAATTTTCTTGTTTTTAGTATGTACGCATACTTTTTACAAAAATTGCGGTTTGTCAAGTTGATGTAACAGTATAACAAGAAACTTAACTTACATAGTTTTTAAAGTAACGTTTGAAATTCGTTTTACTATTAAAAATAAACAAGTATTTTAGAAATTACATTAACGTATTTAGCTTCTGGAGAAACGAGATGGTTATGATGCTTTCTTTATGCTTGACTACTACCTAAATATACTTATTATTATCTATATATACATCGATACCTTACAAGTAAGTTGTTGTATCCCCAGAACTGCAGTTTTACAATAGAGCACTTTAAAGATTCAAATTGGATTAAAAACTGCATTTATTATTGTATGTTTGTAAAATTTGGTATATGAATGTTATTTATAGTGTTTCTAATATATATATATATATATATATATATATATATATATATATATATATATATATATATGGGCTGCGAAGGGCTGGAGATAAAGTGGTGGTAGGCCTGCTGCACACCTTGTTTAATTTATGCTGGGAACTGAAGTGGGTACCGGTATACTGGTGGAAAGCCGTGATAGTCCCAGTATATAAAGGAAGAGGGTCGCAGCAGGACTGTAAAAACTACCGTGGCATCAGCCTTCTTAGCATTATGGGAAAACTGTATGCTAAGGTATTGATTGAAAGGGTCATGAAAGAAACTGATGAAAAATTTTGGGATGTGCAAGCGGTATTTAGAAAGGGAATGGGATGTACAGATCAAGTCTTTTCCATGCGCATGATCGCGGAGAAATTTCTGGCCAAAAACCAAAAGGTTTTTTGTGCGTTCATGGACTTGGAAAAGGCCTATGACAGAGTGGATAGGGATTTGCTATGGCAAACACTGAACTCATATGGGTTGAGCGCTGGCTTGATACAGGCATTGGAATCTCTTTATAGGGACTCTAGTGCTTGTGTTAGGATCAACGGGGTCTACTTGGACTGATTTTACATACATAAAGGTGTCAGACAGGGCTGTGTGGCTTCCCCGTGGCTGTTCAACCTATTTATGGATAGTTGTTTGCAAAATTTGAAAGTTGAAGAATGCGGATTAAGAATGGGTGAGTTAACCGTCAAATGCCTTTTGTACGCCGATGATCAAGTTATTCTTGCGTCGTCGGCGGCCGAGTTGCAAATGATGGTTACATTAATGAACGGATCATTAAAAGAAAGGGGTATGAAAGTGAACGCAAGTAAGACGAAGGTTATGGTTTTTGAAAGAGAAGAAAGTAAAACGATTTGTGAAATAAGAATAGAAGGGGAGTTGATCGAGCAAGTAGATGAGTTTGTATATTTGGGCTGCGTATTTAGCAGGGATGGGAGATATGATAATGAAATAGAGTAAATGGGGCCTTGCACTCTATTGTGAAGAGTCAAAATGTGTCGAAAAAGGCACGTATGGCAATTCACAATGCTGTGTTGGTCCCTACTTTAACGTATGGTAGTGAAAGTTGGGTGTGGCAGAAGAAGCGCGAGAGTAGAATAAACGCAGTAGAAATGCGGTCGTTAAGCAGTATGTTAGGGCTGAACCTAAATGACAGGGTAAGAAATTGTGTAATAAGAGAAGAGTGTGGTTTGCAAGATGATGTTGTGACCAGGATTAAGAAAGGAATGCTTCGGTGGTTTGGTCATGTGGAAAGAATGAATGAGGAAAGAGTGACAAAGAAAATTTATGGTGCAGAAGTGAATGGCAGAGTCGGAAAGGGACGTCCTAGGCGAAAATTTATCGACCAAATTGGCGATTTATTGAGAACGGGCCAAATTAGGTGTACCCTTAACCGACGAGCATGTATGCGTAGGTGTATATGCCTACCCCTCTGGGTGACAGGCGTGAGTGTTTATGTTACGTATATATATATATATATATATATATATATATATATATATATATATATATATATATATATTCTATTAAATGGTTCATACAACTCTTTACCGCGTAGTATGGGCTGCGTCAGTTTTTGTTTCTGATACTAAACATTATACCGCTAAATATAGTGTCATTCCTCTGTATGTGGCAATAGTACTATACATCGGGTTAAAAAATGTTTATTAGAGTATGTGATAAATACTAGATTCAGAAATAAAAAGAAATATTATCAAGTATAAATTCCTTTTATTTTTTAAGAAAACGACTCATCTAGATGTTTTTAAGAACGTTTTTATGAACATTGCAATAAAAGTACTTATATTCATAAATTGGCATTAATATCTTAGAAAAAACTTTAAAAAATTGAATAAAAAAAGATCATAAATTATCCTTATAAACACGGATAATATCTCCTATTTTTTCTTGATTACCTTGTAATAATTATTTATTGCCTAGTAATGTTATTTAAGACATGAAAAGGATTTTGCATATACTTCAATTTTTGACACGAAAAAATATCAAAACATAGCCAAAAAATTCTTCTGAAGAAATAATTAAAATATAATCATAAAAATACAACATAACGGAACAAGTTAAAAATACTTCTACGTAATAATTTATATGAGATCAACTTACAAAGTAACTAGAAATGATATATCGACATAATATTACCTACACCATGACCTAGGTAATAAATACTTTAAGGTTTACTTACGTTTTAAAACGGTATCTGTATAGACTCTACTTTTATTTTGCTTCTTTACCAAGCTAGTTATATACATCCATTGCTTTTCTCGATCGCCTGAACTACAAAAACTCTCAAAAATCTTTTTGCTTTCTTCTTCACTTAATTTATCAAAACACTTTCTGCGGCAGCGACATGGTGAGACCATTTCTCTAATTTCTTGTACTTTTCCATTTCTCGATATATATTCTATTCCCAAATTAAGTAAACACTTTCTCTTATTATCTACCCATTCACTAAAATGTCTTTTTCTAACATTCCCCTTACCCCCCTGGTGTAAAGATGAGCTAACGAAAATAGATGCTCATCTTAAAGTAAATTTGTTAAAGGAATCAACGAAGTTACTTTTTTTTACAAGATAAGGGTAACAAGCGAGCATACGGTCCATCTGATGTTAACCGGTTGCTGTGGCCCATAGACATCTACAATATCCCGTTTGCTAATCAAAATGTAGATGCGTTGTCAGCCGTGTGCACTAAGATGGAATGTCTCTATTCCAGTAAAAAGGTTCTCCGGTTCTCTACACTCACCATACGAAACACAGCAGCATTAAACTGCTATTTTACGTTGTTACGTTTTAGTATTCTGTGAGAGCGTCGTCCTTCCTCGGTCGAGCCGACCCATTCGTGCTACAACCATACAATTAATATAGCTGTAGCATGGCTCTACCACGTTTCCAAGATTCTGATATATTTTTTTAAGAACGGATAGTGATACGTACTTTTTATGTCTATGGTAACTCCTATAATCAAGAAACAAGATAACGGTGAAAACTAAGCGCTCGGCACACACGTTATAATTATTGGCACTGTTTCCTCAAATTCCGTTTTATCAATTCAAATTTTCATACCACTCCGTTCGACGGTAGAGTTTTTAAAAATCATAAAAACTGTACATTGTTTCTTAATTATTTCTTATATTTACACGAACACCACACATTTAAATAAAACTAGTTTCTACGGATTTTATCGCATAAATTAACTTTGTTATATTTCCGACGTTTAGAGCACATTACACCACCCATCGTCACGGGGGGACTGAGGTGATCAACATTCCATATATCCAAACTAGCGAACAGACTAAGCTCTATAGCTTATGCTGTAAAAAAGATTAGAAATCTCTCTAGTTGCAAAACAGCTAATTTATGATTTCTTAAATTTACGCGAACACTATACATTGAATAAAACTATTATTTACGTCGGGGTAATAAAAATAAGTTAAAGTAGTAATTAAACGCGATAAAATCCGTAAATAATAGTTTTATTCAACAGCTAGATTAGTTTATTTCAGTTATTTCCATAGCATAATGTCTTATAGAATTTAGATATGGGGAAATGCAGCTAAATAAGAAACTATTTTTGTTTTGCAAAAGAGGGTAATAAGAGCTGTTTACAGCCTAAAACCGAAAGAATCTCTTAGAGAAAAATTTAAACATATAAATATATTAACTTGTCCTCTCATTATATATTTTTTTAATTTAATGTATGTTCACAAAAACCAAGGTTTTTTGTACAATAAAGATACATTCTGTGAATACTAAGAACAAACACAAGCTATTTTCTACTCCACAGACTCAGTAATTCATTCTTGGGTCATTCAATCATGTATACGCTATTACAACTAAGTCACAGAAAATAACAACAAATACAAACAACAATTTAATTACAAATATGTAGAAAAAAGTGATTTTGGTTAAACTTATTCTGTATAATACGTGGTAGAGCCATATTGCAACTGTATTATGATTGTAGCACGAATGGGCCGATTCGGGGGAAGGACTACGCTCTCCAATAGACGAATTGATTATTATTTACACTTGTGGTAGATTTTAAAAAGGTCAGGAGCCTGATACAAGAAGATAAACTAAAACAAACTACCATTTTTGTTTACATATTCTTCGAATTAAAGTAGATTGTAGGTTGCCAAAAATAAACACAAAAGCTTTTTAAAATTAAATTAGAGTGAAGATATTTTTAGCTGCATATTATTTTAATTTGAAATCTATTTTTTATCAATCATACTCTGAAATCTAATTCCCAGGCCAGCTAGTGGGACACTCTTCATTTCTCAATATTCTCAATACTGTAACGTTATTAAAAATGTTATATTTCTACGTTTCTCGCGTGGAAGAGTATTTTCATGAAGAAATAATATATTAGGTCAATTGATATGACGTACTTAAACTAAGTAGTTTGGTAGTTCACCTGTGGGGTAATTCCTGTTTCTAAAAGTTGTAATATCTATAGATATTCTTGGTAGTATACCTATAGGGTAATTCGTATGGAATGCTATTGAGATCTGTAATGGTAAGTGACGAGAAATGGAGACACTTTTCACTGGTAATACCTGGTAACGAGGCATTTAATCTTATCTTTATTTTGATTCGTAATGGAGGACAGATATATAGGTAGATGTCTATTAGATGAGCCAAGCCAAACTCATGCCATCAGATGAATTGTGTGCTCGATTATCACCTATGCATCAATAAAAAAATATCGAATGTGGCTTACGTAATATATTTTATCAAGTCTAAAGGCTTCAAAGGCCTTTAATACATAATAGATACCCCCTTTTACTTATTTATTTTTTATTTCAAAAAATTAAATTTAACACAAAATAAAAGGTACAAGGCAGATTTAATTGCATGTGACATTCTCCGGCATTCCACGAAAAGTATATGTCATGTTATATTTTTATGAATTTTATGCGTGGGCCCTTTTATAAGGAAATATTAGAAAAGCAATTTTTAATATATTTGCTTTCATGCGAACAACACGCTACCGTAATCGGAATATAATTTGCCGCTCCGTAGTATAGGGCATATAAATAAAATATAATTTCCGTCTCCCTGAATTTTTATTAACAATATTGTACGTTATTGTACTATTTTTAAAATTTAAATTGTTTGCAATACAAAATTTTGTTTTATCCCCGAACCTTTATCGATCTTTATTTTATTCGAAAGTTTTATTTAAGTTCACCGGTTAAGAAAGATTGTAGAAATATATAGTTTTGCTATCATGGCTTGGCCTTGTAAAAAAAAAGTAGTACCTAAGCTCTTTTTTATGGACCCCAAATCGTATCAAGAAGTCGTAAAAGAAATATAAATCCTAGTAATCCGCATAGTGGTGAACTGCCAAGCATCCAGATGGTATGGATAGTTTTGTCGCGATGTGCGTTGGTGAATTTTGGCGGCTGATATTAATCCAAACAATTCCTCAGCGGCAGGTCACCGTAAGTGGTAAGTGCTATTCGGTTTAAATCTGAAGGGGACCGGTGTTAACTACATTGGAAAGTCATAATTAATACCTTCAAATTTAAATGGAATCGAGACTGTTCCACCCATAGAATACTATAATACACAATAGAATGGCTGTCAGCTTTATTTTGTACGAGGCTTGGCGTCGCCAAACCGATTCGCAGTGTTGACGAACTGAATAAATCACATTTTAGACTTTTGACTAATGTCATCATTAATAAAAATCGTTTAAATTTGAATACATTTTTATTTGTAAATAGGGTGCAATTGTGCATTTTCTAAATAATTTACATGCGAAATTTGGAAACGATTGTAACGTCAAAAAAACATCACGTTTTGACAGTTATACGTGTGAATTGACATGTTAGTGACATTTTGGTGGCTACGCGGGCTCCGCCCACTCCCCCGTTCTATTATGTATATATTACAGTATTCTATAGTGCCACCCTCCCCTTCCCATGCCGTTGGGTGTTGCAACGTAACTGAAACGTTTTGAGTAAAAATTTAAAATAAGATAACTTACACACCCCTCTACACCGCGTATACACCGAACACCCGAGTATCTGAGTGATTCTAACAGCCCGATCGAACGAAACGAGTTAGCCGTTAGAGTTGAGGCTTGCCACGCCTGTTCGGACGGCGGTTATATAACTCAAACACGTGCACTAAGCTCTCATAGGTGAATATCGTTGCGTAAGTAACGCTGAGAATAGCGTATCATGAGTCCTTTTTTAAAGTTTGCGAGCTTAGAGGCCCCGAGTCCCATGAAGCTATAGAGCCAAAAAAGAACTAACATCATAGAAACTAGAAAAAATAAACTTGATAAAATCCGTACAATAACTACCCATCTTCAACCATGGTTTGTGTTCGCGTTAATATAAGAACTTTATTATACGTTTCTGAAATGAATACACATTTTTGGATGAAAAATTATTCCCATTTAAATAAGTAAGAGCTTTTGAAGTAAAATATTAAAGTTGGTAAGAATTACTTAGCAAATATCCGCTCAATAAAATAAAATTCACTGCATACATTGCACGCAATCGAGGGAGGGCGGGAGGTGCTCTTCAAACAAGGTAAGACACATCATTTTATTTTATTGAGCGGATACGTGCAAGGTAATTCTCATCAACTTTAGTATAATGAATTTCCGCAAAGTAACGCCTGATTCTATTATTTTGTAGTAAAATATTCCAAATAAATCGTTATATGAAATCAACGAGGAGCTCTTTAAAAGCTTTCGCTTCATAGAATTGAAATGCGGTTTTTTAATCAATATGACAGGTGCATAATATTGTATTACATATAAAATGTATTTATTATTTTTAAGTTGTGCAAGCATTAAAGCCGCGGTGGGTCAAGGGTTAAGCCAAAGTTAATGAGATTGCGACGCGATATTTAGTACTGCCCGCACTAATATGCTAGGCTGGCACTGGGTGCAGCACGCGCTTGTTTGTCAGCGATATCATCATAGCTACCTGTGACCACATTCAACAAAGAATGCTCAAATGCTTTATTATCCCCGAGGATTAAAATAAAATGCGTCACAGTTTATGATTAAACTGGTTCCCTTATAAAAGACTTATGTTCAGCGGTAAAATTAAAAAAGCCGATATATCGCAATCAGCCGGACAGCAGGATTCACCAAATACATGAGAGATAGACACGACGAAAGAAATAAAATATTAAGTCTTGCTCATTGAGAACTTAATTTTTCGTGTAAGGCCTCTCTGGAGAGCGTGCGGTGGTGTGGAGCCTGCCACTTGACCGTATCCAGCGCAGAGCGGCTCGAATCGTCGACGACCGAGTGCTTTCCGATCGGCTTGATTCACTGGCGCTGCGAAGAGATGTTGCATCTCTTTGCGTAATTTATCGCATCTATCACGGGGAGTGCTCTGAGGAACTGTTCGGATTAATCCCAGCCGCTAAATTTGATGAACTCACCACGCGGCAAACCTGCCGATACCATCCACACCATCTGGATGTTTGGCAGTCCACCACTGTACGTTTCACTAGGAGTTTTCTTCCGCGTACGACCTCTCTGTGGAATAATTTACCACCGGCTATTTTTCCGGACCGATACAACCTGGATACCTTCAAGTAAAGAGCTTACTCCTTTCTAAAGGGCCGGCAACGCACCTGTAATTCCCCTGGTGTTGCGGTTGTTCATGGGCTGCGGTAGTCACTTAACATCAAGTAAACCGTATGCTCGCAAACCCCACCCCCCCCCCCCCCCCCCCCCCAAATATAGCCCCCAAAAAACCCCCCCCCCACGGTTATTCATAAGTTTCCTCATATTAATATTTCCCCAGAAGCGCCACAAAAAAAATATCGGGACGTCAACCACTCCATTTTCCCTGTTAACTTGAGTGTTGCAAACACACGAAACATCGGGAATTAAAAAGAAATTAAATTAAACGCGAAAAATTACGTAAAAATAGTTTTATTCAATGTGTATTGTTCGCATAAATTTAAGAAATCAATACTGGATTAAAGGTCTATGCTTTGACCCTAGTGGAAGGCAATGGCTATAAAATGGAGCCTATATATGCCCCATAGGTCGGCACGGGATTAATTGTCGATTCTGGGTGTTAGTCAATGTCGCCTCATTTATTATGCGCATGTTAGCGGTATTTGCATTCCTCGAAATCGCGAATTTGAGATTCGAACACGTGGCTTAAAAATACTCTAAGCCCACAGCGAGCTCTCCCGTATGTTATAAAATAAATTGAATAAAAAAATTGGTTTTAACAAATTTACTAACCTCCCCGTATTTATTACTTTTATTTCGAGTTTACTATATGATATCCTCTGCATTTTGTTTTTTAATCTGTACAGATAAGGTGCCTCTGAACCACAGTATTCACTTACCGTCAGTTGCACGTCGGTTCATCACCCCAAGTTGTTAACAAACATAATTTTCGCAGGAAACGAAATGTTTAATGTTTCTTTGTTAATTTTTTATGTTTTGGTCGACTAGAAAAACCTTATTATTACTACACAGTTTATACATAAGAAAATTTAAAAAAATATTTGATAAGTTCAGGTCTTCTTATCATAATATATATCTCGACGTTAATTCGGCATATGTATTTTTGAACGTTTTTCGGTATCTTATCATCAATTTATATCAATATATCTTAGGTTTATTCGCCATTAAGTAACTTTCATTCTTAATTATACATAATTACATATTTGCTTATTTTCATTACTATCATCATCATCATCACAGCCCTTCACAAGTCCACTGCTGAACATAGGCCTCCCCCAAGTAATGCCACAAAGCACGGTCCTGAGCCACCTGCATCCATCGACTTCCTGCATATCTTACCAGGTCGTCACTCCATCTAGTGGGGGGTCGCCCTACACTACGCCTACCGGTACGAGGCTGCCACTCGAGAACCTTTCTTCCCCATCGGTTATCGGTTCTTCGAGCTATATGGCCGGCCCATTGCCACTTCAGCTTACTAATCCGTTGGGCTATGTCGGTCAATCTGGTTTTACTGCGGAAATCCTCATTTCTGAGTCTATCACGCAGAGAAACTCCGAGCATAGCCCTCTCCATAGCTCGCTGAGCGACCTTGAGCGTCCTCATACGGCCAGCAGTGAAGGACCACGTCTCTGATCCGTAAGTCATCACTGGCAACACGCACTGGTTGTACACTTTAGTTTTCAGAGATTGAGGTATACCTGACGAGAAGATATGTCGTAATTTCCCGAACGCTGCCCAGCCGAGTTGAATCCGTCGATTGACCTCTCGGTCGAAGTTGGACTTACCTAGTCGGACTATTTGTCCCAGGTAAACGTACTCGTCAACAACTTCGAGCATAGTGCTCCCAACAACTACCGGCATAGGTGTGACATGGACATTAAACATAATCTTTGTTTTGTCCATGTTCATCTTAAGACCTATCCGTTGGGAGGCACTATTGAGGTCATTGAGCATAGTGCTTAAGTCCTCCAGCGATTCTGCCATAAGGACTATATCGTCGGCAAATCGAAGGTGAGTGATGTACTCGCCATTGATGTTAATACCGTATCCTTTCCAGTCCAGTAGCTTGAAAACGTCTTCCAAAGCAGCGGTGAAGAGTTTCGGGGATATAACGTCACCCTGTCTTACACCTCTCTGCAGTTGGATAGGTTTCGAGCTCTGGTTCTGTACTCGGATAGCCATCGTAGCCCTACTGTACAAACACTTCCAAATTTCGACGGAATCAAAGGCTTTCTCATAGTCCACATACGCCAGGCAAAGTGGCAAATTGTACTCTTCAGTCTTCTGTACAATCTGCCGCAGGGTATGTATGTGGTCTATGGTACTGAAGCCTTTTCGGAAATCGGCTTGTTCGGGAGGCTGGAAGTCGTCGAGTCTGCGTGCGAGACGATTCGTAATGACTCTCGAAAACAGCACGTAGACGCGGCTCAGAAGGGAAATCGGTCTGTAGTTCTTCAAGAGAGCGTTGTCGCCTTTCTTAAAGAACAAGACCACCGCACTTCTGCTCCACGCCTCTGGAGTAGTGCCACCATGGAGGACGGAATTGAAGAGCTTCTGAAGGACTTCAAGTACCGGTGTTCCACCCGCTTTCAGAAGCTCCGCTGTAATTCCATCCTCGCCTGGGGCCCTGCCGTTTTTAAGGTGCTGGAGAGCCATTCTAATCTCGCTTAGACTGACGTCCGGGATATCATCGGAATAGTGTCGGATAAGACTTGCTCTTGGATCGTTACTCACACTTGCGTGTGGCTCCAACGATGATGTGTACAGCTGCCCATAGAACCTCTCAATCTCACTCAAAATCTCAGGTGTCCCGGAAACGATGCTGCCACACTCAGTCTTCAGCCTTGACAGTTGGCTCTTTCTGGCAGATAGATCTCTGGCAAAGACTTTGGAGCCCTGATTCCGCTCGATCGCTTCTTTAATACGAGCAGTATTAAAGTTGCGTAAGTCTCGCCGCATGCATTTGGAGATCTGTCTGTTCAGTTGCCTGTATGCTGTCAAATCTGTTGACGATTGCAGCCTCATCTCCCTTCTAACAGCCATGAGATTAAGAGTGTGATCGGAGAGTTTTTGTGTTCTTCTGCGGCGGGTCTTGCAGAACTTAGCTCCGACCGCATGGACAGTTTCCACGAGCTTGTCATTCATATCGTCCACTGCATTGCAATCTTGTAGGCACTGAAAGCGGTTGTGTAACTCGAGCTGAAAGTTTTCGGGATTTTGGATCAGAGCACGAGGGGGACGGAGCGTTGACTTCATTAGACGAGACCTCTCCAACTTAACGTTTAGGTTCAGTGTGCCTCTAACCATTCGGTGATCGCTGCCAGTTTTCACCCTTGCGATCACTGAGACATCACTGAACAGTTGGCGTCTGGTCGTCATAATGAAGTCAATCTCATTTTTTGTCGAACCGTCGGGGCTCGACCAGGTCCACTTCCTGTGGGGCCGCTTCTGGAAGAAAGAGTTCATCATAAAGAGTCCCTCTTTCTCCATAAAGTCGGCCAGCTGCTGGCCCCTTCGGTTCCGTTGCCCTACTCCAAATTTCCCTAACTTCAGCTCACCGCTTTCTCTTGTGCCTAGTTTTGCGTTGAAGTCTCCCATCAACACCGTGTAGTGGGTTTTGGAGGAATGTATGGCTTTGGAAATATCCTCATACATTTCCTCCACCTCCTCATCGGAATGTGCCGACGTTGGTGCGTAAACCTGTATGACCTTCAGCGAATACCGTTTGGTGATTCTGAGTATCAGGTACGCGACCCTTGTCGACACACTCTCAATCTGTACAACGTTGTTGACGAGAGACTTGTGGACGATAAATCCGACACCTCCTTGGGACAGATGGTCGCCCTCCCGGTGATAGAACAAGTTGCCGGATTCGAGAATCACCGTGTCCTCCCCCCTCTCTTCGGACCTCGGATAATCCTATAATACTCCAGCGCAACTTGTCTATCTCTTCTTCCAGCTCCAGGATCTTCTCGTCAGTCCTCAGTGTGCGTGCGTTAAATGTTGCCAGGTCGAGTCGTCGTAGGTGGCAACCGAACCTCCACCGGAGATTCTTAGCACCCCCTGCCCCGCCGTTACCATGGTCGCCACCGTAGCCAGGAATAGCGGGGCCGCCGGGGACTGGGGGCCGTCTATTTGTGTAATTGTTCATGGGGGGTATATTGCCATAGTTGCCACGCTTGGCGAGCGGGTTGGCAACCGCAGTTTTTTTTTGTCGTACAGTTGCTGTTATCAGGAAGATGCTGCTGCCCATCTCCTGCCTGTCTCCCTCTGTCGCCTCTTACGACACCCACGGGAAGATATGGGGTAGTGGATATTCTTAACCGCCACTACACGGCATATTTCATTACTATATATAATATATATTTAAAAATCATAATATCCGTCCATAATATGCTTGTATAGTAATCCATTAAGTATTAATAAAACTATACATAATGAACCACATGTTAAATTCGGAAACAAAATAAAAAATAATTCAATATAAGAGCGGGAGAAACCCGTAAGTTTAGGACGACTTAATTTATAGCTTCAAATTAATTGCGCGTAAGAAGGTATTGCGTTACGATAAGGGACAATTTATTGTCCAATTAAATTGCCATTTTCAAAAGTTTTGTAATTATTCGTGGAATCAATGTATCTTAAAATATTATTATGACTAGGCAGTTATAATTTTTCTCTTCTAAGTGTCAAATATACGAAAACAAATACAACAAGAGTCACTTGAGGTGATGTAAAATTATATCTCGCCTTACCTACCCCTCGGTATTGATGAAATTTATGAAATAAAATTTAAGTATTGATTTAATATGTACTTTGCGGTGATGGTAATTTTGTAAAGAAATAAACATGTTTTAGAAATTCGCGATTTCGAGGACATGCAAATTCCGCTAACATGCGCATAATAAATGAGGCGACATTGACTAACACCCAGAATCGACAATTAATCCCGTGCCGACCTATGGGGCATATATAGGCTCCATTTTACAGCCATTGTCTTCCACTAGGGTCAAAGCATAGACCTTTAATCCAGTATTGATTTCTTAAATTTATGCGAACATTACACATTGAATAAAACTATTTTTACGTACTTTTTGGCGTTTAATTTAATTTCTTTTTAATTCCCGATGTTTCGTGTGTTTGCAACACTCATGTTAACAGCGAAAATGGAGTGGTTGACGTCCCGATGTCAAAGTTAACCGAGTTAAAGAAGTTAAAATTCAACGGTATTCAGATCCTTTCATTATTTATGCATTCTGTTTAGGCATACAGATATTAGACTATTAAGGCGAAATATTAATATTGAAGAAACTTATGACTAACCTTAACGTGGGGTGCGTGCTTAGCGGCACATAATCGAAGAAGCGCGTAGAGACGCGTAGAGTGCGCGTTTGGCATTCATTTTTATGCGTTTGCCACTCAGACTGCTGTAATAAAAGATAGTTTCTTTTTTTTATAGAAGAGGGGGCAAACCAGCATACGGTTTACTTGATGTTAAGTGACTACCGCAGCCCATGAACAACCGCAACACCAGGGGAATTACAGGTGCGTTGCAGGCCCTTTAAAGAGGAGTAAGCTCTTTACTTGAAGATCCCCACGTCGTATCGGTCCGGAAAAATCGCCGGTGGTAAATTATTCCACAGAGAGGTCGTACGCGGAAGAAAACTCCTAGTGAAACGTACAGTGGTGGACTGCCAAACATCCAGATGGTGTGGATGGTATCGGCAGGTTTGCCGCGTGGTGAGTTCATCAAATTTGGCGGCTGGGATTAATCCGAACAATTCCTCAGAGCACTCCCCGTGATAGATGCGATAAATTACGCAAAGACATGCAACATCTCTTCACAGCGCCAGTGAATCAAGCCGATCGGAAAGCACTCGGTCGTCGATGATTCGAGCCGCTCTGCGCTGGATGCGGTCAAGTGGCAGGCTCCACACCACCGTACGCTCTCCACAGAGGCCTTACACGAAAAATTAAGTTCTCGATGAGCAAGACTTAATATTTTATTTCTTTCGTCGTGTCTATCTCTCATGTATTTGGAGAATCCTGCTGTCCGGCTGATTGCGATATATCGGCTTTTTTAATTTTACCGCTGAACATAAGTCTTTTATAAGGGAGCCAGTTTAATCATAAACTGTGACGTATTTTATTTTAATCCTCGGGGGTGATAAAGCATTTGAGTATTCTTTGTTGAATGTGGTCACAGGTAGTTATGATGATATCGCTGACACACAAGCGCGTGCTTCACCCAGTGCAAGCCTAGCATATTAGTGCGGGCAGTCGTGGTCCGGGAAAAATCAGTCGTGAGTGAGTGGGATTCCGATCAGGTACCTCGCCGCATTCGGTCGCCTGCGACCCAACCGTTAAGTGCTATTGTTCGGTCGAGCCCATGCGCTCCCAGTGCGATAATAAGAAGAAAGAAGACACAGACATTTTTACCTGCGTGCACGAGTGCTTCGGTGTCGTTGTGCTCCGTTACGGCCGCCAGGTGCATCGGGCCGCCGGCCCATTGTTCTGTTTCGTGTAGTGCTAGTGTAGTGCCCCACGTTCTCCGGATTTCCAGTAAAAACTGTAAGTAGTTTTTATTACACACCCGCTGCCTCAGAGGCAGCTATTCTATTTTTAATTTCTGTGTTCGCTTGTCGCACTAGGCGACAGCTAGGTACACACCCTAGCGTACCAACTCGCTAGTTGTATAAGTGTTCGTATAGGCACACACCTCCCCCGCCGAAATATGGGGGGCTTGATACACAAGTGTTTTAACCACTGACAAGATGGCGGCTATTACTATAGCCGAACTCGCCGACTTCTTCGGACAAGTGTGCCCCGACGCTTGGGCTAAATTCCTAGCCCAACGGAACTCGTCCACCGCTGAACGCCCAGTAGTACGGATAGATGATCCCATTTCACCGAGCTCCGGCCGCTCGACTCCTGTGTCCATCGACACGGTCTACGACGCCGCGTTCCCCGCGCCTTCTGCGCTCTCCACCCGCGGTCCATCACCGTTGTTTTCGGACGCCGAATCAGGCTCCGAAATGGATATTGAAATTCACCGTCCTAATAAACCCGATGACGAAGGCTTCACCCTAGTCTCGGGTAAAAAAGCATAAGCGCACCGCCGCGAAAAAGGGAAACGAGCCTCACTCGGCCCCTACGTCGCCCAACGCCACTCCGGCAAAAAAAGTCGCGCCTTCCGCGCGCAAAATTACCGCGATTAAAACCGCGAAACCGACTCAGGCCGAACCTAGAAAGGAGGCCGCCCCGGCGCTGAACCTATCCAAGTGGATAGACTCCAAGAAAATATTCTGCCCCAAAGTCCACAATGGACCACAAGGCATCCGCATCCACGTCGCAACGACGGACGATTTCCGCGCTTTAACTGCGCATTTAAAAGCTCAAAACTTGAGCTTCCATACCTACTCACTCGCGGAGGACCGTAACCTCCGTGTTGTAGTTCGCGGACTCCCTAAAGAGCTCGAAACCGAATCCATTCTAAGCGATCTTAAATCGCAAAACCTGCCTGTTAGAGAAGTGCACAGGATGCACCACCCTACAGATAAGAAAAGATACTTCGATCTCTGTCTTGTCATACTGGACCTGTCTCCAGAGGGCAAACAAATATATAATATAACTAGAATATGCAATCTCACGGGGATTGTAGTAGAGTCCCCGCGTAATAGGGGCATCGTTGGCCAATGCTACCGATGCCAATTATACGGCCACTCGGCTAAGAATTGTTTCGCCAGGCCTAGGTGCGTCAAGTGCTTAGGCGATCATGGCACTACTGAGTGCCCCCGAACGCCCGAGACGGAGGGTCTTCCAAGCTGTGTTCTGTGCGGCGAAGAGGGACACCCAGCGAGCTATCGCGGGTGTTCCAAAGCGCCGCGTAGGAAGCAGAATGGAGGAGCAATCCGGCGCGGACGTGCGGGCAACCCCAGTAGGTCGCGCCCACGGCATTCTGCCCCATCGATCGCACCAATCTCGGTGCCGCAACCCGCGCCCGCTCAGGCTACAGCCAAGCCCGCCCCCGTTAAAGGGACTTCCGGGCAAGGCCCAAGCCTTCCGGTGCCTTCAGCACCTAAGCCCAACGCATGGGTTAAGCCCCCGGCGATAGTCAGCTCGTCCGCCTCACGGCCAGCGCCTCCTCGCCAGGCCCAGAAGCCCAAACCCGCCCCTCAGGCACCGTCAAACATCAACACTGACCTTTCGTTAGTGTTCAACTTCGCTAGCAGCTTTAATGTGGCCGAAGTCACAACTCTAGCCCGCAAACTTCGCGAAGCTAAATCGATTCAGGATAGGCTCAATGCTACCATTGAGCATCTTAGTCTTATCCAAGCGATAGGTTCGTTCCAGTGCGCCTAAGCGACTCTTTTCTTTATTTTTAACTAAAATGGAAATAAGACCTGTAGGTAGAACCAAGCCTAGCTCTCTGACTGTCGCGTACTTTAATGCAAACGGTATCAGAGATCAAAAGAAAGAGATCATTTATTTTTTACGCAATCATGATATCGACATCATGCTAGTGCAAGAGACCTTCTTGAAACCTAGTTTGAGCGATCCCAAAATAACTAATTATACCCTAGTAAGAAATGATAGGTTGACTGGACCTAAAGGCGGCACCTTGATCTACTACAAAAGGTTCTTGCAATGTGTACCGATAGATACTCCGCCGCTTACTAACTTAGAAGCGTCGGTCTGTAGGATAGCACTCACGGGCCATCCGCCATTAATAATTGCATCAGCATACCTGTCTCCTGTAAAAAGCATATTAGATTCCGACATATCGGCTCTATTAAACCTAGGCCCTAGCGTATTAATAGCAGGAGACCTAAATAGTAAACACGTTAGCTGGAATTCTAACGTTAACAATTCTAACGGAATAATTCTAAGAGACCTCACGGAGAGACTTAACTTCGATGTTATCGCTCCCGAGAGTCCAACACGTTATTTTTTCAAACAACCAACATCCGGACGTTCTTGATATAGCGTTGCTAAAAGACATCCGACTTAGTATTAATTCGATAGAGACTATTATCGAGCTAGTCTCAGACCACAGGCCGGTCGTTTTACAACTGGGCCAGCCGGCAGGTGAGCTCCTTCAGACCAAAACTATTGTCGACTGGCGTAAACTTGAGGTCAAACTTAAGTCTACGAACTCCCAGCATTTGGACACTATACCCGACAAGATAGACTCGCTGGAGGAGGCCGATAGGGCGATTAGCGCCCTTTCGACTCACCTCACATCAGCGGTCGAAGATTGCTCCCGTAAGGTTCGTGTATCGAGCGATCAATACACGAAACTCCCGGCGGATGGCTTTAGAGCGAAGAATTCCGCGCTTAAAACTTACGACCGATATCGCACGGAAACTAATAAACTTCGGGTACATTCTCTACAAAACGAGATTAAACAACGAGTAGACGAGTTTAGAAATGATAACTGGGATAACCTCTTAGAAGGTATCAAACCATCCCAAGACGCCTTCTGGAGACTAACAAGAGCTCTTAAAGCCGACAAATCCACACCGATGCCGCCTCTCGTGAGGCTGGACCGCCCCGATCTCGCCCTTGACGATCTTGAAAAAGCCGAATGCCTAGCAGACAGTCTAGAGTACCAGTGCACGCCATCCACCGCACCAATAGATCCCGCTCACCTATTAGAGGTAGAAACGGAAGTAGAACGTATGACTGCGCTGCCACCAGCGGGTGAACCTCTCGATCCTGTGACAGTAGATGAAGTCACCGAAACCATTAAAAGTCTTAAAAATAGATCAGCCCCTGGGCCAGACGGCATCAGCAACAAGGTTATCAAATCCCTTTCGGCGCCACTTATTTGCCTCCTTGTAGGAATATTTAACACCTTTCTCACGAACTGCTCCTTCCCGGACATCTGGAAAGAAGCAGACGTAATAGGGATCCCAAAACCGGGTAAACCGCGTAATCGTCCCTCTAGCTACAGACCCATTAGCCTGCTCAACACATTGGCCAAATTATATGAGTGCATTATTCATAAGCGTCTCCGTCATTTCACCGAAACCAACGGACTCCTCCCAGACGAACAGTTCGGCTTTAGAGCCAATCACTCATGCACTCACCAGATTCATCGCCTAACAGAATACATTCTGTCTGGCTTCAGTCAAAACCCGTTAAGAAAAAAGTCTCGAAACACGGGAGCCCTCTTCTTCGATGTCGCGAAGGCGTTTGACAAGGTCTGGCACGACGGCTTGATTTACAAGCTGTACAAACTAAAAGTGCCTGATAGGCTCGTGCACATCATACGAGCTTTCCTTTCGAACCGCTCTTTTCGATATCGAGTGGAGGGAACTCGTTCTTCGAAACGTTTCCTCAAGGCCGGGGTTCCACAGGGCTCCGTACTATCTCCACTCCTTTTCACACTCTTCACGAGTGATATCCCAAAAGACCCCGTAGTTAACACCGCTCTCTTTGCCGACGATACGGCACTCTTTGTGTTAGACTCCAACAAAAATAGACTCGCTATAAAGCTCCAAAAAGCGACCAATCGTCTTGGTGAATGGTTCCGCCTATGGAGAATCGACGGGAATCCCGATAAAAGTGTAGCAGTATACTTTCAACGGAATTCTACAGGAGGTTCTAAACCCAAAACAATCTCTTTATACGACCGCCCAATCCCTTGGGAAAAATCGGCCAAATATCTAGGCGTCACTTTCGACTCCCGCATGAGTTTCAAGACGCACATAAGTGTAGTACGCAACAGAGCCAAGTCAATAATTGGCCGTCTACACCCTCTCGTTAACAGCAAGAGTAAACTGTCCCTAAGACACAAACTCCGACTGTACAAAACCTGCATTAGACCAGTTATGTCTTATGCAAGTGTAGCTTTCGCCCATACATATAAGACCCATATTTTAAAACTCCAAAGAGTTCAAAACTTTTTCATGCGGAAAGCCACCGGCGCACGGTGGTATCAACGAAACTCTGACTTACACAATGATTGTGAACTACCATCTATCTCCGAATATTTTAAGGAGATGTCCCAACGCTACTTTGATAGAGTAGAAACCCACCCTAACCCGATAGTGACAAACGCAGCTAACTACGTTCCGATAGCAAACGTCGCGTCCTATCTCAGTAGACCGCGAAATGTTTTAATAGAGCCACCTATATCGCTCGATCCAGTCGACCAAAGCATCGCAGGAACATCACACAACGACACTACACCCACACTAAATGGGACAAACACAAATATGACAACGAATGGGACGCGTCGCACCCGCAGACGGGCACGACGCGTTCCAGCTCACACCCCGTACACACCGTACACCCGCGTTCCTGGACGGTTCTCACCGCCCAGAACATCGACCGACACGAGCTGAGCAGTCAGAGACGGGGGTCCGCACACCCCCCCTCGGACTGCGGTTAGATAGCTCAAAGAAAAACGCCTAAAAGGCGACATGATGATTGATAACAATATTCTAATCTAATCTAATGTTCTTACAGTTCGACAACTATTTGTGCTACATATAGTTTTAAGACAACATGCAATTTCAAAAATAACTCAAAAGGAACATTGCCGCCGTAATCATCTGGTAGCTCAGTCAGTGCCTTTCTTCACATCTTTTGCTAGGAAATTCTTTACTTTTTTGGGTCCGTATTTATATAATAAATTACACCAAAAATTATCTATTTATGAAGTCAACAGATGGTCATGTAAAAATAGACTTGTGGAATATCTTCAGACTCTTTCATACAGATACTGAACAATTACTCCAAATTATCTCATAAATATTCACGGACATACACGCAGACATGCTAACAGTTACAAACTCTCATACTTACGCTACAAAATACGTGGTTTTTGTATCTTTTATTTTATATTTTTTATTTTTTCTCTAAATATTATTATTTCTAACCATAACATAAGTGATCTCCTTATAATATTATACTTGTTGCCAAGTAAATTTGGGGGGGCCTGGTGACCTGTAATACGGGTCTTTGAACCTACACGGGCACCAGTCTCCCATGAATGACAAAATATTGTTAAAATAGAGATGTAACACTAATGTATTTTCCATGTCGTTTGTGGTGAGAAATAAATAAATTATTATTATTATTATTATATATAACAAATCATAAATCATTCATCATCATTTTCACCTCCCCCCCGAACGGGTTCCCGCCTTGTCGTGGCGGGGGGCTTAGTAGCCGTGGCTTGGTCTCCCACGGTGAACAAAGAGGAACCCACGTGGCTGGCCCGAGGTGAAGGGCCGGCCTGAGGTGGCCGCTCCGAGTGGGCTTGGGGAGCCCACTTCGGATGTGTGCTGGTGGACTGCAGCGAGTGGGGACTCGCGCACCCTCTACCGCTGCAGCCGAGGTGGAGTCGCGGAGGAAGAGGAGTGTTGGTATGGCGATGCGCCACTCGCCCTATCCTTCGCGACTCAAACGGGGCCGCACCGTTGATGCGGTGGTGGTGGGGCTGCGGGGGGAGAGGATTGTCGGTATTGCGAGGCGCCGCTCTCCCTACCCTCCGCAGCCGAATCTTGGTTGGCGGCGGAGCCATAGATCAGATCCGCCGCTGGGGTCGGGAAGGCTAGTACTTCTAAGTGCTCGTTTTTCCTGGCCCCATGGCCTTTGTGCATCGGACGCGGGGGCGACTGTTGCACAGACGTAGTTGGAGGCCGTGGAGGAAGGCGCACCATGTGTTCTGGTGCGCCTTACCTGGGAAGGAGAACGGGGAGGAATTTTCCTCTCCCGAGGAGGTGCTGCCATGGGGCGGCAGTCGCTGGTAGGGCCGCGGATGTGTGCGAAAGCGTTCCCGTAGCCCTGCCAATATGCGACAAAGGTGGAACACCATGGGGTTTTAGTCGGTGCGAGTCCGACATAACCCGTCCTTGCCCCCGCGAGGCCGGTATGCGTAGGCATTTCCCCATGCAAAAAAAAAAAAAATCATTTTCACCTCATTGCCTTTCCCTTTTTAATTAGCTCGCGGCCTGCAAGGCCCTGTGACAAGATGAAGCTGTAAGAGTCGTATAGACTAACAGCATTAACATCAAGATAATAGAGAGTGCGGGCAGTACTAAATATCGCGTCGCAATCTCGTTAACTTTGGCTTAACCCTTGACCTACCGCGGCTTTAATGCTTGCACAACTTAAAAATAATAAATACATTTTATATGTAATACAATATTATGCAACTGTCATATTGATTAAAAAACCACATTTCAATTCTATGAAGCGAAAGCTTTTAAAGAGCTCCTCGTTGATTTCATATAACGATTTATTTGGAATATTTTACTACAAAATAATAGAATCAGGCGTTACTTTGCGGAAATTCATTATACTAAAGTTGATGAGAATTACCTCGCACGTATCCGCTCAATAAAATAAAATGATGTGTCTTACCTTGTTTGAAGAGCACCTCCCGCCCTCCCTCAATTGCGTGCAATGTGTGCAGTGAATTTTATTTTATTGAGCGGATATGTGCTAAGTAATTCTTACCAACTTTAATATTTTACTTCAAAAGCTCTTACTTAGTTTAAATGGGAATAATTTTTCATCCAAAAATGTGTATTCATTTCAGAAATTTAATAAAATTCTTATATTAACGCGAACACAAACCATGGTTGAAGATGGGTAGTTATTGTACGGATTTTATCAAGTTTATTTTTTCTAGTTTCTATGATTTTAGTTCTTTTTTGGCTCTACAGCTTCATGGGACTCGGGGCCTCTCAGCTCGCAAGCTTTAAAAAAGGACTCATGATACGCTATTCTCAGCGTTACTTACGCAACGATGTTCACCTATGAGAGCTTAGTGCACGTAGTTGAGTTATATAACCGTCGTCCGAACAGGCGTGGCAAGCCTCAACTCTAACAGCTAACTCGTTTCGTTCGATCGGGCGGTTAGAATCATTCAGAGACTAGGGTGTTCGGTGTATACGCGGTGTAGAGAGGTGTGTAAGTTATCTTATTTTAAAGTTTTACTCATAACGTTTCAGTTACGTTGCAACACCCAACGGCATGGGAAGGGGAGGGTGGCACCATAGAATACTGTAATACATACATAATAGAACGGGGGAGGGGGCGGAGCCCGCATAGCTACCAAAATGTCACTAACATGTCAATTCACATGTATAACTGTCAACACGAGATGTGTTTTGACGTTACAATCGTTTCCAAATTTCGCATGTAAATTATTTAGAAAATTCACAATTGCACCCTATTTACAAATAAATATGTATTCAAATTTAAACGATTTTTAATGATGATCTTGAACATTAATCAAAAGTCTAAAATGTGATTTATTCAGTTCGTCAACACAGCGAATCGGGTTTGGCGACGCCAAGCCTCGTACAAAATAAAGCTGACAGCCATTCTATTGTGTATTATAGTATTCTATGGGTGGCACAGTCTCGATTCCATTTAAATCTGAAGGTACCCGGTATTAACTATGACTTTCCAATGTAGTTAACACCGGTCCCCTACAGATTTAAACGGAATAGCATTTACCACTTACGGTAACCTGCCACTGAGGAATTGTTCGGATTAATATCAGCTGCCAAAATTCACCAACGCACATCGCGACAAAACTATCCATTCCATCTGGATGTTTGGCAGTTCACCACTATGAGGATTACTAGTATTTATATTCCTCGTACGACTTCTTGATACGATTTGGGGTCCAGAAAAAAAAAACTTAGGTACTACTTCTTTTTACAAGGCCGGCAACGCACTTGCAATTCGCCTGGTGTTGCGGTTGTTCATGGGCAGCGGTCTACACTTACAGACTTAAGGACCTATACTGTGCTCAGTATAGGTCTTTTTCTTGTTCAGTGTAATAGTTGTGGTACGTCGCAGGGTGTTCCTTCTTGGTGTTCGTACCGGATCTTCCCCCTCAGTGTTCGTACGGGATCTTCCCCCTCGGTGTTGGTCACCACTGTAATAGTAGTCCACTGTAATAGTGGAGATGGACGGTCCACTATTAACAGACTCCGAGTGGTTTTAAGGTGGAGAAATGAAACGACTGTTTATGTAAGTCCGATTGAAGTATGAATATGGAATGAATGTGGAATGGAATCTATTTGCATCAACCTTGCCTATATTTATATGGCTGGCTCACAATTGATTTGCCAATGGTAACAATTTTTATTTTATCTAGCCAATTAGAATGCTTATATTATGGCCAATGAAAATTATTCAAAATATACAACTATTATCTACGTTTCGTTTCCCGGCGTGAGACTTGTTTTCTTGTTCACGAAGCTACGTCACTGGACCGGGCTATAAAAGACATGACCTCCTTTCTGCCAAGGAGGGTCGCGTTCGTATACGGCTTAGAGATCTCTAGTCAGATCGTTAAGCCATTTCCTAAAAGGCGGTGTTTAGTGGGTAAAAGTCTCCACATAACCACGCAGCCGGCTGCGTGGTATGCTATGAGCATTCACCGTCTCCCTCCTCCGTTTTCCGGAGGGTTGCCCATATTTGCTTCGGGCGCAAAAAAAAAGTGCGCGCGCGTAGTCGGTGAGCGGCGGCGGCGTGGAATACAGCTCCGGAACGGCGAGAAGAAGCGAACTACGGCGTTGAAGAAACGGCTCACCATTGGTCGACGGATACGTGACGATAGCGGCGTGTGAAGTCGATATGGCGCTGAATGATATTTGCGGCTGCTCCTTGTTTCTTTATAAGAACGTCAGATTATCTATATGCAGTCCGCAGTATCTCAGTATCCAACGATAGTTATGAAAAAAATGTTTTTTATCCTCGCCTTCCGCGTTATGGTAGCAGCACAGTATATATTATTTATTCCCGTTTAGGGTTGATTAGTCTGGCTGCTACATCACTCTCCCCCCCCCACATTCAGAGTATGCTAAAGGTGTTGTTAAGATTCAAAATTAGTAATACATCTAGAAAAGTTAGAGCACCTAGAGAGCCGTAGCTCAGGGGCTTAGCGCTCTTTGTCATATTCATAGTACGCGAGCAACCCGGGTTCGATCCCCGCCGGCACCGATAAATTCGTTAATTGCATTTTTAAGTACTGATTTACCACATGCTGAAACCTGCATGTCTGAGAAATAAAAAATATTCGAAGGTATGTGAAGTCCGACAATATGCATTGGTGCCTCAGACGTGAGAGGAGGTCTGTATCCAGCATTGGGATGTATATACAGGTTAAAACTTTACTTTACTTTACTAGAAAAGTTAAAATATCATTTTCCCAATAGAGTTAGCTCTATTATGAATTGAATTTTAAAAACATTTGAGTAAAGATTATCCTAAAATCTACTTTTTTATTTGATAGTTTCATACACAGTACATAACTAGATTCTACAAATCTAGTTTTTACTTGAGAAGTACTTCTCACTCTTTATGCAAATACAAGACCTTGAAGAAATCCATGAATCCACCTCACTCTATTGTGAGTTGAATTAAAAAAAATTTTGGAGTTAAGATGGTCTAAAAATGCAGTTTTTTTTAATCTGATGATAGAATTGTAAACGTATCGTCTACGTATCGCTCGTAGAATCTAATGGGTTTTTCAACAAGAACTTTTTTTTCAATTGGGGCAACACCAACAACATGACAGTTTTGACATTTAGTTTTTTGACCTATTCGTAGTAGATGCTTTGGCAATTGCTACAATGAATTCAATTTCGCTCGAAAATCGCATTAAAATAATTAAAATCCACTATGAAAATGGTGGTTCTGTTAAAGCTACGTTTCGTAAAATTCGTGATATTTTCGGACAACGTAATCGTCCTTCTGAGACCGCTATTAAGAATTTGGTCGCTAAATTTGAATCGACAGTCTCGGTACAAAATGTGCCAACACCAACGCGTGTTCTACGGGGTCGTTCAACCGAAAACATCGCAGCCGTGAGCCACAGTGTTGAAGAAGATCCAAATTTGTCAATTCCTCGACGTTCTCAACAATTGGGGTTATCCAAAACCACTACATGGCAAATTTTGCGTAAGGATTTGGCTTTGAAGCCTTACAAGGTTCAACTGGTGCAGGAATTGAAGCTGACCGACCAATCACATCGCCGTAGATTCGCTCAATTCATTCAGGAACAGCCCGCTGGTTTTTCTGAAAAAATCATTTTTTCAGACGAAGCCCATTTTCACTTATCAGAGTACGTTAACAAGCAAAATTGCCACATTTGGGCTTCTGAAAATCCTAAAGCGATTATTGAGAATCCTTTGTATGCTCAACGTGTCACGCTGCGCTATGTGGTCTGGAGGCGTGATTGGGCCGTTTTTTTCGAAGATGAGGCTGGAAATGCGGTAACGGTCAATGGATCACGCTATCGCGAGATGTTAACATCTCAATTTTGACCTATTATTGATGACATCGATATCACAAACATGTGGTTTCAACAGGACGGCACCGTCACACAGCCAACGAAACGATCAATTTATTGCAAACCAAATTTCCCTATCGCATAATTTCACGAAATTCAGCTGTTAAATGGCCAGCCAGATCGTGTGATTTAATACCACTGGATTATATTTTGTGGGGCTATGTTAAGGATAGAGTCTATACGGAGCCAATTGAATCGATCGCGGCCTTAAAACTCAAAATCCGTGACGTGATTAACGAAATAGACCCGCCATTTTGCCAAAAAGTGATTAAAAACTTTGATGAAAGAATCGACATCTGTCTGCGTGGTCGTGGTGGACATTTGCCAGATATCATTTTTCATTCATAATTGCCAAACTTTTCTCTTCGTAATACAATAAAAATTTTAATCATCTTCATCTAAACTCTTTGTTTTATTTTGTTTTAGAAAATAAAGTTCTTGTTGAAAAACCCGATAGTACTTACATGAGAAGTACTTCTCACTTCTTATGTAAATACAAGACCTCGAAGATCTCCATGAATATGTCGGTGAGAAAGAAAAATATATAAAATATTCAATATGTAAAGAAACTGCAGTCAAAGTAGTTTTTCTTAGTACTTATATCAGGCTTCATCGAAATTCAACCATGTATTTGGTTATTATAGCATTTTGTATTTTTTTAAAAAATCACGTGTATTTTTATTTTATTTATCTACCTGTCTGAACAGCAACATAAAGGCATTATTTTTTCTGCGTATCTTGAAAACAATCTTACAATGATATTAGTTTCATTTATTAAAAACTTTCTTTAATTAATTATAATTTTTAAATTCTAAAATCTCAAATTAATTAAAAACTCTTAAGACAAATTTCGATTTTCACGTCATAATTATAATCAATTATAAAGTTATTACTTCTTTTTATTTCTTCAATGATCTTCTATGAAAATGTCCTTTTTGACATTAACTACTTGCTCAGCATGATATTAAACAACAAAATAACAAATATGTTCCCGTTTAATCAAACTTTTCTCATAACCATACTATAACTATATTGCTAGGATTTGTTTCTTAATTTCCATAACGGAAGGGATGCCAGCAGTCAACCTCTATACTCGTACAATTATTAAACTTTGTAGCGTACTTGTTTTGTATAATCCATTACAAGCACTCCTAAACATTTTGCGTTTATAAGTATTATCGTTGCTAATATATTTGTAAATGATAATCATCACTATATTGCAAATCTACCACAAGTCCTCTGCTGAACATAGGCCTCCCCCAAGGAATTCCACAAAACAGAATAAACAGGTGGCTCACACCTGCATGCAGCGACTTCCTGCATTTCTCCCCCCCTTAAGACGGAGGCTTATCCTTTGAGATAAACGTAGGATACGATAAAGTCAAGATCCTAAGTTAATACAATAAAATATTGAAATATAGTAAAATCATTCAACAATTATAAAATTTTTAACTGATACAATTGCAATAGCTAATGCTTTATTTTAATTGACAATCTTATTCAATTAACAACTAAGAAACATAATGATAAGGAATATAAAACTTGAAAAAGAAATGAGTGAATTTTAATCGCTAAATTATAAATCAAAGTAGTATAAATATTAATCGATTAATAACTAAGAAACTTGTTTAAAAATTAAAAAATAGTTTTGAAAGGAATTTTACAATTTTAATTGTTATTTAACAATATTAATAATAATTATTAATTGAACTTAAAACATGATTAGAAATATTAAAATAATAATATTATTTAATTTATAATAAGAAACATGTTAAGAAAAGTAATTAATAAATTTTAATTTTTAATAATTGCTCAAATTTCGGTTACAAGAAGCTCTGTTAAATTTCCTAAATTGAACCTTGTCCTTGTTTTTACTCATCTCTATTTCTGGGAGACTGCTAATCGATTTCTTGTCGCATTCAATTGATTCATCTGAGATATCCGTTAGTTCAATAGAAGTGTTAACATTAGTATCGTTTTTATCAAATTTTTTATTATAACACTGATTATATATCTGGATACAACAAGATGTATTTTTACAACAATTTGAAAAGCATTTATTGTATATCTTATACAGTATATAACTAAAAATACTGGCAATTACAATATAAGTAAGCGTTGAATAATAATGCCCGTATTTAACAATATGAGGCTGATTCTCGGCTTGATGAATTTGATTCTTTAAACTATCTAATTTATATGACGCTAATTTTAACGATTCCAAATCAATATCTGTTAGCGTAATTGGGTTTAGGACATTAGAACTGTGGTTCAATAAATTGTATTTGCAACAATTATCTTCAACTATGTTAAAATCGATTGGTATTTGGCTAGGCAGCACGGACTTATAATTATGCGATGGGTGAAATTGCAATGTTTGGTAATATGCAACGCAATCATTTTTTAAAGATAATATACCAGTGCCTTGTACGGTATAATCCGAAATCTTATTATTATTTGTACATTTAACAGTCAATTTATTTGGTTTAGACTGAACATAAATAAATCGTCCATCGCTAAGTTTTTGCCATAAATTAATATTACCATATATTATTTTCGAATCGCATGTTTCTGGAAGTGACATGATTACTTCAGTCAAGAGTTGAGTTTCACAGGTTGGATTATTAATTGTGGACAAAACAGAAGGTGATAAATATATCATAAACTTATTGTTAACGTTTTTACATTCACTTAAACTATCAAACAATGCGTAATTTAATCTATCATCCGTAAGGGCTACATACAGCTTGGAAGGATGAATGAGAACATAAGTTTGTAAATTATACTTATCATACTGTGTAGGTAATGGTAAAATCTTGTAAATATTAAACTTAATAGGGTTAATTAAAGGAATTCTTATAACAAATACTATCTTATTATTATAATAATACGAAGTTAATTCGGCTAAATCAATAATTGTATGTATATTCTCTAATGATAAGGAAATGGGAAATTCCACATTAATTTTGCTCATTTTGCTATTAGAGAGCTCTTCAAATAACTTAGTGGGAGTTAAGACATAGGGATGGAGGATGTTTGATTTTGCAAATAAAATAGAGTTTAAAATTGTATCTAGTATGTTCGAAACCGATAGCAGTGAACCTTCAATCACATTAAAAATAGAATTTATTTTTGCTGAACTAATTAAGTCTGTAGTAATTTTAGAATTTTCAGAAAATATGTAATTTAATTTTTCTATTTGTTTATTTAATCTAATTTCGTTATTATTTAATTGACGAATAGAAACATTAAAATTATTGATGGTTGATTGAACAATGTGTATGTTGTCTTTCATTAGCGAATATATCTCGTTTTCATTATGCTGACAAGTAGAAATAGCTTCGTCGTATTTTCTGGCGTCATCGGCATCTAATGTACCGAAGAAAAACTTAAGAATTTGGCCGCCAAATTCAAGAGATCTTTTAAAGCGATTAATAGGGTTTTCGGAAATAATATGTGATATCGAGTCGTATTTAAGATAATTAGCGTTAATTAAAATTTCTAACGGGCTTCAGCGTTACCACTAATGGTGTTTCTGGGCATTTTGAATTCACACGTATGCCCTTTGGCCTCAAAAATGCCCCATCAACCTTCCAAAGACTGATGAATTCTGTTCTTTCTGGACTACAAGGTCTTCATTGCTATATATATTTAGATGACTGTATCGTATACTCTCATGATCTTGACTCGCACGTGAAAAAGCTCGAACTAATCTTTTGTAAATTCAGAGAGGCTAATTTAAAATTACAACCTGACAAATGTGAGTTCTTACGGCGAGAAGTCGCTTATCTTGGGCATGTAATTACAGATCAAGGTGTTTCGCCTAACCCAAATAAGGTAAAGGCTATTACTCAGTTTCCCACACCTAAGACTCCTAAGGATGTAAAGTCATTTCTTGGATTAACAGGTTACTATCGTCGTTTCATAGAAAACTTTTCTCATATCACAAAACCTCTAACTTCCTTACTTAAGAAAGACACAATCTTTCACTGGTCTTATGAGCAAGAACATGCTTTCAATCAACTCAAACAAAAGTTGGTTACAGCTCCTTTACTACAATATCCTGACTTCTCTCAACCTTTTATCGTAACTACCGACGCTTCTAATTACGCTATTGGCGCAGTTTTGTCTCAGGGCGAGATTGGTAAGGATATACCTATAGCCTATGCATCTCGTACCTTAAATAAACAAGAAGGAAACTATTCGACTACAGAAAAGGAATTATTAGCAATACTCTTCGGTATTAATACTTTTCGACCGTATCTTTATGGCTATAAGTTTAAGATTGTCACAGACCATCGCCCTCTTACGTGGCTTTTCAATGCCAAAGATCCAGGTGGACGTTTGCTCAGATGGCGATTAAAATTAGAGGAATACGATTATGAAATTGTTTACAAGCCAAGTAGAATTAATTCAAATGCGGATGCTTTATCTCGTAACCCAGTAAACGCTATCACGCATTCTAAATTAAATAAGACTACATATGAACAATTTTTTAAGAAACAATTTACAAAAACAATTTCTAATGATACACAAATTGAAGAGCACAATCAAAGTTTATATACTGCAAAACAAAAAATAATTGCTTGTCCAGTCTCTCTGGACTTTGATTGCTCTATGCCGAACTGCGAACAGCTATTGTCAATGATAAATAATACTGCCGAGTTGTTATAAGCGGAACGCGAACCTGAAACCCTACACTCGGTCGACTCTAACAATAAAACATTTTACTTTCTTTACACAAAGGTTCATCATTATGACGAGACAAGTTATAAGACAATTTATAATTTATTACGTAAGTTTAGGGACTTAATTATTTCTAAAGATAATTACGATACTGAGATAGCATTATCTGACTTTTCGGAACCATTTACAAAGTTAGTATACTTAAAAATTTACAATATAATATCTTATATTTTCCATGGAACAAATATTAAGGTTCACATATACAAGAATCGAATACAATACCCTTCTCCAGCCGAGATTCCAAACATTTTAAAAGAAAACCACGGGACTACCGTAGCTGGTCACCCAGGTATAAAACGCATGTATAGTAGAATAAAATCTTTGTTTTACTGGAAAAATATGCGTGCAGACATAGAACGCTTCGTTAAAGATTGTACACTATGTCAAATTAATAAACCGTTGCGCACTTGTAATACCAGGACGAATAGCAAGGGTAACCCTAACATCGATTACCGATGAGAATAGTGTTAACTCTAGAACTTGGTTCTTTGAGACGGCTAGCTGGCTTATTATTATTAATTTAATTATTAACTCCGAGCGAGATTTTTTCTCTCATTATCATATTAACATTTACTAGCTATAGAGAGAGAGAGAGAGAGAGAGAGCAATCTTTCTCTTTGGCTAGTTAATCTTAACATATATAAATTACGTGTCACGTTGTTTGTCCGCGATGGACTCCTAAACTACTTAACCAATTTTAATCAAATCTGCACACCTTGTGCAGTTTGGTTCAACTTGAGAGATAGGATATTTTTATTTGCCCATGAGTAACCCACAATGTTTTTTGTTTTGCTAACTTAAGGGTTTTTAATATGGGACATGACAAAGGGTCATCGAAAAGGAAAGAATAACGTCTGCTTAGCAAGCTAGTATATACGCTACGTTGTATATTTATATATAAAAATATATAAAGTAAAAAAATTAGCGTTTAATGCACCATTAGAGAGAATTTGGATGTCTGATGATAGATAGTAAAATCTATACCATTCTGAATTTAAGAAAATTCTTAGAAAATTCGTAGAATTATAGTCGTTGTAACTCGGATGTTAAGCGCTCGCTGTGAGTTTCACTGTACATGAGTAACCCTGGTTCGATTCTTGCCGCCACCAATGAAATTGTTTGCTTTACCACAAATTTGGCGGTTAAGGTGTGAGGAAATCTACATGTCTAAAAATTATAGCGAGGACATATTAAAAGGATCAACATGCATTTTAGCAGCATGGCGAACTAACTGCTCCTTATCACTCTCATAAATGTCAAATTACAACCTTTATCCACTATTGCTGTCTGCTGCCGGCAGTGGAACAGCAATAGTGGATAAAGTTTGTAACAGTTAATGCATATTATTTTATATAGAATAAGGGTGACAAACGAGCACACAGTCCACCTGATGGAAAGTGGATGCTGTTGCCCATAGACACCTACATTTATCATCGATCAAGAATCAAAATGCAGATGCGGTTTCACCTCTGAGGCCTAAGTTGGAATACCTCGTTTCCAGTTAAAAGGGTCACAGAAGCATTGATCTGCCATTTTACGCTGGTATACAGTGAGAGCGTGGTCCTACCCCGGTCGAGCAGATCCATTCATGCTACAACCATAGAACCCACGAACCACGAACTAAGATATCGCGTATAATGATATATTTTAGACACGTATCAGACCGACTATCCTTATTATGTACCACACACTGACTCCAAGACACTAACATAAAATACCAGAAAACACGCCTGACAGAGACTAAAAACTTTTGACACGATCCTGAGATACCTCTCGCGTTTCTTATACATCCATAAATCTACGCATAGCGTGCTCGTTGGTTAAGGGTACACTTAATTTCGCCCATGTTCAATATGTCGCCAAATCGGTCGATGAACTTCCATTTAGAGCGTCCCTTTACGACAATGTCACTTACTTCTGTAGCATTAATTTACTTTATCACTATTAGGACTTCAATAAAACTTGAACCCGATCGGATATTGATATAATAGCCAAATACTGTTAGCATTGTTATACAATTTATTATGTTTTAAATTTTTTTTATTTGAAAATGATATAAAAAATATTATATGGGAGTGCGCGTACCAGATAGCGTCAGTCGTTCTTTTTCTTGTATTTTTACCTACATAAATAAATTTTCAGTCGTAAGTGGTAACGTCTTTCCAAATAAAATCGTTGTATGATGAGTGAAAAGAATCAGAGACTCTTTTACAAGTAATGAGGCATAGCACTTAGTTGGTGCTTAGAGGTAACGTATCTGCAATTCGATTCTTAATCGGGGATATATTTAGGTGTAGAGTTGCTGTGGTCATACCACAGCATCTCTTGACCATCAGCTGGACTGTATTTCACACTTATTTTATAAAAAAGTAGACTAATCTGTAGGAAAAGACATATCTATGTTGTTAAATATTATTGTTTTACTTATCAATAGAACTGTGGTAGCCTTCTTTAAGCTTCTAATCCCCTCTTAGAAATAAGAGTATCTATGCCCAGCTGCGTTATTTATAAAAGTTGTAACTTTCTATCTATCTATCCTTCACCATTCAGGCTGCACTTCTCTGGAGCTCCTTGCCCGAAAACGTTAGAAAAACACCCAATAAAATGGCTTTTGGAAGATTGCTAGGTGGATAACTTTGTAATGACGTCCGACACGTTAATTAGTATGGTCAATGTCATCATTTGGTTACTTTAGTTGTAAATTTATATATTATAATTAATACAAATATATATTTATATATATATATAGTGAAAGAGAGAGAGAGAGAGAGTAGAGCCATGGTAGCTCAGATGGTTAGCGCTCGCTGTAAATTAAATTACACAGTACGCGAGAAAACCGGGTTCGATCCCCGCCAGCATCAATGAAATTGTTAATTGCAGTTAGTTTTTAGTTTAAGTGCTGATTTACCACGTGCTCTGCGGTGAAGGAAAACATCGTGAGGAAACCTGCATGCACTTGAGTTCCTGCAACCAGAGAAATAAGCCTGTGGCGTCGCTTCCCTTAGACCTACGTAAATCCGCTACGCGCATGAGGATGAAGCCACACTCTTATATCACGCCACTACCAAGGAACAAATGCCGACGTCGATAAGATAAGGTAAAAAAAATGGTATACTTAATCTGAGACTCATTGTGAAACACTGTCGTAAATAAACATGTTAATCGAGTAATTTTATATAAAGGCACCATTAATTCACCAGGTAGTTTAATATCGACACCCGCAGCATCTTCTCAGAGACTTTTAAGAACTTGACGCATAACGCATTCCAATGACTCTTGCCACCAATAACCATTACTCTCACATGTTTTATTAACAAGAGTAGTTCGGCGTACACAGTCGTCTGATGATGAAAAAGACGACATGGTGTCACCAGCACAAGAATATCAAGCGCCATAAAAACGAAATCGCCCCAAAGCGAATGTTAGATTACAAAAACTTTTTTTAATTTGTTTTTAATATATTTTATATGTTAGTTTTTAACAGTGTAATCAATATTCGTAATTCCGTTTACCGTTATATACACCATAATGTACCTGCAGCATGGTTTTACCACGAATATAATATAAACACAAGCAAACCGGTTTCAATCCCCATCGGCACCAATAAAATTGTCAAATGCAATTTTTAGTAATGACAATGTTGTAAACAACGTGCTCGCTGATGAAAGAAACATCATAAGGAAAACTACATGATGTCTGAGCAATAAAATATTTCTAAGGCCCGATTTACATTTCAAGAAATGACATATGCGAGTAGAAAGGGCAACTGGTAAATGACAAATGCTTAGTGAGTGTGAACTGGCAGTGAAAAGTGACAATCATTACAGCCCTTCACAAGTCCACTGCTGAACATAGGCCTCAAGCTTCCATCTAAAAGCATCCCAGTACACTTCTGCCATTCACTTCTGCAACTTAAATTTTTTTGCTACCTCATTCGTTATTTTTACATGACCAAACCACCGAAGCATTCCTTACTTATTGATGGTCACAATATCATCTTGCAAACCACACACTTTTCTCTTATCACACAATTTCCTACGCACATTCAGAGTCAACCTTAACATACCCTTAATTACTATATTTCTGCTGCATTTATTCTACTCTCGTTATTTATTATTCATTATAATTATTATATTTATATTACTCCTTATTATTATACTATCATTATTCGTGTTATTCATTCATTTATTTATAGTTTTCATTATCATTATTACATTTGTCATTCAGGTATTCATATAAAGTATAATTTATTGATTAGAAACACTTTTAATTGTCTTATAAAAATATGATCATTTGTTTCGTTTTTTAATGAGTTTGGTAGTTTATTATAGACAGTTATTGACATTATGTAAGGGCCTGAGGAAAAGAGCTTCATTTTAGAAGTTGGTAGCAATAATCTATTTCTGTCTCTTAAACTATAAGCCGTAATTTTAGTTTCTCTTTTTACGTAGAAATTAGGGTATTTTCGCACAAATTTGCATAATTCCAATATATAAATACAAATTAAGGTAAGAAGTTTAAGTTTTTAAAATGAGGACGAAAACTTTCAGTTCTTTCTATGTTACACATAATGCGAATTAGTTTTTTCTGTAAGATGAAGATGGTGGTTGAATCTGTACTGTTACCCCACAGGATAATACCGTACCTTAGCCACGCCTACCGGCGTTTTTTGATAGGGGTAAAAAGGCAAAATTTTTGTTTTTTTGTAGTTTATTTCCAGGTTATGCTCTTTCATCCATTGGTCAGTATTTTTAAATATTTTATATAATATATTATTTACGTTATTTACGTCACGACAAGGTGCTAAGATAGAGATATCGTCCGCAAACATAACACATGGGTTAACCATAGTTTCACTGAGATTGTTAATATATATTAAAAATAATAAACATCCCAATACACTACCTTGGGGTATTGAAGCATTTACAATTATTTTATTTGATCTCACTTTTACTATTTTATTATTATCAAAGTATTCTATTTCTACATATTGTTTTCTACCTTGTAAGTATGATTTGAACCATTCTAATTTAATCCCCCCGAACACCTATACTATTTAATTTATTAAGTAATATATTATATTGTACCTTATTGTATGCTTTGATCATATCTAAGTGTATTCCTATTGCATATTCTTTATTGTTTAATATCTTTAGAATATCTTGAATATATTTATATACTGCTAGTATGGTAGATCGATTTTTACGGAAACCGTTCTGAAATTCACTAAAGATTTTATATTTTTCGAAGAAATTATACACATGTTCGAACATTGCTTTTTCAAAAACTTTTGAGATTGTAGGGAGTAAAGCTATGTGGCGATAATTATCGATATCGGTTTTTGAATTTTTCTTATGGATGGGTATTATTAATGCCTTTTTTAACATGTCTGGGAAAATGCCTTCTGTGAGAGATTGGTTGATTAGTTCACAAAGTGGTAGAGCTAACGCATCTGCGCAATGTTTTATTAAGGTTGGTGGTAATTCGTCTATCCCGAAGCTCATTTTATTTTTTAAATTTTGTATTATTTTATATACTTCCCTTGGGGTCACTGGGCTGAGATACATAGAGTTATTTGACGCTTTTTGTGCAATTCGATCACGTGCTGGCGGGTTACAATTTTTGCCTAACTAAGCATAGAACCTATTAAAAAGCACGGTCTTGAGCCACCTGCATCCATCGAAATCCTGCATGTCTTACCAAGTCGTCACTTCATCTAGTGGGGGGTCGCCCTACACTACGCCTACCGGTATGAGGCTGCCACTCGAGAACCTTTCTTCCTCATCGGTTATCGGTTCTTCGAGCTATATGGCCGGCCCATTGCCACTTCAGCTTACTACGAGTAATCCGTTAGGCTATGTCGGTCACTCTGGTTTTACTGCGGATATACTCATTTCTGAGTTTATCACGCAGATAAACTCCGAGCTCCGACCTTTCCATAGCTCGCTGAGTGACCTTGACCATCCTCATACGGCCAGCAGTGAAGGACCACGTCTCAGATCCGTAAGTCATCACTGGCAACACGCACTGGTTGTACACTTTAGTTTTCATAGATTGAGGTATACATGACGAGAAGATGTGTCGTAATTTACCGAACGTTGCCCAGCCGATTTGAATCCGTCGATTCACCTCTCAGTCGAAGTTGAACTTACCTAGTTGGACTATTTGTCCCAGGTAAACGTACTCGTCAACAACTTCGAGCATAGTGCTCCCACAACCACCGGCATAGATGTGACGTGGAAATTGAACATGATCTTTGTTTTGTCCATGTTCATCTTAAGACCTATCCTATGGGAGACACCATTGAGGTCATTGAGCATAGTGCTAAGGTCCTCCAGCGATTCTGCCATAAGGACTATATCGTCGGCAAATCGAAGGTGAGTGCTATACTCGCCATTGATGTTAATACCGTATCCTTTTCAGTCCAGTAGCTTGAAAACGTCTTCCAACGCAGCGGTGAAGAGTTTCGGGGATATAACGTCACCCTGTCTTACACCTCTCTGCAGTTGGATAGGTTTCGAACTCTGGTTCTGTACTCGGATAGCCATCGTAGCCCTACTGTACAAACACTTGGCATCGTTGAAGGGACTGTAGCACTGCCCGAATTTCGACGGAATCAAAGGCTTTCTCATAGTCCACATATGCCCGGCAATGTGGCAGATTGCACTATTTGGTCTTCTGTACAATCTGCCGCAGGGTATGTATGTGGTCTATGATACTGAAGCCGTTTCGGGAACCGGCTTGTTCGGGAGGCTGGAAGTCGTTGAGTCTAAGCTAACGCTCTAAGCACTTGTCATTTGTCATTTGCACTTGACACTCGCACTTGCCACTCGAACTTGCCGCTCACACTTGCCACTCGCACTAGTCTCACAATGTGAACCGGACTTTAGACATTTAAAGTCCACTATAATGACACAACCTCAAAAACGAGGAAGCTTATTCCCGTATATAATATAGGGTACATGAAGCTTGTTCCCAGCTGTGACACATATATACATGACGTTGCTGGGGACAAGCTTCCTCTAGCCAATATACATACGCTCTAATTTTGTAATACTCATATTTCAGTATCAATTGCCTGACTTATATGCCAGCTGTTTTTCGATTTCATCTCACCATCCCATCAAATTTGAAGTTCAATTGAAGTCCTAGCAATTATAATTTAGTTATATATCAGATTTAAACAACTCCTAAGCGTTTATAACGAGTCCCAAAGCCTTTTAAAACTCTTAAGTAGCTTACAAAGAGAAAATTTGAAGTAAAGATTCTATTTTCAGTGCCGAGAATCGGTTGCCTAACTTTGCTCTAGAACAAACTTTGGGCTTTCTTTAAAGCACCTTTGTGTTTCAATAAAAAAAATTCATTATATTACTAGCTAGCTCGGCAGATGTCGTTTTGCCTTTTGCGGTAACTGGCACGGTGACTTTCACTTTAAATTCACTCCAGACTTTTCACAATGTAAATACAAATTTTACTAATAACCCGACCATAGCGCCACTGCGCCACCTTTTCAGCACTAACTCAACAAATACGAGTATTGTAAATATTTGGAAAAACCCTAAAGTGCACACCTCATGAGCATTTTATTTAATTTTTATTAATAAAATAAATTGTATTTCTGACTTTTAAACTATATTATTTAAATTCATCTTTCTATTATTTTAACAATTAGTGTCACCTACAGGGAGAAAATTAATAATGTTTACCAGAATAAATCGATTACGCAAAGTATAAAATTGATAAAGGCTGTATCATACACTAGTCCTTTGTTTATGAAGGACTAAAAAAATATGAAAACGTCTTCATATTTTTAATATCTATAGGACTTATAATAGTTGAAAATTATTTTATTAACAGACTACGTGTACTAGGCTATTGTTTTGAAATAGTGAACCAGTTGATGTAATTCTGAAGCTAATATAAAAACCAGATAGATATACGTCATTCTTTTCGGGAGTTATCATAACTTTTAAACTTACTGGTACTGCACTTTTTCAAAGTGGTGCATTTCTCATGTTTAATAAAACAGTCGTCTGTGAAATTTTTAGAACAAAGATGATCATTTTGTTTCGGACGCCAATTTACAATATTTATGCCTTTAAGCCATAATTTTAGTCTAGGTTTAAGTTGGAAACCTGTTGATTAATAAACCTTTGATAATTATCTGTTGTCGGTGACTTTGGTTGTTAACAGATATGGGTAGGAAAGAACATCAGAAACTTTTTTATTCAATGTAGATTATAACAATACTTATTGAAAGTCACTATTTCCATTTACCACTTGTTCGCAAAAAAAAAAGCTCTGTACTAGGAATAACCAGCACGAAACCCAGCGGGACTATTTATTTTTTTCTAATAATAGCTTACAATAATGTTTATAATTAACAACACAATACAAATTAGAAATAGCTTGGTAGCGATCACCCTTCCCAGGGGTTATTATCATCCATAAATTCCTTAATATTTATAATATTTATATTACATTATATTATATTATGACACCTTCACGACTTACGTCGGTTTTAATAAATACCCCGTCCTGCATCCCACAGAAAAAAGGTATTTATATATCCCCATTAATGTGTTTTAATTTAATATAATGTTTTAGTTTTGTATAGTACTTTTTTCCAATATTGAGATGTAATTTAATGAAAATTATTACGCAAATTAAAAGAGTCATTCAAGATGTATTTTCTGTATTTTGTTCGTCTTTTCTCATTCTTTTCCTCCCTCGTCCTCGTTTTTGTCGAGAATTTAGTGACTGTTGTACATTCGGATTATAATTTGTGTTAGATGAGTTCGGTGCATTTAATGATTGTTGTATGTCTGTTATGCCTAATGATTGTTGCATGGTTTGCATGTGTTGTTCTTGGATGTTTAGTGAACGTTGTATATTCGATGTGTTTGTGGTGTTTATTGTATCCGTTGTGCTTGGTGACTGCTGCGTGTTTGATGACTGTTGGGTGATCTGTATATGTAGATGGTCCGGTTGATTATGTACAAATACGGTATCCCCTAGAACTTTAGTGAGTATAGTTGATGTGTGAATAGCTGCTTGTTTTTGAAGGATACTAATGTTAATATGACTATCTAATTTATCTATGTATTTCCTAATACTTTTAGCTACCACTCCCGTTGCTCCTATTACTATGGGAATGACAGTTGCTTGTGTATTCCACAAACGACTAACTTCAGTTTTTAGTAGGTGGTATTTGCTTAATTATATTATATTATATTATATTATATTATATTATATTATATTATATTATATTATATTATATTATATTATATTATATTATATTATATTATATTATATTATATTATATTATATTATATTATATTATATTATATTATATTATATTATATTATAATATTTATAATATTATAATAACCCTTTTTATACAACCTTAGTTTAATAACATTTTTGAACTTCGTGTATGACAAATTTTGTATATTTTCGGGGGATTTTGTTGTAAAAGCGTATACATTGCCTCAAGAATGAATTACTGACTCGGTGGAGTCGAGTAACTGGTACTACCAGCTTGTGTCTGTTCCTAGTATTTACAGAATGAATATCACTTATTTTCCCAAAACTACTTTTATTTTTATGTATGTACATTACATTTACATAAATGTATTGAGAGGCCAGATTTAATATATTAATTTCCTTAAATTTTTGTCTCAGTGACTCTTTTGGTTTTAAATTATATATTGCTCTAATGGCCCTCTTCTGTAAAATAAATATAATTTCAGTGTCAATCGCGTGTCCCTATAGCAAAATACCATACGACATAATGCTATCGAAATAACTAAACGGTTTCAACACTCGTAAGAATTCTAATCTTTTTCACAGCATATGCTGCAGAACTAAGCTAGATAAACTCTGCTAGATAGTTTTGATATATGGGGGAGCCATTGAAGCTTTGCGTCCAGTGTGATTCCAAGAAAAATGGTGGTATCAACAAGACTCAGTTCCCTCCATTTAAAATTACATTAGTATTGACATGTTTAGCATTAGGAGTTACAAATTTACAATTTACGAATTGACATTTAGTTTTAGTTCCATTCAAATGCAAATTATTAACATTAAACCAATTGACTAACTTAGCTATAGCATTATTTACTTCGTCGTAATTTAATAACTGTCGTTTTAATTTGAAAATTAATGAAGAATCATCAGCAAATAATACTATATCATGGTTATCTCCTACTATGTAAGATAAGTCATTAATATATACAAGAAATAGAAAAGGGCCGAGAATTGAGGCACGCACATTTGTACAATCGACCCGGAAGAACCCATACTATTAGTGACAACTTTTTGCGTTCTGTCACTTAAATATGAAATAATTAATTTAAGAGCATCGCTTTTTACACCGTAGTGTTGAAGTTTCCTGATTAATGTTTCATGGTGAATACAATCGAAGGCTTTAGATAGGTCACAGAATACACCCAAAGCATCCTGTAAATTTTCCCATACATTAAATATATATTTAATCAGCTCAACACCAGCATCCGTTGTCGAACGACCCCTTGTGAAACCAAATTGACTTTTATGAAGTAAATTATTTACATTAAAAAAATTTAACATTTGATCAAGAATAATGAAAATAAAGTAGATCAAAGGCACTACCCCGGGTGGTATACTAGTGATTTAATCAGGGACATAAAATTAAAGGCTAAACTTCACAAGTTATATAAATCGACCGGATCTCGTGCTCATTACAAAGCTTTTTCTGCTTGCAGAGCGCGAATTAAGAAAACTATTGATAGCGCATACCTAAACTATCAAAATCGTATGCAAAGTAACTTGACAAAAGATCCTAAGTCTTTTTGGGATCATATTAGGGCGAAAAAGGGACCGTTAAACACAAACAAATATTGAAAGATGGAGTAACATTGTAAGATCAAGGATGTGCGACTGAATTTGCCAAATACTTCTATTCAGTGTACAACAGCGAGCCAGCGCGTTTGAACGTAGACGAGGCGGTGTTGGCGGGCGGTTCGGGCAGCGCGCGCGTGCACGTGCCGCAGCTTGAGCTCGGTGAGGTGCGCGCGGCGCTCGCCTGACTCAAGCCCAACATTAAAGCAATCTCAGTGCTGTATGATGCTATAGTAAGGAGTCAGCTGGGGTGTAACAGCAATATGGGCTCCACATGAAAATAAATACAATCTTATGCTGGAGCGCATTCAGAATAAATTCACGCGATTTATATATCATAAGCTTTATGGGGTTTATCCATCCTACCCCTTAATGTATCCAACCCTGTTTGTTTTAGGTATGGTTGGATACACAAGTCGGAAACTAGAAGAGATCTAGCGCTGGTAACCTACATTTTAAGGGTGTTCCGTGGTTACATCAGCAACCCGGGTGTGCTGCAGTGGATAGGCTTATGCGTGAGATTGCTCGCGATGCCACGCGGCAGGACTAAACTGGTTCGCAATACCCCCCTTACGCGAACGATACACATACTAAATTTTGTAGCTGAGAAGTTGTACTTATTTTCGTGTTTACGGAGTGAGTTCGCAAAAGTGACATTGTTTACAATATGTTGTTCTTAAATTGTATTATAATGTATTTGTAATGTATTGTCATTTTCATTGTCATTATTGTAATGTATTGTCATTGAAATTAATTATTATGTATTGTTATTTAAATTAATTATTGTGTGGTAATTAGAAATCTTTTACCATTTGAATTGTTACTTTTTGAATTGAGATAATGAGGTAGATGTTAGTAGGATATATAAATAAATAAATAAATATTTTTTTTTAATTTTACTAAGTGTTAGCAGTACAGAAATAGGCCTAAAATTTGCGGGGCCCAATGTACTACCAGATTTAAATAAAGGTATTACTTTACAATGCTTCATTAAATCAGGAAACACACCAGATTCAATACAAGTATTAAAAATAATAGATAGTTGAGGTGCGATTATATCTATTATAGACGCAATAACTTTAACGGAAATCCCCCACAGATCGGCGGTTCTCTTAATATCAATAGTCTTAAAATATTTTACAATATTTTTGATGACACTTTATGAAATGTAAAATTCTTTGTACACACATTTACATTTTGTTTAAATAATCATTCGGCGACGGCAGGAGAAGAATTCAGTGACTTAGTGGTTAAGATCGGAATATCAGTAAAATATTTCTCAAAAACCATTGCAAACGTCCTGATCTGATTTAATTAATTTATTGTGAAAACTTAACTGATAGTTTGAATTGCGAGAGTTGAGCTTACCAGTTTCAATATTAATAATTATACTCCATGTCATTTTAATTTTATTAGAAGCAGTCTTTATTTTGTTGCTCAAATACAATGACTTGGCTAAAAAGAAAAAACTCGTAATTCTTTTAGCAATCTGTACAGCTCACAGGGTACAGACGCTTTCGTTAGTTAAACTCGACAACATACGATTTTCAGACACTGGCATAAAAATAGCATCATCAAGACATCTGCACCCGGTAGGGACCAGCCTTTGTTGTTTCTGCCATTCTTCAGGGAAAACTTTTCTATTTGCCCAGCGACAGTACTCTCAGATTATATTTCTGTAACTAAAAACATAAGACCTGAGAGTACAAACAATCTGTTATTAACGTACAACCGGCCACACAAACCTGCTATTATACAAACCATCACCAGATGGATCAAACAAATGCTAATTCATCTAATTCATTCGCCCGTTTTTATAACAGGTCTATTGTAAATGAAGGCGAATTTGCTAGGTCTGTTTGCTTACAAACAGAAAACCAGTCGTGATTGTGATGTTTTTCAAAATAAAATTCTTACAGTTATAAACAATCATGTTTCTTAGTATTAGGTTTGCCTTAATTAATGCTTAGAGGTTTATGTTAAGTTTACTTAATTTGATAAGCTGTTATAGCTATAAGGCTGATTTGTTGAAAACTAAAACTATAAGGTTTGCTAACTTATTGTTTTCTTTTTCCACTCAAAACTTTCTGAATTGTCACACTCTTTTAAATATTTTTTTTTACATATTCCCTAAATTCGACGCTAGGATTATATGACATTTCATTGTAAGGTTCATATAACCTTTGTCTACTCTTATGGACTCCTACTGTCGCCCACTCATTAAATGCTTTGCGATTGTTCAAGGAGAATGTTTTAGAAGTAAAAGTATTATTAAATTTATTGCAAATAAGCTTAAATAATGTTCCATACAAAAAATTGGATTATTTTGGTATGAAAGTAATGGAAGTTATTTTACTATGTTACTTCTTAACTTCTCCAAGGGATGTGCATTTACTGGAACAAACACAATTTTTTTATCTACTTGCTTTTTGTGAACATAAGGTAATGAAACTAATTGTCCACAGTGATCAGAGCTCAATTTTTTTAATTACACATTTATTAAACGGCTTAACATTTTTAAAAATGTTATGTATTCAACAATACGTGTTGGCTCCACAAATAAATTAAAAAGACCATAAGATTTAAACAATGATCTAAATTTAATATTGGTGGAGGAAGCTTCTAGGAGATTGATACTAAAACCTCCACATATAACAACAGATTTATTCTGTTTATTAAGCTTAGCGAAAACTTCCTCCATAATTTTTTCGAAAGTATCATATAAAGAACACGGGGATCTGTAAACACTCACAACAATGAGGTGCTCAAACTCAACACATGCCATTTCTACAGTTCGCACAACAGAGAGGCCCACAAACCCACAATATCTTTACGTTCTTTACATGATAATAATTTACTAGCTAAAATTAAGGAGCCACGATCGATAAGCATTATAAACAGGGAACTCGACAACCCTATTGAATTATATTGTTTATCAAAACTATTATAAAACTATGTAATATAAAGCCAAACATGTTGGTAATGACGATATTAAAATAAGTCACAAATTTTAAGTACCTATATTATCAAATAGTCTTAATTTGTTTAATAATAGCTGTAAATTCACTTACTTGTGGTATGTTATATCACTTTCCTTTTAGTAACGAGTTCTACATATTACACACACTCTCATTATTATTAAAAATAGTTATTATTATGTAACTAAAGTAACGCATAATGAAACCAAATAAAATACTTTTTTAGTTTAAAAGTACAAAACATAGAGATAAGATTTAAATAAGACAACAGACTTTGACATATTATGTCAATTTTAATTCCCGGTACGGAAAATGGTGGTGCTTCACATCGGTATAGACACTTTTGTGATGTAGCCAGTTTAGCACAATTATTAACTTCCCAGTGGGAAGTTATTGTAATGGGTCCGATTTTGCAAACTGGAAATTTTAACATATCTCCATGTTACAAAGTATTTAGAATCGAATAGTATGGTTCTTAAGAGAATGTCCGTGTCCGTGCACATGTACGTATGTATGTATGTATGTATGTTCATATTCAATTATTTAACGCACAATTATGTAACTTAGTCCTCATTAAATTTTGATCAAAATCAATCAAGTCGTTTTTTGTGCCGAATAAAAACCTGTATAAAATATTAAAACGTACGATTTTTTTTTTATTCTTTCCACTGGGAATTTAGTCGTGTGGAACTTTCTGGTCGCACCTAGACCGCTTTTATATATGGAGGTCAGTGTTGTATAAGTTAAACTAAAAAAATGCCTTCAAGCTATACATGAACAATAGTATTCCGTCCATCAGACACGCCTAATTTATGAAGATATGTTCCAGGAGTTATTTCTTTTCCTTACTCCGTGTTTTACAAACAATATATGTATTTTAATGATTATGATAGACTACATTGTTGTTGAAGTTGTTAGGGATTGTTCTAGAATAATCTAAAGAAACATATACACGTAAAAAAAAAACAAAAATATTAGTACATATTCATAATGAGATTAATTGTAAATCCAGAAACGTTATTTATGTAGTTACCCACAATGAATATCATAACGTACAGATTTTTTACATTTACACCAATACTTTGCAATAAATAAAACCAATTTAATAGAATTTATCGCGTTTAATTGTACTTATCTTTAATTCTCAACGTTTCGAGAGAGTAAAAATAGATTTTAAACGTGGTATAGCCATGCTGCAGTTATATTAGTAGTATAGTTGTAGCACGAATGGGTCGGCTCGACCGGGGAGGGACCACGCTCTCACAGAATAGCAGCGTCAAATAGTAGATTAATGCTGATGTGTACCTTTTTACTGGAAACGAGGCATTCCACCTAAGTCCTCACGGGTGACAACGCATCTGCATTTTGATTCGTAATCGAGGATAGATGTAGATGTCTATGGGCCACAGCAACCACTTACCATCAGGTGGACTGCTAGCTCGTTTGTCACTCTATCCTATAAAAAAAAAGTAAAATAAGTTAATCTAACCGCGATAAAATACGTAATATTAGTTTTATTAAATAAAGAACCATGGAAAGAATTCTTAGGATAAATTATATTATATAACATTATGCACGTAACGTGCAGTTAAGGTGCATTCGTTGAACCAACAACGTGGAATGGATAATATTTCATCGAAATATTGAGTTTAAAGATAATAATAAACTTAAAATATAAATTCATCTAAAGAGCTTCTCTGTTTGAATTTTAGGTGCAATATTAATATTACAATAATATCTTTTATAAAATCGAAGATATTTTTAATATCTGAAAGACAATCTACGGGGGAGGCCAATGTTCAGCTGTGGACTTTTAGTAGTGTGGGCTGTGGTGATGATGATATTTTATAGAATTACACGCAACATAGAATGTAGGTACATTCTTTGTTCTGTGTGATTTAGTTGCGACCAATCTTGGCAGTCTCGATTACAGGCACAGAGTAGCCATGCTTTACTTCCCTCCTCTCCTTTCCACCATTAGATAATCACACCGTCGGCGGGTTTTTATCCCTTTGTATTTATTACACATATGCCTTTGTTGTCGATATTCAACGCATTGGAACGAAACGGTTTACTTCATCTTTTGTGATGCGTATAGCAGAGCAGTATCTGTCTTCCCATCTAAATACCATTGGGGTGTTTTCAAAGAAAGAATGAATTAACTTTTGTTGAGCTAAGAGCGTGAGATTAAACATCTCGGGCTTTCTCGCCATTTACGATAGGTTAGGTAAGTTATTGGTGGTATTAAAGTCTTGTAATAAGAAAAAAAAATAATGAAAATAAAAGAAAAACTACTTTTTGAAAGCAAGCTTCAACTGTTATGTGTTATGGATGCTCGCTTTCACAGAATACCAGTGTAAAGTTGCAGCATAACGTTTCTGTGGTACGTAGTGTTGAAACCATATACATGTTTTCTTTTTTTTTATTCATTTGCCCGCAAAAGTCCAGGGCTGGACACGGTTTATGCATTTGTTGGGAGATTTCGTATTAATATTTAAGATTGCACATTACAGTACCGGAATTTTCACATGTTTGAAGTTATATGTGGTAGTGCCACGCTGCAGCCAAATTATGGTAGCACGAAGGGTCGTCTCGACCGGGGTAAGACCACGCTCTCATGGAATACCAATGTAAAATAGCAGCTTAATGCTGCTGTGTATAGCAAATGTAAAGATCTAGAAACCCTTTTTACTTGAAACGAGACATTCTATCTCAATCCTCAGGGGTGTAAACGCATCTGCATTTCGATTCTTAATCGAGGATAAATGTATATATAAATAAATGTATATATGGGTCTTTGCATCCACTTACCATAAGATAGACTGTGTGCTCATTTGTTATCTTTAGTTTATAAAAAAAATCTATAAAAATATTTTCCACCGCCGGGTGTGGGCATTTTACGCCTGTGGGTGTGGGGACAAGTGGGTTGGCACCCGCAATTTTATTCTTATTTCCCTGTTATCAAGAAGAGGCTACTGCCCATCTCCCGGTTTCATTATCCTCTGTCGCCTCTTACGACACCCACGGGATATAATGGCGTACTGGATATTTTTACATCGCCATTACACGGGTGAGTCTACTACTCATCAGAAGATACAGGAATCAAGCAGAACAGTTACAATGTTTGCTTTATTAAAATAGATAAGAAATAAACCCAGCGGGATCAATTACACTTTAAATAGCTCAAATTTTTTGAAGTAGGTAAGCAAGTAATTAGTTTATGCTGATGTCTCGGGAAATTAACAAAGAATGGCCTCCTACCCAGCACTTCCGATTTAGAGATCGGTTAGCAACGATTTACCGTTGCGCCGATTAAAATAGCTATCTTAAGGTTCCGTAGAAAAATATTTATTAAATAAGTTGTAATAATCGATTTTTTTTAAATAGAATGTATTTAATTTAATTCGTAGTAATTAATTACAATTATTTTCGAGGGAGCATTCAGATACACCGTTATACTATCATCATCAATATGGTTAAATAACTACTTGCGTAATAATCAACCTTTCATTACGGACCAACAAATATCATCTTTTAACAACCTACTCAACTCAATTTTAGCCGCCTCTATGGATTCTGCTTCGCTTTCTCTGTCATCTGTTACAACACTCACAGGATAAAACGGGGGAAGTGAATATTTTTACAACATTGCTACACGGTTCCGTCTGTATATCGTGACGAATTACGGCAAATCCTCCTCTCAAAATAGGAACATATGTCCAGCAGTATTATTTTATAAGCTGGTAAAAAAAGAAAGAACGAATAAAAAAAAGAAAGAGTATATATATATATATATATATATATATATTTATATATATATTGATGAACTTAAAATTTCAGTCAAGTGGATTGTCAGTGGGTAAAAACTATAGAATACTATAATACATAGATAATATTATAACGGGGGATTGGGCGGTGCCTGTGTAGCCACTAGCATGTCACTTACAGGTCAATTCACACCTATAAATGTTAACACAATCAATCGTTTTCAATTTTCTTGTCCACCGTCGCTGCATGCAAATTATTTGAAAAATGGCAAATTAAAAGAACAGCGAGAAATGGAATTTTATCTAAAAAAGAAAATAGTATTAAAAAATAAAAGTCAAAATGGTATATACACATGTCCCGCCATCATTGTATATAGTATTCTATGGTAAAAACAAAGTATTATTCGCAGTATTTTTTTTGGACTGAAGATAAGATCATTAAAACTTATAAAAAGACTTCTTTTCAATGGAGTACGTAGCGAACCATTTTTATAAGAAGAAACCATCAAGGTTACATAGACGCAATAAGAAAATTCACTAAATGACTTTTTATTTCTAACCATAATGGATTTATAAGTACGACGTTGTTACCTATCTTAGTAAAACTTTCAAATTTTTATGATTTGTAGACGGACTTAAAAAACTGAATATATTAAATAAAGTATTTATAATAAAGGCTGAAAATTACTCTATAAATTTTAAATGCAGTATCTTATTTGCAATAGATCACCATAATGAACCAAATTTGCCACACTCTGAAAGTTCATCATCATCATCATTACAGCCCTTCACAAGTCCACTGCTGAACATAGGCCTCCCCCAAGTAATGCCATAAAGCACGGTCCTGAGCCACCTGCATCCATCGACTTCCTGCATATCTTACCAGATCGTCACTCCATCTAGTGGGGGGTCGCCCTACACTACGCCTACCGGCACGAGGCTGCCACTCGGGAACCTTTCTTCCCCATCGGTTATCGGTTCTTCGAGCTATATGGCCGGCTCATTGCCACTTCAGCTTACTAATCCGTTGGGCTATGTCGGTCAATCTGATTTTACTGCGGATATCCTCATTTCTGAGTCTGTCACGCAGAGAAACTCCGAGCATAACCCACTCCATAGCTCGCTGAGCGACCTTGAGCGTCCTCATACGCCCAGCAGTAAAGGACCACGTCTCAGATCCGTAAGTCATCACTGGCAACACGCACTGGTTGTACAATCTAGTTTTTAGAGATTGAGGTATACCTGACGAGAAGATATGTCGTAATTTCCCGAACGCTGCCCAGCCGAGTTGAATCCGTCGATTGACCTCTCGGTCGAAGTTGGACTTACCTAATCGGACTATTTGTCCCAGGTAAACGTACTCGTCAACAACTTCGAGCATAGTGCTCCCAACAACTATCGGCATAGGTGTGACATGGACATTAAACATGATCTTTGTTTTGTCCATGTTCATCTTAAGACCTATCCGTTGGGAGACACCATTGAGGTCATTGAGCATAGTGCTAAGGTCCTCCAGCGATTCTGCCATAAGGACTATATCGTCGGCAAATCGAAGGTGAGTGATGTACTCGCTATTGATGTAATACCGTATCCTTTCCAGTCCAGTAGCTTGAAAATGTCTTCCAACGCAGCGGTGAAGAGTTTCGGGGATATAACATCACCCTGTCTTACACCTCTCTGCAGTTGGATAGGTTTCGTACTCTGGTTCTGTACTCGGATAGCCATCGTAGCCCTACTGTATAAACACTTCAGCATTTCGATATACCGACAGTCAACTTGGCACCGCTGAAGGGACTGTAGTACCGCCCAAATTTCGACGGAATCAAAGGCTTTCTCATAGTCCACATACGCCAGGCAAAGTGGCAGATTGTACTCTTCTGTCTTCTGTACAATCTGCCGCGAGGTTTGTATGTGGTCTATGGTACTGAAGCCTTTTCGGTAACCTGCTTGTTCGGGAGGCTGGAAGTCGTCGAGTCTTGTCATTCATATCGTCCACTGCATTGCAATCTTGTAGGCACTGAAAGCGGTTACGTAACTCGAGCTGAACGTTTTCGGGATGCTGGATTAGAGCACGAGGGGGACGGAGCGTTGACTTCATTAGACGAGACCTCTCCAACTTAACGTTTAGGTTCAATGTGCCTCTAACCATTCGGTGATCGCTGCCAGTTTTCACCCTTGCGATCACTGAGACATCACTGAACAGTTGGCGTCTGGTCGTCCTAATGAAGTCAATCTCATTTTTTATTGAACCTTCGGGGCTCGACCAGGTCCACTTCCTGTGGGGCCGCTTCTGGAAGAAATAGTTCATCATAAAGAGTCCCCCTTTCACCATAAAGTCGGCCAGCTGCTGGCCCCTTCGGTTCCGTTGCCCTACTCCAAATTTCCCTAACTTCAGCTCACCGTTTTCTCTTGTGCCTAGTTTTGCGTTGAAGTCTCCCATCAACACCGTGTAGTGGGTTTTGGAGGAATGGCATGGCTTTGGAAATATCCTCATACATTTCCTCCACCTCCTCATCGGGATGTGCCGACGTTGGTGCGTAAACCAGTATGACCTTCAGCGAATACCGTTTGGTGATTCTGAGTATCAGGTACGCGACCCTCGTCGACACACTCCCAATCTTTACAACGTTGTTGACGAGAGACTTGTGGACGATAAATCCGACACCTCCTTGGGACAGATGGTCACCCTCCCGGTGATAGAACAAGTTGCCGGATTCGAGAATCACCGTGCCCTCCCCTCTCTTCGGACCTCGGATACTCCTATAATATTCCAGCGCAACTTATCTATCTCTTCTTCCAGCTCCAGGATCTTCTCGTCAGTCCTCAGGGTGCGTGCGTTAAATGTTGCGAGGTCGAGTCGTCGTAGGTGGCAACCGAACCTCCATCATCCTAAGCACCCCTGCCTCGCCGTTACCATGGTCGCCACCGTAGCCAGGAAAAGCGGGGCCGCCGGGGACTGGGGGGCCGTCTATTTGTGTAATTGTTCATAGGGGGTATATTGCCATAGTTGCCACGCTTGGCGAGCGGGTTGGCAACCGCAGTTTTTTTTTTGTTGTACAATTGCTGCTATCAGGAAGATGCTGCCGCCCATCTCCTGCCTGTTTCCCTCTGTCGCCTTTTACGACACCCACGGGAAGATATGGGGTAGTGGATATTCTTAACAGCCACTGCACTAACAATAAAATAAAAATTACTAACTCTGAAAGTTAGTAATTTTATAATAAGTTAAAATGTCCTCTGAAAATTCTAGTTACTCGATTAAATATTTGCGCTTTACTAAAGTCAGTTTCTACCTCAAAGCATTTTAGCAAAATTTAAACCGACCACCGACTTAAAAAGACAAGAATACCACTGCAAATACAGACAGACAAATGTTTACATTACGTTATAAATTCAATCAACACATTTATTGGTAGAACAGAGTTGCGAAAATAAAAAGTGATTACATTCAAGCCCAAATAAATAAAGTATTCCAAATAAGCGACTCTGTTTATTCTGAGGTCAGACCTAAATTAAATAAAGTTTGTTATTACTATACTTCAGACTTCAAAGGTTAAAACATTCATCCATTGTTACGAGTATGGTTTCGTTGTCAGGAACAAGAAAGCTCTTTGTTGCTTAAGAAACACTGAGCCTGTCATTATCGTCATAAACATAATCTTTTTTTCTTTAACGTATTCAGATTTCTCCATTTCCAACAAATAAATATAGATGGAACACTGCGTACATTTCAATTGAAGTCGAAAGTAACCACTATAAAGTACGATAATACGTTCTAGTGGATAATTTATTATAAAGTTTATTAATTAAAGAATTGCAATCGTATCTGTTATGGCACTTATCGTAAATCAACATTGTTTCAAGTTATTTTCGCCCTAATTCTAATGTTATATATTAATCAAGAAGTTGTTCGTAGGATAAACGATTACGAAAATGTTTTTAAGCATACTATAGAAAACATAATGCATACTATACAAAAAATGTTCCTTTTCTTTTTGGTAAAGCCTTTGCATTTATTGATGTTTAAACTTAACTTATTTTTGATACAGTGAAAACGACCAAGATCAATTTAAAAGCTACGGTGATCACGGTATGAAATATTTCTAAATCATCTGAATATAATAAAAATTTAATAAAATTTGAATCCATCGTAAAAATCATTGATAAATAATTTAAAGAGAAGTGGGTCTAAAATTAAACCTTGTGGTACACTATAACTTATGGGTACAACTTCAGATTAATAACCGTTTAGTAATTATATTCTGAGGCTTACAGAATGGACTGTGGTAGAAGACAGGGCAGTTTAACATCTCCAGGTCTTTTTAGCTTGTACATAAATGCACTGATCGAGAGATCAGTTCAAGTTTGTGTAAACAAAATTAGCTACGCGGAAGACATGGTGCTGCTGGCTACTTCGGTCAGTGCATTGAGACAACTGCTAGGAATATGTGAAACCTATGCCAAAATGCATGGGTTGCTGTACAACACTAAAAAGAGTGAGTACATGGTGTTCAAGGCGGGTAGCAAATGTCCTGGTAACGTACCCCTTATTTGTCGGTATGCCTTACCTCTTAGTAGGGTGTATCAGTTTAAGTATCTAAGGCATATTGTTACTGATGATCTTAAAGATAATGCTGACATGGAAAGGGAGCCAAAGGCGCTGTTGATTAGGGCGTTCATGTTGGCTCGCAGGTTTTATCGTTATTCTGACACAGTAAAACTTACGATTTTCAAAGCCTACTGCACATCATTTTACACGAATAGCCTCTTAATGAAGGGCCGGTTTTAGCCATTACACGATGCCCTAATCACTTCACACCTTTATCTCATATCAATATTTATAGTCCGGGTTGGAACATCATTCAACATATTAGAAGCAATGTGTGGTCTAGGGTTGGTAGTTTTTTACTTGCGAACTTCTAATTTCAGTAAAAACTAAAGTTCATGCATGTTTCTAGTGTCAATCTGAGAATAAAATTTTTTCAACAACTTAATGTTTTTTTTTTAATCTTATTAACTCAATTCTAGGTAGTGTTTTGATGATACTCATGAAATCCTCAAATCAGTCACTTTCTTAGCTTATAGGCTGGTACTGTTTAAAGTTTAGGATCATTGACATTTATACCGAACTTCATCATCATCATGATTCATCATTACAGCCCTTCACAAGTCCACTGCTGAACATAGGCCTCCCCCAAGTAACGCCACAAAGCACGGTCCTGAGCCACCTGCATCCACCGACTTCCTGCATGTCTTACCAGGTCGTCACTCCATCTAGTGGGGGGTCGCCCTACACTACGCCTACCGGTACGAGGCTGCCACTCGAGAACCTTTCTTCCCCATCGGTTATCAGTTCTTCGAGCTATATGGCCGGCCCATTGCCACTTCAGCTTACTAATCCGTTGGGCTATGTCGGTCACTCTGGTTTTACTGCGGATATCCTCATTTCTGAGTCTACCACGCAGAGAAACTCCGAGCATAGCCCTCTCCATAGCTCGCTGAGCGACCTTGAGCGTCCTCATACGGCCAGCAGTGAAGGACCACGTCTCTGATCCGTATAGGTTATCACTGGCAACACGCACTGGTTGTACACTTTAGTTTTCAGAGATTGAGGTATACCTGACGAGAAGATGTGTCGTAATTTCCCGAACGCTGCCCAGCCGAGTTGAATCCGTCGATTGACCTCTCGGTCGAAGTTGGACTTACCTAATCGAACTATTTGTCCCAGGTAAACGTACTCGTCAACAACTTCGAGCATAGTGCTCCCCACAACTACCGGCATAGGTGTGACATGGACATTGAACATAATCTTTGTTTTGTCCATGTTCATCTTAAGACTTATCCGTTGGGAGACACCAGTGAGGTCATTGAGCATAGTGCTAAGGTCCTCCAGCGATTCTGCCATAAGGACTATATCGTTGGCAAATCGAAGGTGAGTGACGTACTCGCCATTGATGTTAATACCGTATCCTTTACAGTCCAGTAGCTTGAAAACATCTTCCAACGCAGCGGTGAAGAGTTTCGGGGATATAACGTCACCCTGTCTTACACCTCTCTGCAGTTGGATAGGTTTCGAACTCTGGTTCTGTACTCGGATAGCCATCGTAGCCCTACTGTACAAACACTTCAGCACCTCGATATACCGACAGTCAACTTGGCACCGCCGAAGGGACTGTAGCACCGCCCAAATTTCGACGGAATAAAAGGCTTTCTCATAGTCCACATACGCCAGGCAAAGTGGCAGATTGTACTCCTCGGTCTTCTGTACAATCTGCCGCAGGGTATGAATGTGGTCTATGGTACTGAAGCCTTTTCGGAAACCAGCTTGTTCGAGAGGCTGGAAGTCGTCGAGTCTACGTGCGAGACGATTCGTAATGACTCTCGAAAACAGCACGTAGACGCGGCTCAGAAGGGAAATCGGTCTGTAGTTCTTCAAGAGAGCGTTGTCGCCTTTCTTAAAGAACAAGAGCCACCGCACTTCTGCTCCACGCCTCCGGAGTAGTGCCACCATGGAGGACGGAATTGAAGAGCTTCTGAAGGACTGGCAAAGACTTTGGAGCCCTGGTTCCGCTCGATCGCTTCTTTAATACTGCTCGTATTAAAGTTGCGTAAGTCTTGCCGCATGCATTTGGAGATCTGTCTGTTCAGTTGCCTGTATGCTGTCAAATCTGTTGACGATTGTAGCCTCATCTCCCGTCTAACAGCCATGAGATTAAGAGTGTGATCGGAGAGTTTTTGTGTTCTTCTGCGGCGGGTCTTGCAGAACTTAGCTCCGACCGCATGGACAGTTTCCACGAGCTTGTCATTCGTATCGTCCACTGCATTGCAAACTTTTAGGCACTGAAAGCGGTTACGTAACTCGAGCTGAAAAGTCTCGGGATTCTGGATCAGAGCACGAGGGGGACGGAGCGTTGACTTCATTAGACGAGACCTCTCCAACTTAACGTTTAGGTTCAGTGTGCCTCTAACCATTCGGTGATCGCTGCCGGTTTTCACCCTTGCGATCACTGAGACATCACTGAACAGTTGGCGTCTGGTCGTCATAATGAAGTCAATCTCATTTTTTGTCGAACCGTCGGGGCTCGACCGGGTCCACTTCCTGTGGGGCCGCTTCTGGAAGAAAGAGTTCATCATAAAGAGTCCCTCTTTCTCCATAAAGTCAGCCAGCTGCTGGCCCCTACGGTTCCGTTGCCCTACTCCAAATTTCCATAACTTCAGCTCACCGCCTTCTCTTGTGCCTAGTTTTGCGTTGAAGTCTCCCATCAACACCGTGTAGTGGGTTTTGGAGGAATGCATGGCTCTAGAAATATCCTCATACATTTCCTCCACCTCCTCATCGGGATGTGCCGAGGTTGGTGCGTAGACCTGTATGACCTTCAGCGAATACCGTTTAGTGACTCTGAGTATCAGGTACGCAACCCTTGACGACACACTCCCAATCTTTACAACGTTGTTGACGAGAGACTTGTGGACGATAAATCCGACACCTCCTTGGGACAGATGGTCGCCCTCCCGGTGATAGAACAAGTTGCCGGTATCGAGGATTACCGTGTCCTCCCCCTCTCTTCGAACCTCAGATAATCCAATAATATGCCAGCGCAACTTGTCTACCTCTTCTTCCAGCTCCAGTATCTTCTCGTCAGTCCTCAGGGTGCGTGCGTTATACGTTGCCAGGTCGAGTCGTCGTAGGTGGCAACCGAACCTCCACCGGAGATTCTTAGCACCCCCTGCCCCGCCGTTACCATAATCGCCACCGTAGCCAGGAATAGCGGGGCCGCCGGGGACTGGGGGCCGTTTATTTGTGTCATTGCTCATGGGGGGATATTTGCCATAGTTGCCACGCTTGGCGAGCGGGTTAGCAACCGCAGTTTTTTATTATGTTATTGTTATTATTAGGAAGATGCTGCTGCCCATCTCCTTTCTGTGTCCCTCTGTCGCCTCTTACGACACCCACGGGAAGATATGGGGTAGTGGATATTCTCAACCGCCACTACACGTGAAGAACCGAACACCGAACTTCACACTTCTACAGAAACTAACTACGAACTACAAACTTCACACACCGAACTTTATAATTTAGTTATTTATGTTTCATACAGACAGACCTATTCTACTCTAAGTAAGGTCAGATATACACTGAAATCGTACGGCGCCATTCGTATTCATTATAATAATGCGTTCAGGGTGCTTTTGCGGCTGCCGTGATTTTTTAGTGCGTCGGGTATATTTGCAGATGTGCAAGTCGCCAGTTTCCCGGCTATTTTGCGTAATACAGCAGGTTCCTTATTGCGTAGAATTCGTGGCTGCCGTAATATCATTCTGAAAAGCATTGCTGAAAATGGGGACTGTCCATTTTTAGCTTATATATGTGCTATAACTCATGCCTTCCTAGTTATTAAGTACTAACATAGACATTAAGCTTCTATTGTATCTACTAACCATTTTGGATCTTTGTTGTCCGACCTATAAACATTTGTTTAATAACCTTCTGTGTGCAGTTGGTAACATAGGACTTAAACCAGCGCCACAAGCTACCACGTTGAAGGCAAGTTTATCCAGTAAAATCTTGAACTCGATCGAATGTTTTTCGAAAGTCTGTGTACACGCTATCTGTTCGTTTATTATTATCGATATCTTCAAAGAGGTACGTTGTATATATCAAAAGGTTGGTGGTAGTAGATTGTCTTTTGAAAAAACCATATTGTTGTGGTGTAATTATGATGTGTATTGACAGATATTGTGCACAAGTCTTTCCAAAAGCTTCGAAAGAGCAAGTAAAGTTGATATAGGGCGATAGTTTCAACATCAAGCCTATCACCTCCTTTGAATATTGATACAATTAGTGCTGATTTCCAGATAGTGGGCAAAACCCCTTCTTTTAGGCACATTTTATATAAATGTTGTAAAGGGTTGATGTATTGTTGAAGCAGTTGATCTAAGAAAAACCAGTGGAATATTTTCTAATCCAAAACCCTTTGTAAACTTTTGTTCATTACTATTAATTTAGTACTGCCACTTGCTGTGTGGTGTCCTTGTTCAGTTTCGCCACGACCATATTATATTTATTAATATCCAATTTTGAGGTGTTCCTCCTTCGGTCAGCTCTCTTGCCTGCGACGAAAACTGCAGAGATGTCAGAGACGTTTGCTGGTGGCTCCTGAGCTGTACTTGCCGGCGGTGCATAGTTGGGTGTAAATAAATCACCGCTTAAATGTTTCCGAAAGGCGTCCAAGCATAGCCCCGAGCAACACGTATTCTACCGTAATCACCACTCAGTTTATATATGTGTGTGTGCAGGTAGGTTAGCGTGCGGAGGCGGAATGAAACGACTATTCTCTATTGAGTAATAAGACGGTAACGGTTTATTGTAATATCAGCATGTCCCGTTTAAAGCATCTTTTTTACTGTATAGTGTGTAGGTAATGTTATAAATGTACATATTATCCTTTTGTCATCTCGTGTTTAATCATATTTATTTAATTACTGGTGTTTGGGATGTATATTCACTAATTAATCTCTCCACACCATGTTATACATATGTTTTACCGGAAGTAATAAAAGGATTTTCCATCAAACTTAAAATACTTATAAATGCTGAATGTACTACGTTGTTATAAACTATTAATTATTTAACAGTGTATCATTTTAAATTATAACAACGGTGAAAACTACTGGACAATCGCTTTTAGTTTGTTTATAAGTTATTGTGATATTTATGTTTTAAATTTTAATTTCTCAATATTCCCGTTATGTGGTAAAAATTAATATTACTATTGTAATCTATAGATTATATATAAATAATTATAAGGAATAAATCGGCATGCATTTCATTATGTGTCGCCAAAGTTTGTGATGGGCCCGTTCTTCAAACAAAAATAATTATCTAATTTGATAAAATTTCTTATATAAGTGAAGAATTACAACTAAACAAGATGAGAATTCCGACTTATCATAGTTAATCTAAATAATTAGTTAACAATTTGTTTGTACGTACTCATCTTCAACAATACCTAAATTTAACTGAGTGAATTTTGTGAAACTTTTAACAATATTCATTACCCGCAACGGATTGGAAAAGGTATAATACGCGCTTAGAATGAGTAAGCTGTTGTTTGTTTGTTTATTTGTGTGTGCAAATAACTTTTCCCATTTATCTTCGAAACCGTCGGACCGTTTTAAATACGGTTTTCAGTAAAGTGTTTGTGACTCATTTCCGATGGTTTTTAGATAGGTGTCTGTCCCATAATCAGTTCTCTCACTCGTTAATTGTTGAAAAAATCAAGCAATTCCGCATTGTTTTGCTGACACTTGTTGCGTTTAAGTTCACAAAATCCAAAGTATCTTTCAGATGTAACACCCGTTGAAAATGTGCAAGTAACTTGAAACAATAACTGCCTTTTACGGGTGGTAACTGATTAAATCAAAAAAACGAGGACATTTACACTGCCAAAAGGAGAGTCATTATTTTTTAACTTCTGTATCCACAAATGAATGCATCGAAATATTTCATATAAAACCATGGAAATCTCATAGACAATTATACAGTAAATGGTTTTTCATTTCATATAATTATATTTTATATATAATCATATATTTTAAGCGTTAACCAGTTAATTGTCGATGAATGGTCATTGAACCGTTTTCGATACCCAATTTAATTAAATAAATAATTCACTGTTAAGTGTTTATCCATTCAAAGAGCGAACTTTTGCTTCTCTAAGGCCAGTGACTTCAACAAAACATGGATGAAATAAAGCAAATACCGTTGGTTTACAACATCTTTTAATTTGCACAACAATTGCTCTCATAGTAAAAGTTTTAATGGCTCTTGGTTTCATAGCTTTTAGATAGTAACGTAGAAATTATCTAAAACTCATTTGGGTTGAGCGCTGGTTTGATACAGGCATTGGAGTCTCTTTATAGGGACTCTAGTGCTGGTGTTAGGATCAACGGGGTCTACTTGGACTGGTTTGACAACCATAAAGGTGTCAGACAGGGCTGTGTGGCTTCTCCGTGGCTGTTTAACCTATTTATGGACAGTTGTTTGCAAAATTTGAAAGTTGAAGAATGCGGATTAAGAATGGGTGAGTTAACCGTCAAATGCCTTTTGTACGCCGATGATCAAGTTATTCTTGCGTCGTCGGCGGCCGAGTTGCAAATGATGGTTACATTAATGAACAGATCGTTTAAAGAAAGGGGTATGAAAGTGAACGAAAGTAACACGAAGGTTATGGTTTTTGAAAGAGAAGAAAGTAAAACGATTTATGAAATAAGAATAGAAGGGGAGTTGATCGAGCAAGTAGATGAGTTTGTATATTTGGGTTGCGTATTTAGCAGGGATGGGAGATATGATAAGGATATAGAACGATGAGTGGATGCGGGAAATAGAGTAAATGGGGCTCTGCACTCTATTGTGAAGAGTCAATATGTGTCGAAAAAGGCACATATGGCAATTCACAATGCTGTGTTGGTCCCTACTTTAACGTATGGTAGTGAAAGTTGGGTGTGGCAGAAGAAGCACGAGAGTAAAATGAACGCAGTAGAAATGCGGTCGTTAAGAAATATGTTAGGGCTGAATCTGAATGACAGGGTGAGAAATTGTGTGATAAGAGAAGAGTGTGGTTTGCAAGATGATGTTGTGACCAGGATTAAGAAAGGAATGCTTCGGTGGTTTGATCATGTGAAAAGAATGAGTGAGGAAAGAGTGACAAAGAAAATTTATGTGAATGGCATAGTCGGAAAGGGACGTCCTAGGCGAAAATTTATCGACCAAATTGGCGATTTAATGAAAACGGGCCAAATTAGGAGTACCCTTAACCGACGAGCATGTATGCGTAGGTATATGGATGTGAAGGAGGCGAGAGAGGTGTGTCAGGATCGTACCAAATGGAAGTCTGTAGTCTCTGCCTACCCCTCTGGGTGACAGGCGTGAGTGTTTATGTTATGTATTATGTATGTAAATAAAAAAGTGTTTCAGAAAGGGTCTATAAGTCGCGAGGTCTGGTAAACAACTAATTATAACTTTCCTTAGCCCTTCCTGCCTTTTATTTGTTTCATCATCATCATTATCATTAAAGCCCTTCACAAGTCCACTGCTGAACATATGCCTCCCCCAAGTAATGCCACAAAGCACGGTCCAGAGCCACCTGCATCCATCGACTTCCTGTCCTTTTATTTGTTTGTCGCAACGATATACATAACGATAATAACAAATATATGTCTACACATATTCACCTACCCATTAGGTAATATAATTACATACCCAATAAAATGCGTCGGGACTGACATTGCCATCTTTATTCCAAATTTCAATATAGAAAAGCTAAGAGATGCAGCAATTCATATCATTTTACGTGGTAGAGCCATGCTGCAGTTAATTATTGTGGTTGCAGCACGAATGGGTCGGCTCGACCGTGGTCGGACCACGCTCTCACAGAATACCAGCGCAAAATAGCAGAAAAATGCTGCTGTGTTTCGTATGATGAGTGTAGAGAACCGGAGACCCTTTTTACTGGAAACGAGGCATTCTATATCAGTCCTCAGGGCTGGCAACGCATCTGCATTTTGATTTTCAATTGGAGATAAATGTAGATGTCTACGAACCACAGCATCCAATTACCATCAGGTGGACTGTGTGCTCGTTTGTCACTTATTATTTAAAAGTATTATTATTATTCTATAAAAAATAGCAATTAATTACATTTATTAACGTAGCCAAAGTAATTTCAATCATAAACAATCAAGTCACAAACTCATAAAAATGCAAAATTTTAGTTAATTTCAAGCCGTGACGGATTTACTTGGGTTTCTAGATATATTACCTACTAGGTGGATGAATATATGTAGTATCTATATTTAATATTATTGATGTGTTTATTGCTTCGACATACAAAGAGGTACAGAAAGGTAAGAATAACAGGTAGCATAATTAGTCGTTTATTATGACGAATTTTAAAACACTTTTTTTATTTTTATCTTTACTTCTTACTTCCTTTTGGGAGTTTTCAAAGATTTTAATTTAATTATTTTTCATTTTAAGGTATCTTATCTCTATCTTTAATTTTTAAGGTATCTTATATCTCATCACATTTCATTATTAAGGTATCTTATTTTAAACTTCAACATTTTTATCAAAGGAAACATTATCTGAACATGTATAGTTAAGTCTAGTCAAGCCAAAGTCAAAATATTTTTATTCAAATTTGGCCTCTAAAAAGCACTTTATGAAAGTAAAAAAAATCACTTCATTAAGACCTAGTGGGAAGAAGCGACAAAAAACTCACAAGTTAATTATTTTTCTCCCAACAGCTACAATTTATTTTACATGGTAGAGCAATGCTGCAGCTGTATTACTGATATATTTGTAGCTCGAATGGGTCGGCTGGACTGGGGAAGGACCACGCTCTCACAGAATACAAGCGTCAAATAGCAGCTTAACGCTGCTGTGTTTCGTATGGTGAGTGCTCTACACTCACCATACGAAACACAGCAGCCAGAACCAGTAACTCTTTTTACTGGAATCGAGCTATTCTATCTTATTCCTGAGGGGTGACAATACATCCGAATTTTGATTCGTAATCGAGGATAGATGTAGATGTCTGTGGGCCCCAGAAATCATTTACCATCAGTTGGATTGTGAGTTCGTTTGTCACCCACAAAAAAATGAGCCTAAAATTTATATGTGCACAAATCTAAGAAAGTTCATACAGGCATTCTTAATTAAATGATTATTTATTAATAATAAACTTTTTTCATAAGAATGCTTTTTACTCGTGCTTTGAATTTATGCAAACGATTCTAAGCAATATTACAGAGAATAGGTATTATTCTAAATAGTTTTACATAAAATTCCCAAAAATTTTCCCCTAGTTTTACGAAGTTTGTACTATGTCCAGCGAGATTATTTATTACACGTATTAAAATTATAGGTATCCCTCATTTTATGAAAGGTATTAATATAGTTACCAGATCGTCGCTCCATCTAGTGAGAGGCCAGCCTACACATCGAGAACGTTCTTTCCCATCGGTTGTCGGTTCTTCGAGCTATAGTCATGCCAGACATGCAGTAAGTCAATGGATGCAGGATACTCAGGAACGTGCATGCCTTGGGGGAGACCTATGTCAGCAGTGAAAGTCTGTAATGACGATGATAATTAAAGTAGCTTCTAGCATAAAAATAAATAATACTATATATTATTAATTGTGAAACAACTTTTAAGGCATTAATTTCTTTAAAAAAGATCAGTCTCTAAATAAGTCTCTTGGTTCGATATTATACACGACTCTCTTGTATTTCCATTACATCACGGACAATAAGCTCCTTTTACCTTATAAATTTTTTTTACTAACACTATTATAAACGTACCATTTCAAATTCTGTTGAAAAAAATATTGAATATTTCATTGCTTATCTCATTATTTATTGAATATTATGTTTTAAACTTTATTTTAATACGGATTCATCACTAATGGACACAATTTAAATTTTCAGGTACCCAACATAACAAGCGGTCAACAGTGATTACCTGGGCATTAACGCTGTCACTAACGCAATAGCAAGGAGTGAATCACTGTTAATAAATTTTCCTTTGCTAAAAATTCTTTACTTTATATAGTACGTGAGGGTAATATGATCGTCCGGTTAATATGGTCACTTTCCTATAACTCAAAATTTACAACCTTGTTTGCATATATGGTTTTGTCATACGATGGCTCTTGATCGATTAATGAAATAATAAAGGGCCAAAAGGGCGTTGCTTTACCGACGATATTGCGACAGTTCACATTATAGTAAATATTTGACTCGATTTTGATATAGTGTAGTAAATTTAGTTTATACATAATAAAAATAATAAAAATTAAAATAAAATATAAAATTATGCTGAGGATTTTTTTAACATCTGCAGTTAGTAATACAAGTTGCGAGAGAAACTTTTTTTAAACTAAAGTTCATTAAAAAATATCCGAGATCGACTGTGTCAACGTTGAGGCTAACAAATTCAGCTAGGTATTCTGGAAATGCAACATGACATACGTTTTGATATTGACGATTGTGTTAAAGATTTTGTTTTGAAAAAAACACGAAAAGTAAATTTTCAATCTAATTTTGAAACTCATAGTAATAATAGAAATAATTAATAATGCTAGGCACCCTGCAACATAAATATTTTATTCCATCCAGGTTGATATTAAATTGCTATTGGCTAAGAGGAGGTTGATAACCGCCATAAGTAGCCACTTTTGGCGGTAATTAACTGTTTTCGTAATTTGTCAAAGGCAAAATAACGAAAATTGGTTCCAATAATACTACAGGTAATTCACTAATCAACTTACTTTTAGATTTTTTTAATTTGATCTGATTTATGAGTAAAGAAATAAAATGATGGGCGCTATTAAGTATAACTATAACTAAGTATGCTTTTTTGCAATACCTGCAATAAAAGCATTACAAAGCGCGCACTTAATGCCATTAGGCATTCTCTCCCAGTCAATCCGGGACGTGTGAAAAATAATGAGATAGGTGCCAAAAATAAAATGAACATTCAAGGAAAAAACTTCTAGGAAGTCTATAGGTATAAAGGTAGGAAGACTTCTAGGAAGTCCTCCTACCATATATATATATATATATATACGTCACAAAGGTTCAGCACACGTACTCCTGAGATGTCAGTGGTTCTGACCAAGGTTCGAGCTACTTTCCATGGAAGGTCATTTTTTACCATTTCCACAAGTACACAACAGTGAGCTTGCCCAGGGTTCCGAGGAAGACTAACCGGCACAATCGTTTCCGATCTCGGCGGAAGAACAATCTTCTTAATGCTGTACACTTTCCTTGGTAACGCACCTTCCATAAAAAGTTCCTCCTGTCCACGTTTCAAAACACCTTGCTGAACGTCGATCTCACAACAATTATCCCTCATAAAGTCTAGGCCCAGGATGCAGTCGTCAATTATATCAGCCACGATGACATTATGCTGGTAGATCATGTTGCCTAGCTTCAACTCCATCTCCTTCTCTCCACGGACGGGTATACACTGACCGGTGGCTATTATCAAATTAATGCGTTTTCGGTTGTATGCGGAGTCCGGAACTGTCTTATAATTTGGGAACTAACTACTGTGCGAGAGGCTCCAGTGTCTATGGTCAGTTTACACGGCATTCCGTTGACCTCGCCCTTGATGATTAGACTGTTCCCATCATGGGTTTGAGAGATCGAGACCCTTGGGGCTCTTTTAACATCAGCCAGCACCCACCCCGCAGTTCTGGCTTTTACTCGTTTCCCTGCTGCTGCTGGGCGGGGCTGTTAGCCACACCACCCTCCTGATATCGTTAATTTTCCCTTTCTACGGTTTGCTTAGGGCAGTTGGATCGAAGATGGCCCCTTTTCCCACAGCTATAGCGAAGATCCTGCCACACGGCATCCACCTCCAGTGCATGGGGCAAGGCATCCTTAAGCATCTCGTGGTGCCCGAGCTTCACAGCAGCTCTGACTTCAAGGTCGCGGTTGCCGTCGATGAATATCTGTACCAGGTTCCCTTCGATGAGCGCAGGTACAGACTGGTATGCTTTTCGAACCATCTTCTCCACCTCAAGGGCCCACTGCTGCAGGTTTTCGTTGCTGCGTTGCACGCGATCTTTAAGCTGTGCACGAAAGACGTGTTCCAGGTGAGCGTCTCCATATCTCGCCTCCAATGCCCGTCAAGTAGCTCCTACATCTGCAGCATCTGACTTAGTTGCTCTGATGGTGATGCTAGAGGAGCAGGCTCGCCGACAGGAGGAGCAGATCCGTCAGTTGAAAGAGCAGCTGCGGGCCGTACAAGAGGAAGAGGTCTGTCGTTTGGAAGAGCAGCTGCAGGGTGGACAAGAGGAACAGGCCCGCCGACAGGAGAAACCGGCCCGCCGACAGGAGGAACTGGTCCGTCGTTTGGAAGAGCAGCTCAAACGCGATGAGGAAGAGCAGATGCTCCTCATGAAGGACTACCACGGTACCTTCGGAAAAGAGATACGGGAGGTGAAGGATAAGGTTGCTCAACATGACAACCGCCTGTCGGAAGCAGAAACCAAACCTAAGATAAAACCAAGTAAACAATCGGGTTGACAACGTAATGAAAGAAAGAAAGAAAGAGTTATTTATTTGGCCATTTCTTAACAAATTAGCAATAAATACTCAAAACAAGCATTATGTAATGGCTGACATGAAGAAATCACTGGACGAACTCAAACTTGGGGATGGAACTACAACTCCCGTAGTAGCTACAACACCTTCGCTACGTGGATTCAAAGTGCCGCCGTTCGACGGGACTTCTTCCTGGTCGGCCTACAAAATCCAGTTCGAGGCCGTCGTGGAGGCGAACGGCTGGAATAAAAGCCAGGCCATGACTGCACTCACCCGAGGCCTGCGCGACCAAGCCTTAACTGTGTTGGAAGCTCTCGGTAAGAAAGTGACATACGAGCAGCTCCTTGAGGCATTGGAGGCGAGATATGGAGACGCTCACCTGGAACACGTCTTTCGTGCACAGCTTAAAGATCGCGTGCATCGCGTGGGCCCTTGAGGTGGAGAAGATGGTTCGAAAAGCATACCAGTCTGTACCTGCGCTCATCGAAGGGAACCTGGTGCAGATATTCATCGACGGCAACCGCGACCTTGAAGTCAGAGCTGCTGTGAAGCTCGGGCACCACGAGATGCTTAAGGATGCCTTGCCTCATGCACTGGAGGTGGATGCCGTGTGGCAGGATCTTCGCTCCCATCACATCAGGGAAGTTGCAGCAGCTACGGTTCGCGACCGCAATAAAGGATACAGCACTAGGTGCTATAGCTGTGGGAAAAGGGGCCATCTTCGATCCAACTGCCCTAAGCAAACCGTAGAAAGGGAAAATGAACGATATCAGGAGGGTGGTGTGGCTAACAGCCCCGCCCAGCAGCAGCAGGGAAACGAGTAAAAGCCAGAACTGCGGGGTGGGTGCTGGCTGATGTTAAAAGAGCCCCAAGGGTCTCGATCTCTCAAACCCATGATGGGAACAGTCTAATCATCAAGGGCGAGGTCAACGGAATGCCGTGTAAACTGACCATAGACACTGGAGCCTCTCGCACAGTAGTTAGTTCCCAACTTATAAGACTGTTCCGGACTCCGCATACAACCGAAAACGCATTAATTTGATAATAGCCACCGGTCAGTGTATACCCGTCCGTGGAGAGAAGGAGATGGAGTTGAAGCTAGGCAACATGATCTACCTGGATAATGTCATCGTGGCTGATATAATGGACGACTGCATCCTGGGCCTAGACTTTATGAGGGATAATTGTTGTGAGATCGACGTTAAGCAAGGTCGCAATGTCGCAGCGTTCTCTCCTCGAACGAAATGGTCAAGGCGAAGAAGTTGTTACTCAAGTACGCCGATGTATGGGTAATGCATTGTGCGCTTTACAAGGTAGACACGTATTTCTATGCTCCGAGATTTTTTAATTGTGAACCAATATAAAAATAAAAGATCATTGTTGTGTTATGTATTAAAGTGTAGATAGTGAACTCAGTAATATGATAGTGAAAACTGTTTATAAAAAGTTTTGCTTACTTCGAAGATATAACGAAAACCATTTTAAAAAATTATATACAACGGACGAATTCTGTCATAGTATACTACGCTCGCTGCAGCGTACACTTGTGGTGAGTCATTTCTATTACGTCTGACGGCTTGAAGATACAACAAATAAACAAAGCGGACATTCAATACTGCATTACAATGACAAGAAAATGTACAAAATGCGACAAGATTATTTTTAATAGACAGTTTTTGAAATGTTCTCACTGTAAAAAATTGAATCATCTCACTTGCACGAATATCTCAGAGAAATTGTTTTATTTAATGAAACAGAAGGAAAGTCATAACTGGAACTGTGAAAATTGCAAAAATAAATGTCGAATTACAAATAACCCATCAACATCAGCTGAAATACAGGCAAGTAATACATCGACACCGCGAGTCTTTGCTACACGCCGGAGTAAAAATAATGTAAACATTACAACTGCAAACTCTTTTGCATCTCTCTACTCTGAGGTTTCGGAGGATGATGATTTCTCTGTTTCCAAAACACCGAATTTAAACAGAAGCTGTCCCGAAGAAGGAAGGAGGTTTTGGATGACCTCAAAATAAAAATAGCTAACTTAGAAAATAAACTCCAAATAGCCGAAACAGAAATAGAAAATTTATTGTTGGAAAATAGCTCTCTAAAAAGAAAAATTTTAAACTATGAAAAAAAGACGAAACAACTGACACACATATGTCGAACAAAGCAGATAAGAAGTGCTACTTTAAAAGGACGCAAGAGCCTAAATAAAAATAAATTTGATTTTACATGCTTAGACCAAACAAAAGATGAATTTGTTACTCAACCACATATTGAATCAGATGAAAATAACTCATCCAGCCCAAAAAAGACACCGAAGAATGTAAGGAATGTGGATAATACTACTGAATTGCCTGCACAGGAAAGAGAAGACTCCACTGACAACACTACACAACAACAAATGAGATGAAAAAACGACGATTGACGGATATAAAAAAGTTGCTCATTTCTGTAGGAAACGTAAAAAGGGGAGGCGGTATTGCCATTTTTGTAAAAAAAATCTATTGATTACCACGAACTTCAATGGATATCAGAAATGGCTATAGAAAATTATTTTGAATGTTGTGGTGTGTTTATAAGTAGATTAAACTATTTAATAATATCCGTGTATAGAACACCAAATAGTGACTTGGTTGTTTTTTGATTATTATGGAGTATTTATTAAGAAAAATAACAATACGAACACTAAATTGTTATAAAAATATATTTGTATTGGGTGTAAATATATTAGAAAATCATAAACAAAGTAAATCGCTACTGAACATGTTTCAGGCTTATAAATTACAACCTACTATTTTGATACCTACCAGAATTACTTCACACTCACAAACATGTATTGATAATATTATGAATAATATGAAACATTATAATGTTAGGTATTAGATGTTGGAGTATCTGATCATACTTGTCAATTGATATCGATTCCCTCAAACAAAAGCTTTAAGAATAAGTTTTGGTATATGTTTATAAGTAACCCAGACATGTATATAGAGATTTTCTTAAAATACCTATCACAGATTAATTTCACAGATGTTATCACAATACAACCTATCAATATTTTTAGATCAGTTTATTCTGATTTACGGTCTTTGCGTGCCAAACAAAAAAATTAAAATAACATATAAAAAGAGATCAAAGTGAAAAACAAAAGGTATTACGATATCCAGTAGGAACAAAAGACAGTTATATTTAAAGAAACGGTATACAAACTGCCATGCTGCGAAAAATAGATACAAAAGTTATTATAAAATTATAAAGGCAGTTACTAAGCAATCAAAAAGAAATGCAAACATTAACTACATAAACCAAAGTAGTAATAAAAGCAAAGCTACGTGGCAAGTTATTAAACAAAATACTACAAAAATAAATAATATCAATGAGACAATAGAAACTATTTAAAAAGATAACATTACAATTAATCAAACTCATGACATAGCTAAATTAATGAATGACTATTATATAAATTAAATAATCCTATCCAATCTATTAGCGACATAACATTCAAACCAGCGACTAATTCAAATTTAAATAGCATTTTTATGACCCCTGTAAATATTTCCGAAACTATTAACATTGTAAATAATTTAAAAAAAAAAAACAAAAAAATATAGGCTACGATAATATACCGATGAAAGCAATAAAATCAAGTACACATTTAATGGCGAAACCTCTAACGTATATTATATACTTGACCTTAGAAACAGGAATTTTTCCAAATGAGTTGAAAAAAACACTAATAAAGCCTTTATACAAAAAAGGTGCCAAAAATGACATGAATAATTATAGACCTTGCTCTATTATAAAATTTTTCAAAAATATTCGAAAAAGTCATACTAAATAGGTTAATATAATTTTGAGACTAATATAAGATTTTAAATGTAAATCAATTTGGGTTTCAAAAAGGGGAAGAAAACGACATTGGCTATATTCAAAGTTTTGAAAGATATTTGGAAAGATGTAGATCAAAAAAGGACTTGTGTTGGTCTCTTTTTGGATCTGTCAAAATAAAGACAGAAGAAGAATTGCCTATCCGTCAGTGGCCAAGAAGATTTCCGGTAGCACGTGAAAAGGAAGTGGAAACCATTATTGAGGGAATGGTGAAGGATGGTGTTATTGAACCTTCATCTAGTCCATGGTATTCACCCGTGGTACTGGTAAAGAAGAAAGACGGCAGCATGCGGTTCTGTGTTGACTACCGCCATCTGAACGATGTTACAAAGAAGGACAGCTATCCCTTGCCAAGAATTGAGGACGCGCTTGACATGCTTACAGGAGTAAAGTGTTTTAGCACGCTGGATCTAAAAAGTGGCTAATGGCAAGTTGATGACCCTAAGGACAAGGAGAAACCTGCGTTCTCGACAGGAAAGGGTCTGTGGTAATTCAAAGTAATGCCGTTTGGAATGTGCAATGCTCCAGCAACGTTTGAAAGGTTGATGGAACTTGTACTTACCGGGTTAATTGGCGATGCCTGTCTGGTCTACTTGGATGACATCATCATCGTAGGCCGTACGTTTGAAGGAAACCTTCATACGAACTGGAACGCGTGCTCATGAAGATTCAGTGTGCCAACCTCAAGTTGAATCCGAAGAAATGTTCACTATTCAAATGGCAAGTTAATTTTTTGGGGTATGTAGTGTCGGAAGAAGGTATCCTCACGGATCCAGAGAAAATTGCCGCTGTCAAGGATTGGCCGGTTCCAAGAGACAAGACGCAGGTTAGAGCATTTTTTGGTTTGTGCTCCTATTACCGGCGATTTGTGAAGAACTTTGCAGTTATAGCCAAACCTCTGCACAAGCTAACCGAGGAAAAGCGACATTTCTGCTGGGACGAAAGTTGCGATATCGCATTCCAGGAGCTCAAAGGACCGTCTGTGCAAAACACCTATATTAGGGTACCCTGATGCAAGCAAAGAATTTATTAAGGGATATAGGACTTGGAGGTGTGTTGTCTCAACGGAATGTTGACCAAGAGGTCGTGATAGCGTACTTCAGCAAGTCGTTGTCAAAACCGGAAAGGAATTATTGTGTCACAAGACGCGAATTGCTCGCTGTGGTAAAGTCGTTGCAGCATTTTAGCAAATATCTTCTGGGACGAAAATTTCACTTACGAACTGACCATGCTGCACTAAAATGGCTATTGCAGTTTAAAAATCCAGAAGGACAAGTTGCGAGGTGTATTGAACTACTGCAGGAATACGACTTTGAGATCGAACATCGCAGCGGAAAATCTCACGGCAACGCAGATGCATTGTCAAGAAGACCTTGTCCTGAAGATTGCAACCATTGTACTAGGTAAGAAAGTAAGGAAGAGGTATCCGTGAGGATGCTCAGGACGGACCACCTCAGCAATGAATGGAAGGACAGCTTACAACATGCACAGCAGGAAGATCCGGACATCAAGCCGATTCTCGAATGGATAAAGGCCAGTGCTCCCAAGCCTAAGTGGAGCGACGTCTCAGCAATGAGTTTGACCACTAAAAGCTATTGGGCCCAGTGGGACAGCTTGCTGCTTCAGGATGGAGTTCTGTGCCGTAAATGGGAAAATGTTAGGGGAGACAGCTGTCATTTGCAAATGGTTGTCCCTAAAGCTAAAGTACCGGATGTTCTACAGCTCTACCATAATGATTGATCCGGAGGCCATCTGAGAGTTAAACAAACTCTACTGAAGATCCGAGAACGGTTTTATTGGGTTCACTGTCGAAACGATGTCGAGGACTGGTGTCGCAAATGTACAAGTTGTGCGGCTGTAAAAGGACCTCAGACTCGTAGTAGAGGTGCATTGAAGTTGTACAATGTTAGTGCACCATGGGAGAGAATAGCCGTTGACGTGGCGGGGCCGTTTCCGGAGAGTGAAAGTGATAAACTAGTTCATGAAGTCTTCTGTCGTTTTGGAGTACCTTTAGAGATTCACAGCGATCAAGGAAGGAATTTTGAGTCTCAAATATTCCAGGAAACTTGCCGAGTTATGGGTACTCATAAAACAAGAACAACTTCTTATCACCCGCAATCTGATGGAATGGTGGAACGATTTAATCAGACATTGGAGAGGTACCTAGCAAAAGTTGTAGACAATCGGCAACGAGATTGGGACAAGCACATACAACCGTTTTTGTTGTCATATCGAAGTTCTGTTCACGAAAGTACAGCAGTGACACCAGCTTTCGCAAACTTTGGAAGAGAATTACGGCTGCCTGCAGACCTGATCACCGGGATACCACCTGATGCCCCACGCAGTATAACCGATTATGCAAATGACTTGCGAACAAAATCGGTGAGCTGATGACATTTATGAGCACGTCAGACAATCGGGCCAGCAAATGTCTGAGAAAATGAAAACCCGGTACGACCGCAAAATGAACAATAAAGGGTTCAACGAAGGTCATCCGTCATTAGTGTGGTTGCACAATCCAGTCCGCAACAAAGGGAAATCTCCTAAGCTTCAAGCTAAATGGGACGGCCCGTACCGGATTGTAACCAGGATCAACGATGTGACCTACCGGATACAGAAAGGCGCAAGAGGGACTCCTAAGATCGTCCATGTGGATCGCTTGGCGCGTTATTATGGGACCGATAATGCTCGGGACGAGCATGTCTTAGGAGGGGGCAGTGTTGCGTGAATAAGTCAACGGCATACACTAGCGCCATCTAGTGTCAGGAACGAGAGCGAGGGGAGCTTTGCAGAAAATGACATCACAAATCTTTCAACCGATAGCGCTATCCGAAGAACTAAGTTTCTAGAAAATCTACATTCGAACACTCGTCCCTTTGCGCGCATTTACTTGAATATTCCGGATGCTTCATTGCTAATTTGTATATATAGGCGCTGCAGGATGCGATCGAGGCACTATTGGATTTAGCGAGACAAGCGAAGCTTCGGAGCGGAATAAAGTGAATTAGTGTCTTTAATTATTAGTGTTTTAAGTTTTAATTTGTGTAAAGTAAATTAAAGTGTTAATTTAGTTAATTTTATCGGCAATTTTTATTGTCACGAACCTCAAGCTCGTAACAATATGTCTGTTTCTCAACACGAGCAGCACAATTATATATTATGTTGATTTGTCCTGGTAAAGTTTAAAAGCTAATTCGGAATTATATTTTTAAGCTTTTCAGCACGCTTTATTACGAATATTTCTCATTTCTATAAGAGTGTTGATCATCCATGGAGATGGGGATTTTTAAATTTACGTGTACATACCGGTGCAAAAGTATTTATTAGGTCTATAAATAAAATAAGAAAATTGAATAAGTTAACCATATCATTAAGGTCATTATACTCCAGTATGAGTTCCCAAGAATTGAATGCAGATGCTTTCTTAATATATTCGGCATTATCTGTCAGTGGTCTGTACTGCACGGTACGGGGTTTTATGTTAGGAACACTAATAGGAAATGTCGCTAATACTAGTTCATGATCACTTAAGTTATCATTACATACAGCATCTACTGATATGGGCTGCAGATTAACTCTAGTAAATATGACATCAATAATTGTCTAAGTATGCGGCGTTATACGAGTCGGTAAATTAACAATTTGATGTAGATTGTAGAAGTTAGTGAGAAAAGTTAGAAGATATTGTAGTCAGCGGATTAGCCTCGCAACACAGCGAGGCAACTCAGCCAGTCCTCTGGGCATACTACCAATAGACGGCGGCTACTTAGCAAGTATTTTTTTACTTAAGTTAAGATTTTTATACTCTATATTTTTTAAAACTCTATATTCTTTTCATTTGTTTATTAAGTTAATTAATTATTTTTAGTTTTATTCAAATGCAGTAGGATGATTTGTTTTTATTATTTTTTGGAAATTATGTATTATTTTATATTTTTCATAAGTTAGTCATAAAATGTATTCTAGCAAAAATGGATTTTATGTATTCATTTATATTATAATAACCCCCTTTTGTACAATTTTTCTTTAATAAAACATCTGAAATTAAAGTTGGTATTTATGTGAAAAAATATTGGATTTGTGGTAATCAAAGTAATAAGCAAGCAAATAATTAGGGATAAACTCGTGATGCAATATACCTATCCATTATTTTGCTGCCCGCAGCAATTATTATCAGAATAAAATATGATGTCTTTTTCAGGTTGTTCATAACTAAGTTCTTCCAAAAACGTAGCAACAAGTTTTGCAAGACCTTCATTCCAGAAAAACCATAATGTTTCATCATCGCTCATATTCGAAACCTTAAACAAAAATAAACAATTAATCCAGTGCAAAAATGACGTTTGTTATAAAGATTAAGTTAATATTTAAAAATATATCAGCACCAACCGTGAAATTGTTGCAGTTAACTTTGACTTATAAAAGAAAGCTGACGATTGGTCTATAAAACATGATAAGACTACCTGTAGCTCGAATATGGCTACTATCTTATTTGAATCTATCTGTATACTTTGTCCGATATCCTTTTCAAGTTGCAATCGGGCCAGACTTTTTTTTCAAGATGTAATGTATGCTTGGTCCTTTATCGACAGCATTTTTGCATGCTTCGCATTCATGGCACTGGTCTTTAAATTCGATTGTAAGCGTCGTAATTGACAACAAGTCTCCCAGCTTCTTGTATGAGTCTTTGATGGCTGCGATGGAGCCCAGCTATAGTCAAATTTTCATGTATGTACTCTCTGGTTGTATTCGTTCTTAAGTAATGACTCTCCGTTCGTGGGACCGAATTTATGTGATCATGAACTGATTGTATATCTTCATCAGTAAGTTTACAATGGTTTCCGTGTTTTCCACGTTTATACATAGAACTCACACTCAAACCATGTTCATATACTGTCGATTATATTTCGTAAAGTTTTTTCATCAATATCCAATGAGTTCAACAAAAATGTCCTGAAAACCATAATTTCTTTTCCATCTATTATCAAATAGAAGTGATGAGAATGTGATTCTACGCGTTTCAGGTTGAATTTGTTTCACATATGATGCAAGAAAATCTATTTGTATTTGATGTGTTCCCAGTTCCCAGTAGGATTTAAAAATAATGTTCCTCTTTTCAGAACAAACATTAATAAAACACGATACATTTGTTAGTGCAATGAGGAAGAATTAGAAGGAAGAAGAAGAAGATTTTGCTGCTACAAGTTTTCCTCTCTTGGTTATTAACTCTAGTCCACAGTTCTTTAAGCACTTCGATGTAACTTGTTTTAATTATTTATTCATAATTTTTTGACGTTTTCTAGGCCGTTTTTACTACATTGCACAACATAGTCCATTCATAATTTTCCAAGTAAACCGTCTTGTAAACAGCCTGAGAAGAACTGGTGTTGGAACTAGAAGAATTGGTCAAGTTTCTAGGTTGGGAAGAACTAGTGTTGCGTTCAATATCTCTCGCACGACATGGAGGTTTATATTCTGAACCTTCCGGTAGTGAAAAATCTCCATTATTTGAGGAATCAGAAGCTTTATTACCTTAATAATAGAAATAGTTATTTAATTCGTGATATTGAATAGCACGTAAAACAATATTACCTTCTGATTGATTCATTTATCAATGTTGTAGTTTATCAATTAATATAAATAAAATACTACTAGATTAACATTCGTTTCGCATTCATACCTAAGGTTGTATTTAAATTAATTTATTAATAATTGATTATTCGTCATTTATATTGTGTAAATGTTTGGTGAAAATATTAACAATATCAAATAAATAAATAGAACTCTGTCAAATATTTAAAATTGGTTTATAATTTATCATTAAAATATTCATTCAAATTATAATAGGTTTTTACAATGTGCATTTTCTTAAGTACTATTTCAAATTTACGGCACTGGAAGGCTTATATCGTATTAGATAAATGGTTGTAAACCCTTAATAGCCACGTAGTAGGGACCATTTTTAAATAATGTGCTATGTGTGGCAGGAGCAACCTGATTATAACTATGGCGTGCGCCGTATCGACTGGGTCTATCTCCAATTCGTTAGAAATAATGAAGATTTTTCCTTACAAAGCTGCATAATTCAAAAATGTACATGTCCTGAAAGGCTGCGGTAAATCCTCCATGATACGGCATAAACTAATTTCTAGCTGTAGCCCGTAAACATACTAAAAATGTGGAGGATTACAATTACGAGTATAAAAACTTTTCTTTTATTTTGTCATAATATTTTAAAAAGTGTTTTGGATTATTGACCCTTCAAAAAAAGTTAATGAATTGCGGTGACAGCGTGGCAATAAAATAAAAATTTAAATTACTCCAATAATTTTTAAATTTTAAAACAAATAAGAAAATTTTTATCCTTCGGTAAGCAAACAACCCGTTTTATTTAGTGGGTAACATCAACATTGAAAACCAATTTTAAGAAAAAATTTCTTCCTAGATACTTTTTAATATAAGTTGAAATTTAAATTGTAAACGTATTAGAAACGCCTTCAAAGCGTTAGGGTACGCTCGCGAAATTTTATAGTATAGAATTGAAAATGCTTTAAATACCTCGGTTGGCAGCCAATAACTGAAGTTTAGCGAATAGTTGAATAAGCAATAAAATCACTTTTCAATATGAACTTACACATTCTCTGCTTATAAAAATAATTAATCTTGAAATGATGTTTAACTTGCAAAATTTTATCAAAGACCAGTCTATATCGGGTTTAAATATCCATAACACCTATTTTCCTTTTGGAAAAAGGAAATTACTAGAGCAAACAGCTTAGAGGCTAAGATCTCGCTCTAAAATTCACAGTACACGAGTAACCCGGGATCCGTCCCTGCCAGCACCTTTGAAATTTTTAATTATAAAATTTCCTTCACCGCCGGGCACATAGCAAATTTACGAAATTTACTTTGTGCCCGGCGGTGAAGAAAAACATCGTTACGAAAACTGCATGTGTGATAAATTAAAAAATATAAATATTTCTAAACTTCATTTGAAGCCACCAACATGCATTGGGACAGCGCGATGAACATTTCCTCACCGTAAAATCCAAAAAGAAGAGGGGGCCACAGGAATGTCCCACTTCTGCCTTTTATTGAGTACGTCATAGAACATACTCCGGTTACCGATGGGTTCTTTCCCATTTTAAGCTATGACAAATATTACTACATTACTTTTAAAAATTACAAAAAGGAAAAGGATAACAGTTTTTTTTAGTCGTCTCTTCTCTGGAAGAGGAACTTCATTTCGAAACAATAGCACATTTAGTAGGTTTAAAACATGACATTTGATAAACAAAATTTATTTTCTTACATCGAAGAAATAAAGATATACTTCATTTTATCTTATTTTTTAGGGCTACCCCATTGATTGCATCATAGGGAATATGTTTTCTGTAGTTGTGGATAGTAAGGCATATCTTTGATATTCATTCGTCATTATAACCGTCGAGCTCGTGCAAATAATGAGAGCACAAAATAAATAAAGTAGACAGCAACACTCAAAATTATAATTAACAATTTCATTGGTGTCCGCGGGGATCCAAACCTGGAGTAGGTAAACAAAGGGAAGTTGAAATAAACATTCGATGTTGATAGAATCAGGCGTTACTTTGCGGACATCCATTATAATAAAAAATTATTACTTTGCAACCTTCCACTAACTAAATACAATGATGTGTCTTACCTGGATTGAAGAGCACGAGGCATCCTCAGATGATGTAAGTAAACTCTACGGCGACTGACCACTAAGACTGATCTTAGCGGTCAGTCTCCGTAGAGTCTACACGCATGCATCATCCATACAGGATACCCCGTGTAGAGGCGAAACACGTGTCGTATTTTCGTCAATGGTGTGTCTTACCCGGAATAGTGGTGTTGGAAGTAGTGGTGCCGGGACTAGTGGTGTTGGGAATAGTGGTGCTGGGACTAGTGGTGACGGAGTTAGTGCATGCAATTGAGGGAGGGCGGGAGGTGCTCTTCAATCCAGGTAAGACACATCATAGTATTTAGTTAGCGGAAGGTTGCAAAGTAATAATTTTTTTTATTAACATTCGATGTTTCGAAATGTAAAATTTATCTCGGTAGTATACCTACTAGAAATGAAAATCCACGCCATTTTAATAAACAAAACAAACAACGAAATGCACTTAAATCAAAAACTAAAACAAATCTAAAACTTTCATACAACTGGCTGGTTTGGATAGTTTGAAAATAGAACGCTGAAACTGAAATTGAATTCTAGTTAAAATTTCATAGAACGGCAGACTGAAAACGAGTTCCTGTTCAGTTCGTGGAAAATTCAGTTTGATCCCCAGTTACAGTAATGTCAATACACAGATGTATTCTTTGATCATTATATTTGATCAAGCTGTAGAGTAGCGTGGCGGACATTTTTTTTATAAATTAGTTACCGAAGCCTATCGAAATTCCACTTCCGAATATATGTCACCTATAAAGATCGCCTAGTAGAGTGGATATTTAGCATATTTGCCACGCTAAGCAGTCGGGTTAACAATGGCTGTTTATTATTTTTTAGTTTTTATTAGAAATACGCTACTGCCCATCTGTTCTCTTCTGTTAGCTTTTACGGCACCCACGGGACGTTGTGGGGAGGTTTTTATAAATTGGTGACGATATAAATTAGTATTAACGTTTATATCGTCAAAAAAAAAGTAAATAAACAAAAAGTAATTAAAATTCAAAATATTTATTGTAAGTTATAATTGTTATATTTGACGTTAATTTAAAATATGATGTAGTTATCTTACAACCTAACACCCTTTTAGGGCATTACAATAAATAGGTCTGTGACTCACATAACGATATTGGACATAGTTATTAGTTATAAATAAACAGTTATTAATCAAAATTATAAAAAATAAATAATAATAAAATAAAGAATACATAATATGTAATTAGATTTATTGAAGTGTAGTTTAATTTTGTACATATTCTTCCAAATTGTAAAAATGGCTTTTCAGCTCAATTTCAACAAAAAAATCATCAAATAATAATTATATAATATAACTAATTATCATCATTGTTTTATAATATAAATGTTTATTGTTTTTAATTACAATAATTTTTAGCCAATTAGTAAAAAAATTAATTGCTTTTCTTGTGTTTTATAGTTTTAGTTACGTAAGGTATTTTGTTCTTTGTTTTGAAAAAGAAAGAAATTTATATGAAGGCTATAACACAATACAGCATAACAATGGAATGAAAAGCAATCTTTATTCATCTTTCACCTATAAGTAGATAATTCTTCTGTCTGTATGTGATTGAACTCCTTCTAAACAGTTAGACCGATTTTGATGAAATTTTACGTGTGTTAGGTTGATTCAAGAATGATTTAGATTCACAATTGGACTGGACGGGTCGCTATTCTTTAGCCTACCTCTAGGTTGAGAAAGCATTGTTTTCACAATTGGTGGTGAGTTACAGTATGTTCACCAGCTCATCATAATCATACTGCAACAGTGTTACTGACATACAGTTATCCTGCAATAGATGATAAGTTTACTTTTTAGGGCAGGGTATTCTCCGCAAAGTCTCCCACGAATGGAAATACAGGTGAGCCCATCAAAACACCATTTACTTGTTTGTAAAACTCTTCCTTCCACAATCGATATCCAGATGGTAGGCAATGTCTAATTAGTACTGCATATTTTGCTAGCATGTTATTTTCCTCTAGTTTTCTAGATATAATTGAGATGCAGTCTTCAACAGGTTAGGCATGTAAATAGAGACTGAAGACCTAAGTCTTTACCTCACTGACAAAATGGTATGAATCCTTAGTATGTGCTGGAAAGCACCCGAAACGTAATTTAAAAATCAATTAAATTAAACTCGATAAAATCCGTAAAAGTAGTTTTAATCAATGTTTTAATTCCTGTGTACAAAGTTAAAATTAAAATACCCACAGTAAAATTGATGTTATCATTTAACCTATAAGAGTATTTTAACGTATAACTTTTTATTTTTTAGATTCAATGAAGACTACCACAGCAGACAATCGTTTGACGTACTATTAAACTGCTGCCACCTTTATTATACTCTATTCCAATTAAGAAGTACCTTTTGACACTTCTTAGAACGTAACTCTTCACGTTTCGCATAATTTGAAATAATAATCATTTTTGTTCATGGTCGTAAATCATCATTTAAAAATACACAATCAATCTAAATCATTATACAATTAATTGACACACACAATCAACATCTTGTTTTTAGACATCGTGCTCAAAGTAATTAAAACTTTAAAAGATAATAATATTTTACTGCTGTTTTGCGTTTACTAAAACGTGACGTGATTAAAATAATCGTATAAAATCGATTATAGCCAGATTCTTTTCGCGATTGAAAATCTGTCAACACTGCGTCCATCACGTGATCATGACCGCCATTTTGTTTGTCTCTTCTCAGTGCGAGTGCAGAATCCTTGTATACGATACGCGTGTTCATTGATTTTGTGTTGTGTTTTTATTTCGTTCTTGTTATTGTAGTTATAACTGTTTGATAATTCTTTCGTTGTTATTCAGTTTTGACTGTTATTTGATTTGGTTTTTTTTTTGTATTTATAAACACTATGGCCGAAACTGAGACCACTAAAAGAACAGTGATGCGCAGTCAAACGCGAGAGTTTGTAGTACGCCTACAAGATTACTTTGAAAGAGAGTATCAGAATGGTGGTCCATTGTTGCCACTTTCGCAAGTGACTAACCGAGTAAGCGCAGCTTTTGGACGAAAAATTGTTTCCCGAATTTTTAACACTAAAATGTCACAAGACGTCAATTCACACGTATAAATGTCAACACGAGATGTGTTTTGACGTTACAAACGATTCAAAAATTGCATGCGAAATTTTGGAAACGATTCCAAAATTTCGCATGCAAATTATTTAGAAAATTCCAAATTGCACGATATTTACAAATAAATATGTATTAAAATCCGTCTGTCAACACAGCGAATCGGATTTGTAGTAGTAATTAACTGATAATACGACGTAATTGCTTGTATGTGTGCTCCCGGCGACTCCGAACCTCGGTACAAAATAAGGTTGACACCCATTCTATTGTGTATTACAGTATTCTATGGTACAAAGTGTCAAAATAAAGTCTTATTTCCTTTAGCATTATTTATAAAAACATTTTTATTGCTTTTTGCAAGTTTTACTAAATTGTATTCGTTGTTAAATTATTGCAGAGCATCTTAACATTTTCCTCCTCATTGATAAACATTTTTAAGCGTGCATATAGAGTATAATTACCAAAAACAACGTACAATACTTTTTTATAAAGTACGGGTGATTCTATTTTTACGACTACGCTGACATCGTCTATCTTCTTAATAAAAACCATAACAAGGATAGCAGCAACAATGACAATTCCACTTCCATGACAGCAGGCGTGTTTCCTCTATAAGAGCCGGAGTCAAACTGTGTCTACATACGATGAAACCACATCACAACTACTAGCTGCAACGCAACCACATCGACATTTTGTCGCATAACCACAACACAACTCCAAAAAGCTGCAGCGACACCATTCCACGTTTGTTTGACCACATTTTGTCGCTGCGATGTTGTGTGGCTGTGGTAAGTGTGGAACGAACCTTAGGTCTCTAGAGCGCCACAAAGGAACAAACATACATACATTAATTATAGGTTGGTATACATATATAGGCTGAACATAATATGTTGGCTGAAACACATTACCCTCTTTGCGTCGCGCAATCGGCTAACAATTAACGCTACTATGATGCGATAAATGGAAGAGGTTTGTGTTCAGCTGAGAACTTTCGATAGACTGTAAGACAAAAACAAAAGTACAGAAACTATGTCATGAACATACGAGAATGAAGATAATACATTTCCACATACTTTGTGTTCTTGTGTTTTCGTCGATATCCAGCCTTTCAACGTAAAGCAGATATGCAGCACATTACAATCGTAGAAAATTTTGTCGATTGTTTGTTTTCAAATAGTAATTTTGCTTTGCATTATTCTTCTGGAGAGTTTATTGTCGATATATTTGAATGGAATCCATAATATTTCCCGTTTCATTTTGAAGTTCCAAAGACCACTCAATATTTTTCGATATTGGAGTTAATGAGTACGAGAGAGAAAATGAGGGTTCATATTGTACTTATATCTTTTTTTTTTTTTAAAAAATAAGGACGACAAAAGAGCACACAAGTTTTCTTCCTTACACAACTTCCTTGTGGAATCGACTACCACCAGAGATTTTTCCGGACCGATAAGACTTAGGAACCTTCAAGAAAAGATCCCACTCCTTTTTAAAAGACCGGCAACGAATCTGCAATCCCCCTGGTGTTGCAGTTGTTCATGGGTGGCGCTAATCACTTATCATCAAGTAAACCGTACGCTCGTTTTCCCCCTCTCCTATAAAAAAAAACACAGTCCACCTGATGGTAAGTGGTTACTTTGCCCAATAGACATCTACATCTATCTTCGATTACAAATTAAAATGAAGATGCGTTTTCATCCGTGAGGACTAAGATGAAATGCCTTTCTAGTAAGAAGGATCTTTGGTTCTCTGGACTCACCATACGAAACACAGCATCATTGAGATACTATTTTACGCTAGTATTTCGTGAGAAAGTGGTCCTTCCCGGTCGATCTGACCCATTCCTGCTACCACGTAGAGTAAAATCTTCCGCAGAATTGAAACTATATAAAATAAGAAGTCGGCGAAAAATTAATAACCGACGGTGAAGAAAAGTTCTCGGGTGCCTCATACCGGTAAGTTAATTATAGAGCGGCTCCCTACTAAACGGAAAGAGATGCTGGAGGTCGACTGATGCTCATGACTCAGGACCGTGCTTTGTGGCGTTCTTGGGAAACCCTATGTTCAGCATTGGACTTGAGAAAGGCTGTTATCATGTTATGTTGAAAATTGTACTCATTTTCCCGGGTTTTTGAATATAATTAAAAATTTGTGATGTCCGTATTTTGTGGCACCAATCCTCTTAAAAACTGACTTCCAGCTGACAAATTGGTACTTAAGTACCCGCAATAAGTACCTATTTTGCAGGTACCTTACTATCTATTTGTTCGCTAGAAAGCATTTGCATTCACTCATTTATACGTGGTAGAACCATGCTGCAGTTATATAGTAGTACAGATGTAGCACGAATGGGTCGGCTCGGCAGGGGAAGGATCATGCTCTCACAGAATACCAGCGTAAAATAGCAGCTTAATGCTGCTGTGTTTCGTATTGTGAGTGTAGAGAACCGGAGACCTTTTTTACTGAAAACGAGGCATTCCATCTTAGTCCTCACGGGTGACACCGCATTTGCATTTTGATTTGTAATCGGGTATTGGAGTATTGATGTCTATGGGCCGCAGCAACCACTTACCATCAGGTGGACTGTGTGCTCGTCTGTCATCCTATCCTATAGAAAGAAGCCTTTCTCAAAACCACTGCTGAATATCAGCCACCTCCAAGGAATACCACAAGGCAAATATTTAATGGCTAAAACTGTGATTCAACCAGAATTCGTAAAAAAGGGAAAAATTTGAGACTATAATACACTTCCATAATTATTTATCCCTCCATCACTCCATTAATCCATCGTGAGATTTAGGCTACAGAGCGTAACAAAGTAACAGACATACACTTTAAACAAAATGACCCTTCTTCTGGAGCAGTCAGGTAATTAGATCCGCCTTGTCTCACTTTAAAAAAAAAATTCCGAATATACTAGTGAAAATATTTAATAAAAATTTTTTAGACACAATTTTTACATTGATTAAAAAAGAGTTGTTGGTTACAATTCCTGCTTTGTACGTATGATATTTAATTTACATGCAAATTATATAATAGTACCCTTTAATAATAATAATAAATGTATTCATAAGAAATATGATACAAAGATGTTCGTATAAAATAATAATATATCACATATTTCACCAATTTTGGTATATGAAAACATATGGTTAGAATACACATTATTTAAGTAAAATGAAACGTTTACAATTTTCATATTATCATCCGTTAAAACACGATCAAAGAAGAAAAAGCGTTTAACAGTAAATAGAAAGGTTCTTTTATTTTTAGCAATTCATTTACCGAATAAAATTATTTTTCCAAAAGCCAATTCAATAAATTACGTCTAAATCGATTATAATCCAATTGCCTTATTTCATTTGGGATTTTGTTCTGTTTCAGAAGCATCATGATGCTATTTTACGCTGTAAGGCCGTAGATTTTGAACCTAGCTCACAACAGTAACTCCTTACTATTGGACTGGTAATAAGTAAAGAACAAGAGTAAACAAATAAAATTATACGTTAAGTACCAAACTACCAACCATCACATATTTGAAATACATGTCACGATTAGACTCTGCTTTATATAGCTTATCTTTAAGCAATATCGCAGTTTTATTTTATTTCGACCATTTGTTACAGAGAAATAGCAATTTTCTCGGTAATCTTCTTTCTCTCTCTCTCTCTCTCTCTCTCTCTAATCTTTAGCTGGATGTTGGAAAATAGCGGTTCACTGACTGGGAACACGAAAAACTATTTTCATTGTTCATCTATCTGCGTTTATAAGTAGGAAATTATTCTTCGAAGTATATTTCTTTGTTTTATCGTTGCTAATAAATAACCTTCTATATATAAAAATCAATTGCTGTCAATTAGTCTTGCTAAAACTCTTTTAAAGATTTTGATGACTTTTTTGTATATCTTTGAATGGTCTAGAATCACGAGGTGGCGCTGTTATCGAGATCCAAAAATCACCTGTGTGAAGCCGGAGTGAATCTCTTTTAACTAATAAAAGTTATAAAAAAAACTTTATTTAAAGTATTGCCAGTTCGTTTTAAAACACAAAGCTGCTAAAGGTGAATTGTTTTTATTTTATAGCATTGGGTGAAAAACGAGCACACAGTCCATCTGATGGTACGTGGATGCTGTGGCCCATAGATATCCACATTTATCTTCAATTAAGAATCAAAACCCCTGAGGACTAAGATGGAATGCCTCGATTCCAGAAAAAAGGGTCTCCGGTTCTCTACTCTAAGCATACAAAACACAACAGCATTACGCTATTTGACGCTGGTATTCTGTGAGAGCGTGGTCCTGCCCCGTTCGAGCCAACCTAATCGTGCTACAATTAATTCATTATTCTACAATTATTAATTACAATTAATTCTAACACGTAAAATTTGTTTATTTGGCGTGTGGTGACAGCGTAGGAGAATCTATCACCCCATGTCATCCCGTGAGTGTCTTGTGTGTCGGTGACAATGGGAAATGCCAGAGATTTTAATTAAATATAGAATGAAGGTGACAAATGAGCACAGAGTCCACCTATTACTAAGCTTGTGGAGCTGTGACCTATAGACATTATTTTTTATTAGTATATTATATACATATTATTTTTATTATTATAGATTAAATGCAAATTATGCGTTGTCATCCCTGAAGACTTAGACGGAATGCCTCGTTCCCAGTAAAAAGGATCTCCGGTTCTCTACACTCGCCATACTCTCTACCGAGTTGTCTTCCGAGTTGTATGGGAGCTCGCATTATCGTGATGTAAGATGATGCGACGTTTCGGGTTTTTTTATCGGAGTTCGATTATCATTTCTGGCAAACAAACCATGATATCTCTCTATACCCAGCGGTAACCGTACTGCGTTCCTGTAAATAAATTGTAGCAACATGTATCTTTTTCGAGACAAACGTAGCGACCATTTTCTTTGACACGCTGCGGGAGCGAACCACTTTCGCTGGTTTGACCTCGTCTTCGAAGACCCAAACTGCTGTCTGATGTTTTCTTTCAGGTTCGTGTGAATAAATCATCCAGGTGTGCTCGATGCGTTAAAGCTGCGGGTGCCTAATATTTACGTTTGTTCTAGTCGTCGTCCCCCATTACTCCTCGTGCCTGCTGCTAGGACGAAGTTGCTTCAGAATGCACCATTGTCACGTGCTATACACTATGTTAATATCATCTCACAGGATATTGACATATTTGCATGTAGTGAGACGAAATTCATAATTGCAGCATACAAATGCGTTGAAAATTGTAATGTCTTTAATTAGTATTTTATTTTACCATCAACTTGATAGATTTATTTTTATATATATTTATCATTATTTATTAGTCAGTAGTTTTCTTATGTTTAGGTTAGTTATAGCATCGCAATGGTTTTATAACTGTAATGATGTTATAATTGTGTAATAAGTAATAAATAAGTAAATAAATGATTCGTCACCTGAGACCATAATATTATAAACGGTATTTGACTTCCCTCCGTTGAAGCGTTGCAGAGTATTCCGGCACCAATCTACACGAGCCGCCTTTTGCTCTTCAGACAAATTGTAGTGAACCCAGCGGGAAAATAGCTTTCTTACACACAGCTCATTATGTAATATCGACTAAATTTCAGTCATTCCGATACTGATAACAGCCCGAATGTGCTCGTATGTCACATGACGGTCATCCATAGATTACTGCGTATATACTAGAGACGGTCATCTAATATAATAGCTCGCATAGTTTTTGTTTTTAAACATTTTTTTAATTGTTTAAATGTCATTAAGATTCTAAGAGGCTAGTATTCAAATTCTAAAAAAGGTTTTGTTGTAACTCAATCCGAAATATTCTATTCCCGATCGTTTCAGTGTGCCCCTCGTAGACATGTCTGTTGGGATTGTGTGTGGCTTGTCATAATATCGTAATCCTCCCAAGTTCGAATTTATGGTCGGACCAAAAACCATTTATTGACTTATTGTGTCAATATATTCTCAGTAGCAGCTCGGAGTCAGGAAGTTGGCGTTGTTTTGTCCCAATGCATCAGGAAATACGTAAAGTCATTAGCAAATATGCATATTTCACATGATAATTCACATGAGGATTGTGATTGTGTATCCAAGGGGACGTGGCCATTTCCATCGTGTTTTTGCAAACTGTTTATAGCAAACACAAGTGCACTCTTATTCCCTAACTCTCAAAATCTGGGACGACATCCCAATATGAAACACCGCCAATTTTTTACTTGGGGCGGCTACTGAGGATTTCACGATAGAAAAATAAGTAGTTGGATGTGGATCAAAGATGGGAAAAAATTCCATCGCTCCACCTGTGGATCATTGTGAGCACAAGTGAACGACTCTTTGTATGGCTGAATTATAATTATATATAGCCATAAATACATATATATATATGGCTACATCCGCCCTTGTATTGTTCATTTTTTTTAACTACGCCAGTGCTTGGTTACTATCCCATATCTATCCATATCTACTATCCCCTGATATGTGATGCAGCTGAAGAAGACTAAGCGCACTGACTTACCTTGAGAAAAGCCTATACACCTTCATCTTGAAGACACTCACATTATAATAACTTGAAAAGCTGGCAAATTGCTACACTCTTTTGTAATAGAGAAAATTAAATCCTTTTTTTTGAAAATTTAAATTGCAAATTAAGTGCTGATTTACCACGTGCTCGAAGGTGAAGTAAAACATCGAAATGAAACCTGCATATCTTAGAAATAATAAAAAAAATCGAAGACGTGTAGTTCGCCAACACGCATTGCGGCAGCGCGGTGAGCTCTTCCTTGGACTAAAACCCTGTCAGAAATGAGGGAAGGCCTGTGCCCAACAGTGGGAAATATATAGGCTGTAACTTTTAACTTTTTGTGATGGTGGATTAAATACGTCGACATAATACGAGTGTACCACCATAGAGTAACAAGCCATAAAATAAGTTGAAATAAACAATATATAATTACGCACGAGGCAGGGTTTGTTATTGCGGAGTAATTTTATCTGTTTAGTACCAACGGCAACGTTTCACGTATAAATTTAACAGAACTCTTAGCAAAGCAAACAAAACTTAGCAAACATTTTGCGGCACAAAAGCTGGAGTCTTGCTACGCTACATCATTAAAACTTTTTTAACTATTAATGCGCTTCATATGGGGTGCAAAGGAGAGACTGGAAACTCAAAATTCATGGGTTCAAACTCGCCATTCGACTGTCATGAACCACGCCTAGCACAAACATTTTTGCTTAGTAAGAGTTATTAATGAAATAATTAGTAGTATAACCAGTTTTCTTTTTAACCGATTTCAAAAAACGAGGAGGTTTTATATTCTACACATATGTTTTATGTATGTTCACTGATTACTGGGAAACGGTTCAACTGATTTTTTTATATAAAAGATGCGGCTCATCTGAGGTGATGAACAACAGCAACACCATAATATTTTCAGGTACGTTGCCAACCTAGTTGTACTTGCAATCCTTGAAGAAGAGATGTGACTCTTTAATCTCATTTTCATATAGAAAATACTTACTTGACATAGAAAACTCACTCCCTGAGAATCCCAAACTATTCTGGTTGTTCATGAAGCACAAAAAATCTAATAGTAGTAATTTCCCCTCTATAATGCACTTTGATGGCAAGACGGCTGACTCTGGAAAGGATATAGCTGATCTGTTAATAGAGAGTAAGCTCGTTTCATGAAGGTCCCTAAGTCGTATCAAGCCGGAAAGATTGTCGGTGGTAAGCGATTCAACAAAAGAAATCGTGCGATGAATTAAACTCCTAATAACAGTAGCAGTCGCGCAGTGGTGGACCGCCAAGCATCCAGATGCTGTGGATGTTAGGCATGTTAAGTTTTGTCAAGATTTGCGTTGGTGGAATTTAGCGGCTGAAATAATATAAATAATAATAATTGTTTATTTTAATAAAATGTACAAATAATTCCAATAAGTTAATTTAAAAATATAGTCTAAAATAGCAGGCACCTGAACTAGGATAAACCTGTATCTCAGGTGTATGTGCTAAAAAATACATTAACAAATAATTTCTATTCCTTATATAAAACTAATATAATAATTAATTAGGGTTATTTCAGTAAAATATATTTTTACTTATGATATTAATTAACTTCAAACAATCAGCAACTTCTCCGTATCATCGTATGACAAATTTTGTAACCATGTTCGAATTACATTTTTACACTCTGCCATTTTTAATGGATATATGTATAAAATTGCATTGACTTGATTATACAGAAAAAGGCCAAGGAACGTAAAAAATCTATGCATGAAAGAATGCCTTATTCTAATGTTAGTTTCAATTACTTTATCTTTGCGTCTTTTATCAGTGGACCTCTCTTCCGTAGGGCAATTTTAAGTGCTGTTTTAGTAACGTATTCATAACGAATCACTGGCGCATTGAGAGGACATTATAGGATTTATATAAGAGATGGGACGGAAATAGAATAGGGCGGAATGATGCAACTTTTAATACAGCTCTTTGAGGGCGTTCCAGTGGTAGCAATGTAGTTTTAGCTGCTCCTCCCCATGAGGTTATACAACAGGTGAGAATTGACTGACATAATGCGAAATATACTTATTTTATTACCCTAATACCAGCAAAAGAACAAATCGTTCTAAAAACAAACATTAGTTTACGGTCTCTATTGCATAGGTGGTTTATGTGGTTTTTAAATGTAAACGTAGAATCTGTAATTATTCCAAGGTACTTTTAGTTATAATTTTTAAATATTAGTAATAGTTTTTGTGTTAGAAATAACTGGGCAGTTACAAATGAAATGAATCCGACCAATTCTTCTGAGCACTCCACGTGGCCAATTCGAGAGAAAAAAGAATTTAATTACGTTTCTTTTAAAAAATTATTAACATTTAAGAAAAATTGCACCCCGATGTGTGGAAAAGCTACATTCTAGTTGAAACCTTGAACACAACACTCGAAATTTTTACAACATCTTCGACAAAGTGTATCAAATAATTAAAGCTTTTATTTATTAATTAATTTTATTACTTACAGGAAACTACAGCTATAAAAAACAGTACTAGTAAAGATAACGTGGATAATTACTAGCCGATAAAGGTTTTCATCTACCGATATTCTTTTGTTAATTGAAGTTATAAAAGGAAAAAAAATATTTAATTACTCAATTTGTTAATGTTGGAAGATGTTGAAAGAGAAAAGAGGCGGTTACCCTTGCTATATATTTAATTAAATCATCTTAAATTTATTCTACGTTCATAAATTATCTTTTATCATTTATTTATTATTTTAATTATTTATTTGTCGTGTGGGCAACGCTACTAAAGGTTCCACGCTGACTGATTGCCAAAGAGCCTTAGATGCGTTTTTTACCATATGCTCTATGTAATGGTTGAAAATAAGATTTCTATTTAAAGTACCCCTAGATCACTTGTGTTTAGTATTTTCAGTAGCTCTTTTTTTAAAACTTATTCAAAATTAAAGTCTCATTTATTTTCTAAACAATATGATTCAAAACGTGCTACAACCTTTTAAAGGGTAAGCAATATTCGATAGCTAACTATTTTAAAGATTTTCATATCTCTAAACATAGAATTATTGAGAGTGAACAACAGGATGCTGTAATATATATTTTTTATAATATAATAAAATAATAATATAGATTTTGAAGAACCAGGGCACTAACAGGAATCTGTGATGAATTCCGAAAGGTTTTGTAATCCACGAAGAAGAAAAGCCGATCAATGCTACTGCCTAGGATTGATTTTCATTATGAGATGAAAACCATCTATACAAACCACCACGGATTCCTATCAATTATAGCATATGAAATAAAATAGGTAATTTAATCCTCATTAAATTACCCATATATACTTTAAAGTATAGTTAGTGCTATGTATAAGCCATAAGCACACCTTGCAATGAAGATTGGAGGAATTCCATCCCTTTAATACAACGTCTAGTGTCTTTAGAAACTTGATTATATATTTAATATTCATATCGATATTATTTTTTATGGACATGAAAGTTAGCAACTGGCATAGAGTAAAGAATTATGAGTGGTAAAGCCACTGGTACTGTTTGTGGATAAGAAATTTACTAGAAAATAAAACGCAAAACACATACATCTTGAGGAGTATCAAGGACTTGTGCAGTCTGTCATAATAGATAAAAGCTTTTGGATTGTAGTTTGTTAATACTCCAACTTTATGTATGTTCTGTTTTATAAAATGGGGTTACAAACGAGCACACCGTCCACCTGATAGTAAAAGGATGCTGTAGCCCATAGATATCTTTATTTATTCTCGACTAAGAATCAAATTCTGATGCGTTGTCACCCTTGAGGACTAAGATGGAACGCCTCATTTCCAGTAAAAAGTATCTCCGGCTCCTGCTGTGTTTCGTATGGTGAGTGGAGAGAACCGGAGACCCTTATTAACGGAAACGAGGCACTCCATCTTAGCCCTCACGGGTGACAACGCATCGGCATTTTGATTTGTAATCGAGGATCGATGTAGATTTACATGGGCTACAGCAACCACTTACCATCAAGTGGACTGTGTAGGCGTTTGTCACCCTGTCCAATAAAAAATATATCAAATATAAAATTTAAGTGTCTGTCTGTAACAGCAAAATAACTGCATTTAATTTATCTTGAAGGGTTATCTGCATGGCATAATATCATGCATAACCATCCGCTAATCTTCGGAACAGCTGAACCATCTGCGATGAAACTTCGCGAAGAGATGGAAAATATGCTAGGAGTGATTTAAGCTATATTTTACACAAAAAGTTTGGACTTTTTTTTGTAAAATTAATAAAATAAAAAGAGTCGTTGATGATTATCTTAAATTCAAGTGATGACTTAAATGACACTAATAGATACGATCCAGGCGAAGCCGGGGCTGATCGCTGGTTTTAATAAAGTTGTACTAGACCACGAAGGAACACTGTTAATCTGTTAAAAGTTGTTAAATCGAGGAATATGCTTATCACTTAGGCTGTTAATAACGTCGTAGAAAAACATCAAGTCATCAAAGTAGTTGATCGAAAGAGCAGATAAGCAATCACGCCAACATATTTGATCAAGCTCTTTTTTCTATAAAATAAGGGTACAAATATGCACACAGTTAATCCGATGGTAAGTGGATGCTTTCTCGATTAAGGATCAAAATACAGATCCGTTCTCACCCCTGAGAACTAAGATGGAATGTCTCGTTTCCTGTGAAAATGGTCTCCGGTCACCTTACGAAACACAGCAAAATTAAGCTGCTATTTTACGCTGGTATTCTGTGAAAGGGTGGTCCTTCCCCTGTCTAGTCGACCCATTCGTGATACAACCATAATATACCTGCAGCGTGCCTCTACCACGTAAGAAAGCTCAAATCAACATAATCTCCGTACTATCAAAATGTAGATTAATATATACTTTAGATTTTGGCCCTAATAAATAGAGTATTCTGAGAAATTAGAAATAAAATAGATATAAATTATCAAATATATTGGGGAATTATTTAGCTTAAGCAACAGGTGCGAAGTTACAATAATTACATAAACAACGATTTTATAATCATGCCAATCTGATTAATATTTATGTTCCTGGTATATTTTATTACAATCCGTATAATAATCTCCACAAGGTACACAAATGAGCAAACTGAGTATACAATTTCGGTCACGCTGCGGGTAATTAAGATTTTTTTAAGTTAATGATAAATAATAATAAGTACGAACTTGGCTTTGATAAACATGATTGGGATTGCTGCTGCTCTGTTGCTACGTGAAAGCAGGACAAACAAACAAACAAACTGCTCTTTCGCATTCCCAATATTGATAAGGATGTAAAATAGAGTGAGGACTAAGGTATAATGCCTCGTTTCCAGTAAAAAGGGTCTCCGATTCTCTACACTCATCATACGAAACACAGCACCGTTAAGCTGCTATTTTACGCTGGTATTCTGTGAGAGCGTCCCCTGTCGATCTCACCCATTCGAGCTACAACTAAAGTCTGTTCAAAAAGTATAGCGAATTTTGAATTTCCGCGGGCTAGGTATATTTGATTTTCGTTTTTTTTTTTTGTAGCGTTATGTTGGTACTCATGTCCTTTACTTATGCTGACAAGATCGGCTATTTTGAATGTTTAGTAAATTTTTTACAGCTGTTTTGCTTGGATGTGTTTTGGCTCGTCTTCGATTTTTGGCTATTCCAAAAAATGGATTAAAGAATCTGTATTAAATTTTGTGTGAAAAACAAAATAAAGTGTGCGGACGCATTCCCAATGTTGACTGTGTGCTATGGTGAAGCTACTTTGAACCAAAGCAACGTTTATCGGTAGTACAAAATGTTCTCAGAGGGCCGAGAAGATGTGAACGACGAACGGCGTGCCGGACGCCCGAGCACGTCAACAACAGAGAATAACATTGATAAAGTGAAGAAAATATTATGGGTCAATTGTCAAACTACCGTTATAGAAGTTGCGGAGGACCTAAACATATCGATTGGCTCGTGCCATTCGATTTTAAGTAATGATTTGGGCATGAGTCGGGTCGCCGCGAAATTCGTTCAAAAATTACTCAATTTCGACCAAAAACATCATCGCGTTAACATTGCTCAGAAGATGTCGGATTCGGTCCGTGACGACCCAAATGTGCTCCAGAGGGTCATAATTGGTGACGAATCATGGATTTAGGGTTATAACGTGGAAACCAAAGCTCAATCATCCCAATGGAAGCTGCCGCATGAGCCAAGACCGAAAAAAGCGCGCCAAATGCGGTCGAACATGAAGGTTTTGCGCAGTTTTCTTCGATTATAGAGGAGTGGTGCATCATTATTTATTTACTATGTATATTATTTTATACATTATTTATTTTTGCCATAGGGTAGTACGGTCAATAAGGAGTATTACCTGCAAGTTATGCGTAATTTGCGCGTAGCAATCCGCCAGAAACGCCCGGATTTGTGTAAGATCAAAAACTGGCTTTTGCACTATGATAACGCCCCTGCTCACACATCGTTGCTTGTGTGCGAATATTTATCCAATAACAACACAGTAAAAGTCTCACAGCCACCGTATTCCCCAGACCTGGCCCCCTGTGACTTTTTCCTGTTCCTAAAACTGAAGAGGCCCATGAACGGACGACGCTACGCCACGATTGAGGAGATGAAGACGACATCGAAGGAGGAGCTGAAGGAGATTACGAAAAATTATTTTTTTAAGTGCTTCAAGGATTGTAAAAAACGTCGGCATAAGTGCATTATACCCGAGGGGGATTACTTTGAAGGAGACAAAATAGATATTCATGAGTAACTAAATACTTTTCGAAAAAATACAAAAGTCGCGATACTTTTTGAACAGACTGTGTATGAGGTACTGACAATATATTTTTATTTATTAATATTATAAAGTCTGTAGTCTAGTGGCGTGTAGTGGTAGTTTGTCGTGAAGCGACAATTAAAAACTAAAGAACCTAACCTAACAACGAAACAACCAAAAAGAAAATAATTTATTTAAAATTTGTAAAGATATTTACAGTTTCTTTTATAAAATGTAAAGCCACAATTAAAAACTATAGAACCTAACCTAACAACGAAACAACCAAAAAGAAAATAATTTATTTAAAATTTGTAAAGATATTTACAGTTTCTTTTATAAAATGTAAAGCCACAATTAAAAACTATAGAACCTAACCTAACAACGAAACAACCAAAAAAGAAAATAATTTATTTAAAATTTGTAAAGATATTTACAGCTTTTTTTATATAAAAAAAAGGTATGAGGGTGATGATGGGCTGTAGTGATGATAGTGAATTACAATTTTTTTTTTAAAAAATAAAAGTTAATAAAGATAAATGAGTACGGAAACAATGTATGTACAGGCTATGCCTGTGGTAGATGCACAGCGCCTAATCTAAGTACACGCAGCGCTTGAAGTAGGCACACACAGCGACCAGAATGAGCACACACAACACCCGGAGTAGACACACACAGCGCCTGGAGTAGACACGCAGCGTCTGGAGTAGGTCCACGCAGCGTCTGGAGTAGGTACACACAGCGTATTGAGCAGGTACACGCAGCACTTAAAGTAGGCACACACACACCGCTCGGAGTAAGCACACACAACGCCCGGAGTAGACACAAACAGCGCCCGGAGCGCCGGAGACACGCAGCGTCTGGAGTAGGAACACGCAGCGCTTGAGACAAGCACACACAGCGGCCGAAGATAGCGCGGGCACTAGTAGGTGGAGGCGTAGGCGTGGCTAGGCGACGACTTCAGGAGAAGGCAGAGGCTTGCAAGATCCCGAGGCAGTGCGGATAAAGCCTTTAAGAGATGCTTCTCGTATCAAAGCTGAAGTGAGAACCTCTATTCGCCGATTCTTCGGCTTTTATACTTTTTGACGGATCTGGGATAAGAACGAGAAATTATTTGAAATTATTTAAATTAAAAGCAAATTTTTGTAAATGGCCAAGAAGAAAAGAGTATTTTTGAAGTAAAAACATCAGGCCGGTAACGATATTTGAATAAAAATTGCCATGACAACCAGATAAACAACGATGTCAAAACATGTCAAATTTTGGTTTTAGGCTCGTAATAGAGAAACGGCAAGATTTAAGTGAAAAATGAGATATTATTGATATAGGAAAAAAGGTAGCGCAACAGTGCGCACGAAGCCCGAAATTGCAGAGTTACGGAGAACTAAATAAAGTACCGAAAAAGGTAGACTCCATTGACACCGATTTAAAAAGTGCTGATAACGTGAAAATACGATGTGAAAATGATTTGTTATTGTGTTCTTATGGTTTAAAAAACGTTACAGAATCCTATGAAAATAAAGGTGATGCAAAATATCCAGTTTTGAGGCTAATGCAGAAAATCAAAAACAGAATGGAAAAATCAATTTAAAATAGTGTAAAATGATATGTAAGTAGCATATCACTACAAGTTAAGAATATACACTACCCCATATCTTCCCGTGGATGTCGTAAAAGGCGACAGAGGGAAACAGGCAGGAGATGGGCAGGAGCATCTTCCTGATAACAACAACTGTACGACAAAAAACTGCGGTTGCCAACCCGCTCGCCAAGTGTGGCAACTATGGCAATATACCCCCCATGAACAATTACACAAATATACGGCCCCCAGTCCCCGGTGGCCCCGCTATTCCTGGCTACGGTGGTAACGGCGAGGCAGTGGGTGATAAGAATCTCCGGTAGAGATTCGGTTGACACCTACGACGACTCGACCTGGGAACATTTAACGCACGCACCCTGAGGACTGACGAGAAGATCCTGGAACTCGAAGAAGAGATAGACAAGTTGCGCTGGAATATTATAGGATTATCCGAGGTCTGAAGAGAGGGGGAGGACACGGTGATTCTCGAATCCAGCAACTTGTTCTATCACCGGGAGGGCGACCATCTGTCCCAAGGAGGTATTGGATTCATCGTCCACAAATCTCTCGTTAACAACGTTTCAAAGATTGGGAGTGTATCGACGAGGGTTGCGTACTTTATACTCAGAATCACCAAACGGTATTCGCTGAAGGTCATACAGGTTTACGCACCAACCTCGGCACATCCCAATGAGGAGGTGGAGGAAATGTATGAGGACATTTCTAGAGCCTTGCATTCCTCACCACTATACGATGTTAATGGGAGACTTCAACGCAAAACTGGGCACAAAAAAGAACGGTGAGCTGAAGGAAAGGGAAATTTGGGATAGGGCAACGGAACCCAAGGGGCCAGCAGCTGGCCAACTTCATGGAGAAAGAGGGACTTTTTATAATGAACTCTTTCTTCCAGAAGCGGCCCACGGAAAGAGGACCTGGTCGAGTCGACAAAAAATTAGATTGACTTCATTATGACGACCAGACGCCAACTGTTTAGTGATGTCTCAGTGATCTCAAGGGTGAAAACTGGCAGCGATCACCGAAAACCGAAGAAGCACACTGAACCTAAACTTTAAGTTGGAGAGGTCTCGTCTAATGAAGTCAACGCTCCGTCCCCCTAGTACTCTAATCCAGAATCCCGTAACCTTTCAGCTTGAGTTACAAAACCGCTTTCAGTGCCTAGAAGATTGCAATGCAGTGGACGATATGAATGACAAGCTCGTGGAAACTGTCCATGCAGTCGAAGCTAAGTTCTGCAAGACCCGCCGCAGAAGAACACAAAAACTCTCCAATCACACTCTTAATCTCAAGGCTGTTAGACGGGAGATGAGGCCGCAATCGTCAACAGATTTGACAGCATACAGGCAACTGAACAAACAGATCTCCAAAAGAGACTTACGCAACTTTAATGCTGCTCGTATTAAAGAAGCGATCGAGCGTAACCAGGTCTCCAAAGTCTTTGCCAGAGATCTGTCTGCCAGAAAGAGCCAACTGTCAAGGCTGAAGACTGAGTGTGGCAGCATCGTTTCCGGGACAGCTGAGATTTTGAGTGAGATTCAGAGGTTCTATGGGCAGCTGTACACATCATCGTTGGAGCCACACGCAAGTGTGAGTAACGTACCAAAGAGCAAGTCTTATTCGACACTATTCCAATGATATCCCGGACGTCAGTCTGAGCGTGATTAGAATGGCTCTCCAGCGACTTAAAAACGGCAGGGCCCTAGGCAAGGATGGAATTACAGCGGAGCTTCTGAAAGCGGGCTTGAAGTCCTTCAGAAGCTCTTCAATTCCGTCCTCCATGGTGGCACTACTCCAGAGACGTGGAGCAAAAGTGCGGTGGTCTTGTTCTTTAAGAAACGTGACAACGCTCTTTTGAAGAACTACAGACCGATTTTCCTTCTGAGCCGCGTCTACGTGCTGTTTTCGAGAGTCATTACGAATCGTCTCGCACGCAGACTCGATGACTTCCAGCCTCCTGAACAAGCCGGTTTCCGAAAAGGCTTCAGTACCATAGGCACATACATACCCTGCGGCAGATTGTACAGAAGACCGAAGAGTACAATCTGCCACTTTGCCTGGCGTATGTGGTCTATGAGAAAGCCTTTCATTCCATCGAAATTGGGTGCTGCTACAATCCCTTCAGCGGTGCCAAGTTGACTGTCGGTATATCGAAATGCTGAAGTGTTTGTACAGTAGGGCTACGACGGCTATCCGAGTACAGAACCGGAGCTCGAAACCTATCCAACTGCAGAGAGGTGTAAGACATGGTGACGTTATATCCCCGAAACTCTTCACCGCTGGATTGGAAGACGTTTTCAAGCTACTGGACTGGAAAGGATACGGTATTAACATCAATGGCGAGTACATCACTCACCTTCGATTTGTCCTGGCTGACGATATAGTCCTTATGGCAGAATCGCTGGAGGACCTAAGCACTATGCTCAATGACCTCAAAGGTGTCTCCCAACGGATAGGTCTTAAGATGAACATGGACAAAACAAAGATCATGTTTAATGTACATGTCACACCTATGCCGGTAGTTCTTGGGAGCACTATGCTCGAAGTTGTTGACGAGTACGTTTACCTGGGACAAATAGTCCGACTATGTAAGTCCAACTTCGACCGAGAGGTCAATCGACGGATTCAACTCGGCTGGGCAGCGTTCGGGAAATTACGACATATCTTCTCATCAGGTATACCTCAATCTCTAAAAACTAGATTGTACAACCAGTGCGTGTTGCCAGTGATGACATGCATTATGCATCTGAGACGTGGTCCTTCACTGCTGACCGTATGAGGACGCTCAAGGTCGCTCAGCGAGCTATGGAGAGGGCTATGCTCGGAGTTTCTCTGCATGATAGACTCAGAAATGAGGTTATCCGCAGTAAAACCAGATTGACCGACATAGCCCAACGGATTAGTAAGCTGAAGTGGCAATGGGCCGGCCATATAGCTCGAAGAACCGATAACCGATGGGAAAGAAAGTTTCTCGAGTGGCAGCCTCGTACTGGTAGGCGTAGTGTATGACGACCCCCCACTAGATGGAGTGACGACCTGGTAAGATAAGCAGGAGGTAGATGGATGCAGGTGGCTCAGGACCGTGCTTTGTGGCATTACTTGGGGGAGGCCTATGTTCAGCAGTGGACTTGTGAAGGGCTGTAATGATTATGATGATGATAAAGTCTATCAAAAGTTCGCAGCCAAACATATGGCTCCCTATATAACATAGCTATGCCTTAAACTTATTAATGTTTCTTTCACTATACTCAGTAATAAGTTTGAAACTTGAACGAATCTTTGAAGTTTTGCTTTAGCTGGAATTTAAAGTAAATTATTAAGTCCAAAGTGAATTAAAAGTTTCATATTGCAAGTTATTTAAAACCGTAATAGAAAACTTTTTCATTTCTTGCTTTTAAATATCTCTTGATATTAAAAGCAGATATATTTGGAATATACTATGCAAATATTTATAAAAAAAATGTATGTGTTCACAACTTCTGCAACAGATTATTCAAACAGCGATGCAAGCAAAGTTACGTACTTACTTACTTAAGTTACTTAGCTGTGTTTCGTATGATGTTTCGTGGATTGTCTCCTAGGATTGATATTTGGCATAGTTGCCATGCTTAGCAGGTGGGTTGACAACCGCGATTTTTAGTTCTTATATAAAAGATGCTGCTGCCCATCTTCTGGCTAGTTTCCTTCTGTCGTCTCGTGTGACACACGCGGTACGATTTGGGGTAGGAGATATTTTTAGTTCTTATATAAAAGATGCTGCTGCCCATCTTCTGGCTAGTTTCCTTCTGTCGTCTCGTGTGACACACGCGGTACGATTTGGGGTAGGAGATATTTTTAGTTCTTATATAAAAGATGCTGCTGCCCATCTTCTGGCTAGTTTCCTTCTGTCGTCTCGTGTGACACACGCGGTACGATTTGGGGTAGGAGATATTTTTAGTTCTTATATAAAAGATGCTGCTGTCCATCTTCTGGCTAGTTTCCTTCTGTCGTCTCGTGTGACACACGCGGTACGATTTGGGGTAGGAGATATTTTTAGTTCTTATATAAAAGACGCTGCTGCCCATCTTCTGGCTAGTTTCCTTCTGTCGTCTCGTGTGACACACGCGGTACGATTTGGGGTAGGAGATATTTTTAGTTCTTATATAAAAGATGCTGCTGCCCATCTTCTGGCTAGTTTCCTTCTGTCGTCTCGTATGACACACGCGGTACGATTTGGGGTAGGAGATATTTTTAGTTCTTATATAAAAGATGCTGCTGCCCATCTTCTGGCTAGTTTCCTTCTGTCGTCTCGTGTGACACACGCGGTACGATTTGGGGTAGGAGATATTTTTAGTTCTTATATAAAAGATGCTGCTGCCCATCTTCTGGCTAGTTTCCTTCTGTCGTCTCGTATGACACACGCGGTACCTTTTGGGGTATGAGATATTTTTAGTTCTTATATAAAAGATGCTGCTGCCCATCTTCTGGCTAGTTTCCTTCTGTCGTCTCGTGTGACACACGCGGTACGATTTGGGGTAGGAGATATTTTTAGTTCTTATATAAAAGATGCTGCTGCCCATCTTCTGGCTAGTTTCCTTCTGTCGTCTCGTGTGACACACGCGGTACGATTTGGGGTAGGAGATATTTTTAGTTCTTATATAAAAGATGCTGCTGCCCATCTTCTGGCTAGTTTCCTTCTGTCGTCTCGTATGACACACGCGGTACGATTTGGGGTAGGAGATATTTTTAGTTCTTATATAAAAGATGCTGCTGCCCATCTTCTGGCTAGTTTCCTTCTGTCGTCTCGTGTGACACACGCGGTACGATTTGGGGTAGGAGATATTTTTAGTTCTTATATAAAAGATGCTGCTGCCCATCTTCTGGCTAGTTTCCTTCTGTCGTCTCGTGTGACACACGCGGTACGATTTGGGGTAGGAGATATTTTTAGTTCTTATATAAAAGATGCTGCTGCCCATCTTCTGGCTAGTTTCCTTCTGTCGTCTCGTGTGACACACGCGGTACGATTTGGGGTAGGAGATATTTTTAGTTCTTATATAAAAGACGCTGCTGCCCATCTTCTGGCTAGTTTCCTTCTGTCGTCTCGTGTGACACACGCGGTACGATTTGGGGTAGGAGATATTTTTAGTTCTTATATAAAAGACGCTGCTGCCCATCTTCTGGCTAGTTTCCTTCTGTCGTCTCGTGTGACACACGCGGTACGATTTGGGGTAGGAGATATTTTTAGTTCTTATATAAAAGACGCTGCTGCCCATCTTCTGGCTAGTTTCCTTCTGTCGTCTCGTATGACACACGCGGTACGATTTGGGGTAGGAGATATTTTTAGTTCTTATATAAAAGACGCTGCTGCCCATCTTCTGGCTAGTTTCCTTCTGTCGTCTCGTGTGACACACGCGGTACGATTTGGGGTAGGAGATATTTTTAGTTCTTATATAAAAGATGCTGCTGCCCATCTTCTGGCTAGTTTCCTTCTGTCGTCTCGTGTGACACACGCGGTACGATTTGGGGTAGGAGATATTTTTAGTTCTTATATAAAAGATGCTGCTGCCCATCTTCTGGCTAGTTTCCTTCTGTCGTCTCGTGTGACACACGCGGTACGATTTGGGGTAGGAGATATTTTTAGTTCTTATATAAAAGATGCTGCTGTCCATCTTCTGGCTAGTTTCCTTCTGTCGTCTCGTGTGACACACGCGGTACGATTTGGGGTAGGAGATATTTTTAGTTCTTATATAAAAGATGCTGCTGCCCATCTTCTGGCTAGTTTCCTTCTGTCGTCTCGTGTGACACACGCGGTACGATTTGGGGTAGGAGATATTTTTAGTTCTTATATAAAAGATGCTGCTGTCCATCTTCTGGCTAGTTTCCTTCTGTCGTCTCGTGTGACACAACGCGGTACGATTTGGGGTAGAAGATATTTTTAGTTCTTATATAAAAGATGCTGCTGCCCATCTTCTGGCTAGTTTCCTTCTGTCGTCTCGTGTGACACACGCGGTACGATTTGGGGTAGGAGATATTTTTTAGTTCTTATATAAAAGATGCTGCTGCCCATCTTCTGGCTAGTTTCCTTCTGTCGTCTCGTATGACACACGCGGTACGATTTGGGGTAGGAGATATTTTTAGTTCTTATATAAAAGATGCTGCTGCCCATCTTCTGGCTAGTTTCCTTCTGTCGTCTCGTGTGACACACGCGGTACGATTTGGGGTAGGAGATATTTTTAGTTCTTATATAAAAGATGCTGCTGCCCATCTTCTGGCTAGTTTCCTTCTGTCGTCTCGTGTGACACACGCGGTACGATTTGGGGTAGGAGATATTTTTAGTTCTTATATAAAAGATGCTGCTGCCCATCTTCTGGCTAGTTTCCTTCTGTCGTCTCGTATGACACACGCGGTACGATTTGGGGTAGGAGATATTTTTAGTTCTTATATAAAAGATGCTGCTGCCCATCTTCTGGCTAGTTTCCTTCTGTCGTCTCGTATGACACACGCGGTACGATTTGGGGTAGGAGATATTTTTAGTTCTTATATAAAAGATGCTGCTGCCCATCTTCTGGCTAGTTTCCTTCTGTCGTCTCGTGTGACACACGCGGTACGATTTGGGGTAGGAGATATTTTTAGTTCTTATATAAAAGATGCTGCTGCCCATCTTCTGGCTAGTTTCCTTCTGTCGTCTCGTATGACACACGCGGTACGATTTGGGGTAGGAGATATTTTTAGTTCTTATATAAAAGATGCTGCTGCCCATCTTCTGGCTAGTTTCCTTCTGTCGTCTCGTGTGACACACGCGGTACGATTTGGGGTAGGAGATATTTTTAGTTCTTGTATAAAAGATGCTGCTGTCCATCTTCTGGCTAGTTTCCTTCTGTCGTCTCGTATGACACATGTGGTACGTTTTGGGGTAGGAGATATTTTTACACTGCAACTACAAGATAATAACATATTTCTGAAAAATGTTTCATCGCAAACGACTAATAAATACTAAAGAGAGTTTTATACTTTGCCATTCAGCGAGGAAACGCAACCAGCGTTTAGCACTATATCGGAGTAGTAGAACTGTATGTTAATTTAATTTTGTTTAATGAATGTTATCGTCATCATTACAGCCCTTTAATTCCACTGCTTAACATAGACCTACCCTAAGGAATGCACGGTCTTGAGCCACCTGCATCCATCGACTTCCTACATGTTCCGACTTCCAACAATACGCAAATGTTAACTTCCCAAAAATACAAAAATCTTCACATCGATTTGATTAACTAAGGTCAATTGAATGTAAATACATTCACCGTCATTCACCTCTCCCGTAATTTGCCGCCTTTACCATTATAGTTAAAAGCAGATCCATTATCGTTAGAAATAAAAAGCCCGTCGGTAAGGACTTTTATTATCACTGCTATATACGTGTAAGTATATGTTGCATCGTTTCGTGTTAGAAAAACTCCCTTGTGATTAACTGAGCCCTTCATTACAGATCTGAAGAATATACATTAGTGCAGGAATTAGACATAACGCTTCAACATTAAGAAAATAAAAGAAACCTTAAACCGAAATAATGATAGTAATGTATTTAATTTCTTATTTTTAATCTCACTTAATCATTTTGGTTACAGAAATATACAATGTACAGACACACGTAATTTACATTTTTTTTTATTGCCAGGCAAGCGTGATTAGGGTAAATATCTACCCCCATGAGGCCTATGTTCTGCAGTTGAATTTCGATAGTATGTAGCAGTAACGGTATATTATTTATAATTATTATTATTCAAAGCAACCATATGACACGTTCCTAAGTATTTCTTGCAGTGAAAGACGTACTCTATGTATAGATTAAACGATATCTTAACCATTTAGTTATATAGTCGCCAATTCGCCCATCTTGTCATTTGTCACGTATCTAGTCCAGATATTTCTAATACATAACAATATTTTCATTCTTATATTTTTATATCATTCTCTTTCTTATTACACTCCATATATTTATTATTGCCACACATATACGAGGAGCAAGCTAAAAAATTAGAGTGGGAAGAGAAAACAGTGACATAATCAAGAGATGGATCACTAAAAGTGAAATTAGTCAAAAAATTTAAGGAGAGGCTAAACGATGTGTTGGATAATCTGTTTTCGATTTTGACCTGTAAACCAAGCCATGCGCACTTTTGATCGTACAATACCTACCTTAAGTCCGCCAAGTAGTGAGCTAATTTGATCAGAATTATGTAAACGTGTGTACCTATGAAAAAACTATTTTTTCGTTTTAAAGAAAACCAAAGACACTATGCAATAGATAATAGTATCAAAGACAAAGATATGCTCTTTTATTTTAAACCATAACCTGGCAATGTTTCTTAGAAAAAAAAAAGAAATCACTCTGAACTTTCGGCGTTCCACGTGTCGTTTTGATGAAGGTGCTCCGTCTTTTTTATAGAATTTTATATTTGTGTCTGGACTAAAAACGAAAGTATTATACTTTTTTATATTCCTTGTAATATAGTAAACACGTAGAATTTGTGGTATAAAAAGTGAAAAGTAAATTGCCAAAAGTACTTCAAAATCCGGAAGCTCCATTTTGGTGGTTGGGTCATAAATGTGTTATTTTCCAAATTCTCATTTATTTTTAGTGTAAAATGTAAGTAAAAATAGTTTTCTTACATATTTCAAATAACTTGACGTTGTATTTATTTCAAATTCACACAAAAATATGTTTGAAATATTGTTCGAAATGTCATACAGATAAAATATTATTATTATTTTTTGTTAATTTTTTAATATTTTAATATTTTGGTATGAGTAACGAATGGAAACACATAAAACATAAAAATATACATATTTCCAAACTTTTTCATATAAATTTCTTTTCTTACTGCGGTTATTTTATAGAATAAGGGTGACCAATGGAGGGCTGCCAAAATGCCGTCCAAGCGTGACAGCTATAATACCCCTAACATGAGACAATCTATGGGAGAGGCTGATATTCAGCAGTTAACGTTTGATAGGCTGCAATTATAAACAGATCGCGGTACGATGACGGCATAGGAGAATTCATCAGGAAAGCATTACAGTACGTTTGTACTGAGAAACATCCAACACGTAATGTTTTGAAACAAATCGCATGAAATAAATCACACATGTTTTGTTGATGGTGGCGTTCGCACTGACAAAAACTGTGTAAAATTTTCAACAAATATCAAGATTTGTTTTTAGCTGTGTTCGCATTGAATACAACATAAACATTCTACTTGTTTATATATAGATTTGTCAAGGTTAGCGTTCGCACTGTTGTTTTTTTTTATATTTCGCGATTTGTTTTAAATCGTGTTTTTTTGTTATCCAATTTAGTTGCAAAACATCACAAAACAATATCAACCCTAGCGGAGACGAATGATAACTTTATACAAAATATATATGTGGTATCATCATCATCATCATCATTACAGCCCTTCACAAGTCCACTGCTGAACATAGGCCTCCCCCAAGGTATGCTATAAAGCACGTTCCTGACTAAGGACTCCTAAGCCACCTGCATCCATCGACTACCTGCATGTCTTACCAGGTCGTCACTCCATCTAGTGGGGGGTCGCCCTACACTTCACCTACAGGTACGAGTCTGCCACTCGAGAACCTTTTTTCCCCAACGGTTGACGGTTCTACGAGCTACATGGCCGGCCCATTGCCAATTCAGCTTACTAATCCGTTGGGCTATGTCGGTCACTCTGGTTCTACTGAGGATATTCTCATTTCTAAGTTTATCACGCAGAGTTTATCTCGCTGAACGACTTTGAGCGTCCTCATACGGCCAGCAGTGAAGGACCACGTCTCGGTTCCGTAGGTCATCACTGGCAACACGCACTGGTTGTACAATTTAGTTTTCAGGTTTTGAGGTATACCTGACGAGAAGATGGGTCGTAATTTCCCGAACGCTGCCCAGCCGAGTTGAATTCGTCGATTGACCTCTCGGTCGAAGTTGGACTTACCCAGTCGGACTATTTGTCCCAGGTAAACGTACTCGTCAACAACTTCGAGCTTAGTGCTCCCAACAACTATCGGCATAGGTGTGACACGGACATTAAACATGATATTTGTTATGTCCATGTTCATCTTAAGACCTGTCCATTGATAGGCACTATTGAGTGAAACTATTATATGTGGTATATATCTCCACAAATTCCATCTTTATCATTAATCAGATTATCTGCAATTCTCTCGTGTGGCGGAAAAATTAAGTCTTTTTTTTGGGTATTTTTTTAGGTTGCCTGTCCCATAGCTCGATATAAAGAACGTAATAAAATACAATACAAATTTCTAATTATTTATTCAATTAAAATACATAACTTAAAAAAGAAACGTAGAAAACTGTTTATCAAATAATTTAGTTTGTCACTGCCATCTTCATAATGTGTTTTAAGTGACAAGAAATTTTTGTTGCACATGTTCTAATAATTATATATATGAGAAAGAAATATGAAAGCATGTACCACCTTTCTCTCAAAATTTTACAAAGCTTACCATAGTTTAGGTTCTAATAATCTGTGTTTCCTTGGAGATATACAGGGTTATTTTGGGATAACCGTATATATAGACACCCCACATAATAATAATTATATTTATTGAATCCAAACATACTTTACATAAAAACATAAACTTATAAAATTACATTGATAAGACGTAAATCTAACTCAATAGTATATTAAGGTATCTTTAGCAACCGTGCTAGGTCACAGACCTGTGTTACAGCTGCTAAGCCCTCCCCATTAAATACATACCAAATAGAAAAACAAAAACATAAAAACAATTTTACTACAATCAAGAAATGAATAAAAGTTCTAATCCGACAAATGGCTCAATACTATTATAGCTAAATGTTTAGTTGTATGGTACAAGAGTAAGGCAGGGGAGATATTCTATAAATGTGTCACACACTTATATTAATATTCAAATGTTATAGTAAATGTTTACAAGAACTTATTCTATATTTCACATAAAAATAATTGAAACTTAGTGACTCAGTTAATATTTCATTTTCTTAAAACAATAAAATATAATATGCAAAATGTTCATTTAATATTGGAGATTTGTTAATCACAAACCAAAGTTACAAGTTTAGAAGTAAGTGTAAAATTAATATGTAGATGCCAGGGTGTAGTATACGAGTGTGAGTGTGTGTGTGTGTGTGTGTGAGTGTGTGTGTGTGTGTGTGTGTGTGTGTGTGTGTGTGTGGTGCGTGTGTGTGTGTGTGTGTGTGTGAAAGAAGTAGTGAGTGTGTGTTGTTATTTTGCTTAACAGTTTGCATTTTTAACTATCTATATTTAATATTTTTTCAGTTTCCTCGTAAGATAAAGACATTAAAACTTAGTTAGAGCTTGCTTATATTTGAAACATGTTAGTCGATCAGTAGGCAAAAACGTTGTTGCCCATAAATCGGATTCAATTTGGGATAGTTGCAAATAAAAGAAGAAGCTTTATTTACCGATATTTTCAAAAACTGCAATAACATTGTATCATTATTTATGAATTTAAGCTTAAGTTTCGAATTTGATTACTCTGAAAAATATAATATAATATGCATATAATGACAACAATATTTATCATTTTATTAATCTGAACCCAAAGGGTGTTATAAAGATTGTTATACTAAGCCTACAATGTTGGGTCTTGCAGGCTTAGTATTACAGTCCAGACGGAATGTGACAGCCATGCATCCGACATCGCCGCGGCGTCTAGTATATGTATACTGGCCGCCTAATAGCAGGTGATTCTAAGGTACAGAATTACATTTCTCAAACTTGCATAATACTAGAACACTACTAAAGGGAGACAAAATTTCTTTAGCAAAATTAGTTCTGTCTATTAAGTCATTAGATGAGTTAAAAAAAGGAAAATAAAAATCAATACTGATTACAATATTTCAATTACCTATGTAAAAAAGGATAAAATAATATAGAAGATTTACAATTATGAATGTATTGATAATAACATGCACAATTAAAAACCCTAGCGTGTCTACAATACCCAAGATAGCAATATTTGAATCAAAAACAAGTTAAATAATAAATAAGCTCATGTACACAAGACCAGAGTAAAACCAGCAAATAATAATTTGATTTTGATAATAATTGGTTGTCTATTTATTTCCCTGATTTTAAATTAACGTTAAAATTTTGTCTCTATATTATATGCTTGCAGTTACGACGTAAAAAGAATAAATTTTATTCAAAACTACAAAACTTTTTAAAGAATACTTGATTACAAAACTCATAAAGTAATAATGCTTTTACTCGTTTGGGAAAAGCCTCTGTCCTATGTAGAAAACAAGCAAGAAGTCCAAGCGGGCCATTTAAACAAAATGTTATTTAGAATATATTGTTTTACAATTAAATATTAAAACATTTAGAAACAACATTAATCACCCCATTCCCAGGGGTTTATCAATCGTATATTTTATTGTAATAACCTTTTTCTGAACAACTTTGCTTAGTTAAAAATTTTCAGTTTTTGATAGGCTGTATATTTTATGACTTGTTATAAAAGTATATACTTTGCCCCACGAAGGAAAACTTATTCTTTGAAGTGGAATAACTGATATAACTAGCTTGTACTTGTTCCTAGTATTTACAGGTATACATTACTATTTTTAATAAAAACTATTGTTGTTTTTGTGCACATTAAATTAACAAAAACAAAAAAAAAACAAAAATTAATAAAAAACATACATTAAATTTTCGTAAAATTACTAAAACGCTATAGTTAATATATTTACTTCTAAAAAACTTTCTTGAAAAGACTCCTTTGGACTTAGGTTGTAAAGTGCTGTTATTTCAATGTGAAATGCATTAACCCCATTGCAAGATCCAAAGATCCAAATTCCAAGATCCAAGATGTAATAAATATGGCGTATCAAAGGGTCACTATCTCTTTGTTATGGAATGCAAAATATAGTTGTTGCACATTTGCACCCAAGGTAGAGAGAACTTGTAAATTTACTCCGTCCATGTCACACACTGTTGCAGATATATTCATCCCAGCCTGAGAGCCTGGAAGTTATGCCAGCTATGACTGATTCAAGACCTGAAATCAAAAATTAAATATGTTTTACAACCGTTGAGCTTTTAAAATCAACTTTACTTTTTTCAACTGTTGAAATAAAATGAAACATCATACAAAGTACAAATAATTACCTCTTTTATTAGTACAGTAAGTTGATTTGCAGTTAAAAATGCATTGGAGAAATAGTGGGCAATGGGTTGTTTCAGTCTTCCTAGTACTAACAATCATAAATACTAATGCATATGATGCAATGACTGAAGATGTTCCTTGTGTACTATGATCCTAATACACTTCAATCAAATCTTCTTTTGGTTTATACATCACATTTTTTAAAGACATTATATCAAATATCAATATAAATTGATTGTCTGATGGTTTTATAGTATTTAAAAAATCTGCCAGGCCTTAAAAACTGGTTGATTGATTCCAACAGCAAAGAGTACTCAGTTAACCCTTTAATAGAGCCTGAGTAGCCTGTAACAGGTGGGTGACCTTTTATAAAGCCACATGGCTTTGATTTTCATATGTCATGTAGCTTTTTCTTTCAATTTCCTATTTGAACTTGTAATTACAGCGCAAATGTTGATGTTATTTCCTTGGATAATTTTCTTACTGTATTTTCATTAGCTAAACACTTAATACAATTTTGGCTTTTAATGTTTTAATGTGATTACGCTATTGGTAGAATTTTCTCATGTATCACTTTCTTTAATTTTCTTTATTCGTCATGCAGCACAGTTTTTAGTCTCTATCCCGTATTCCACTGCGAATCACTGTCAAACAAATTGCACGCGCGTCCAAAATCTCGATTTCTTTCTTTTTTGTTGTAAATGTACAGTACACTCATCACTTGAATCCATTATTGTTAAAAATTCTCTGATACAAAACGTCAAACTTATCTTTCAACATAACAATATTTCTACAAATTTGTTTTCAAACATTTTGTTTCTGCAGATATATAGATATAATACAGTTATAATATGTAATGTACAATAAACTGTCAAACACATTTCACTAAAACATGTTCCTTGGCTATGCAAACGCTTTTTGATACATTGACAGAAAACAGTGTTTAAAACATGTTTTTTTGTGAAAATTGCGCCAGTGCAAACGCACGGTTAGAATTCTTATGAAATTTAATAGGATTATCTTGTGGTCCATGATAGATAGTAGTATACTCATCACATATCTTCTTAAATAATAGAATAAATACACACATGTAATTTAGTGTTACTCATATATTTCTTGCGGAAAGCAAAGGGGTTGTTAATTACTTATTTTGCAGCTACATCTGAAGCTGAAATTGGTTCATTTATTATACCCTTAAGAAGTAATTACAGAATGACGTACCAGTTCTATTCTACAGTAAAAGTGCCCTTATCCAGAATGAAAGGTAGTCTATATCACTTTTCCGGCTAAAATCCTTATATGTGCAAAAAAAATCGTGTCGACCTGTTGCTCTGTTGCTTCGTGAAAGCAGGACAAACAAACAAACAACTCTTTCGCATTCATAATATTGATAAGGGTGTGAGATATTTATTATTTTTCGGTTTTGTCATCCGTGAGGACTAAGGTATAATGCCTCGTTTCCAGTAAAAAGAGTCTCCGATTCTCTACACTCATCATACAAAACACAGCACCATTAAGCTGCTATTTTACGCTGGTATTCTGTGAGAGCGTGGGCCTTCCCCAGTCGAACCGACCCTTTCGAGCTACAACTAAACTACTAATATAGCTGCAGAATGGCTTTACCATGTAAAGCCGTACTGCAGCTATTCAATTTATTTGTCACATTAATCCCAGTATTACCTATGTATTTTGATTTTGCTGTATCGAGTACAAGAGATTTTCTAATGTAATTTATTATCAACCCAGTAAGTTTGATTTGGAACAAAAGACAAATATACCTGTAAGTCGTCTGCATACATATTGTAATATTTATATTTGAAAAGGAAGCAGCAGTGTTTCTTGTCCACTGGCTTAATCCACCTTCTCAAAGGACCAATTGAAAAGGAGTATTCCTTACGGTCCTTAGATCCTAACCCGTCGATCTACCAATTACTGACCCCTTGCTTATGCTCCACCTCGTTAGGTTCGAGAAACAACGCGGTGATTGACGCCTGAGATTAGGGTCCAGCATTTGGTCCTGGTCTAGACTTCAGACTTAGTGGACTGTATACTTTCTTTTATTCCCTTAATTATAGAGCCGATACTGATAAATAAAACAGCGATTACTTATAACTCCGATAGGAAATGTGAAAACTTTCAATTTCACTATTACTTTTCCGTTTTTTTTTCTTGTTAAGCTATTGCATAGCTTCTATCGCGGGCCTTGAGCGCGGGGACCAAATCCAGAAATTCCGTAACGAAAAAACCTCACGCTCCTCTCTCCGACGGGCACGGAGGTGTGGCGTTAAAAGCCGTGCATCGTCTAACGTCGTTTCAGTTCGGCAGACTTCGGCACTCGGCAGACTTCGGCACGGTGTTTGTGTGCGTGCGACTAGACATATGCGTGTATAACTATATATTATATAGTGTATTATACACTAGCTGCTAACTCAATGATTAAAAGTCCGCCGTTTGTAATCCTTTTATGGTGCAATAAAGTGTAAATAAATAAATAAACAAGAGAAAAAAAATTGTTTTCTTATCGATCACCACGCTCAAAAAGTGTAACTTGATTTAATATCAAAGACTTAACTGCATAAATAAAAAAAAAATAATTATAATTGCATAAGTTGATAAAAAATGCTATGCAATAGCTTTACCGCGGCAGTCACCGAGTGCCACACGTATTTTTTTATATCTTAGAATTTAGTATAGTATATATAGTAGCTGGTAGATATGTGTCAATCATGAATGATTCCTTCGTTTAAGCTGGTACACTAAAAAGTATTGATGGTTCATTAATCTGTTTTTGAATGTTCCGGTACAACCAATCACAAATAATTGACGGCACCTTTTTAACTCTTGATTGGTGTGAATTGTGAGTGAGTCGAAAACCGACCAAATCCCGAATGATCAGAATGAACTGTTTTTAGTGTGGAGTACACAATGCAGTGCGAAATTCGAATGCATGAATCCATATTAATTATCATACTGATTCTAATTAACTTTTTTGTGTCTATGCCATCTAGCGTCTATTGTACTTACCACCTTAAAAGTCAATAAATTTTTGTTGGATAAAATGACTTTATTACATATAGCATGTAGTAAATAGCGCTATTACAAATCTAAATAGAAAATTTTCGGTTCCCAATGTATCTCACAGACTTACAGAATACTGGAACCTGAAATGATCCATTTGAATGATCGATCCGAATGCACCGGTACACGTGACAAAATGTACTATATTAATTCGGTCACGAGAAATGAATGTCTCTAGTAGCTGGTCTTGAATGAATTGCAAATAAATCGATTTACTTAATTACCTCCGAGCTAAACCATGATGTGAGCCTGGCGGAAAATCCCCCCAATCTCGCAGCATTTAGCTCTTATTTTACGAAGCCACCTATGTTACCAAGCGTGGCAACTATAGGATATATCCCCTTTTATGAGGTACTTACCATACCTTTTTGTTTATCACCATAGTAAATGAGAAATTATGTAGACGAAAATTCACTAAAGATTAATAAAAAGCATAAAATATGTATAAAAATTTTATTCAAAATATTATCGATGTTTTAATCATTTTAAATAATTTAATGATAATTTTTAAAAAGAGAAATTATATTTTGCCAATGAGGGCCAACAATCTTCCGCTCACTAGATGTCGCTAGTTCACAATGAGTTATCAAAATTAAGAAGTTAGTCTTTAATAAAAGTTAACCAGTTTCTATTGTATTATATATATCTTAATATATATAAATTACGTGCCACGTTGTTTGTCCGCGATGGACTTCTAAACTACTTAACAGATTTTAATCAAATTTGCACACCGTGTGCAGTTTGGCCCAACTCGAAAGGATAGTATTTTTGCCCATGATTGACCCACAATTTTTTTTAAAATAAGGATTTTTAAAAGGACAAGACAAAGGGTAGTTGAAAAGGGCAGAACAACGTCTGCCTGGTAAGCTACTATATACATAATAATGCCTCAGTGAATTGAAGTTTTTGCACATTTTTAAATATTTTTTTTTCTTTTATATGAATATCTGTGGTTACGCTTATTTATTCTTAATCGAATTATAAAATATAAATAATAGTACAGAAAAACCTTAAGCCTTTATATTCTTCAAACTCTTTATGAAATCTGTCAATTAGCACCTCATTTTTAAGAGGCGCCGCCCGGGTGACAGAAAAGTCATGCATATTTATATGGTGTATATTATTAGTATATCGAACGAACGAAACTGCGGCATAATTTTGAAACGTTCAGTTTTATAAATAGAATAAAGACGACAAACTACCATAGCATATTATGCTATGGTATAATTTTGATGGCTCCGTGGCGCAGTGGCTTAGCAATGAATGGCTGCGCTGGGGATCGCGAGTTCGAATCCCGCACGGAACAAGTATTTGTATGGCCTACAAATAGTTATTCCGGGTCTGGATGTTTGTCCTTGTGCAATTTATTTATTTTATTTATTTATTTATTCTTTTTTGTACTCCAAAATACAGAAACATCAAGTACAGTTAAAACTACATTAAAGTATGTACAATGATCAATGAAGAAGAATCACAAAATGAAGAAGTATGTGGTACGACAAAAAGAGGTAGTAGTAAAAGAAGAGATGCATGGTGGAATGATGAAGTGAGAGAAGCTGTAAAAAAAGAAGAAAAAAGCATGGTTAGACTACTTGGCCTCTAGTAACGATGAGCATATGAGAGAGAAGATGAAAGAAAGATATAAGCTGCAGAAAGTTCATGCAAAAACATTGATTGAGGAAGTACGTGAAAGGTGTAGAATAGAAGCGGACGAGAGGTTGTCGCACAACTTTAGGGAAAACTCCAAACTCTTCTGGAAAGAGGTTGGAAGGTCCCGGAGTGGTGCGACAGCCTTAAGAATGAACAAAGTGCTTTCGAGAACCAATGACGTCCTCTCAGAAAAATCGGACGTCATGCAGCGATGGAGTGAATTTTATAGATAAATGTATACGTGTCATGATCTTAGTGAAGTTTCCGGGGGTGACGCCGTGACTGGCACGCCAGACACGGACCTCGATGACACTGAGGTCATCAGCATGAAAGAGATTGAACGTGCGATTCGAAGTTTGAAATGTGGTAAGGCTGCGGGACTAGACTGAGTTACTGCTGAAATGGTCAAGTACGGTGGGCCTCGCGTCTGGGACAGCTTCCATCTGCTGTGCAATTTGTGCTGGCGAACGGAAGATATCCCGGATGATTGGCAATCCGCGGTCATTGTGCCTTTATATAAAGGTAAAGGTTCACATTTTGACTGCGGGTGCTATCGGGCGATCAGCTTGACCAGTTTAGCAAGTAAAGTTTACTCGAAGGTTTTGACACGTAGGATGCAAGAGAAATCGGAAAGATTCTTATGGGAGGCACAATGCGGATTTAGACCTGGAAGAGGATGCACGGATCAAATGTTTTCTCTCCGCATGATCACGGAGAAGCTTCTGAGTGTTAACCAGAGGATTTACTGTGCTTTTGTGGATCTGGAGAAAGCATTTGATAAGGTTATAAGGAAGAAAATGTGGGAACTGTTGCCGGGATATGGTGTGGATGGTCGATTGTTAAGGGCTATGCAGTCACTTTACTATGACTGTAAAGCCTGTGTGCGGGTAGGGCATGACCTGTCACCCATGTTTAGCGTCCAAGCGGGCGTAAAACAGGGTTGTGTCATGTCTTCCTGGCTGTTCATACTGTATCTCGACAGCTGTTAACAGAAGCTGAAAAATAGCTGTTTGGGTGTGAAATTGGGTGACATAAAATTTAATTGTCTGCTGTACGCTGATGATGCAGTGCTTATTGCACCATCAGAAGCAGAACTGCAGGCATTAGTCACGTGTATGAAAGAGGAATGTGAAATTAGAGGTATCCGTTTGAATGCTAATAAAACTAAGGTTCTGGTATTTGAAAAGGACGAAGAAAAAACGAAATGTGAAATATGGGTAAATCAGGAATGTCTAGAACAGGTAAATGAAATTGTATACTTGGGGAGTGCTTTCAACCGGAATGGAAGATGTGATTTAGATGTGGATAGGCGTGTCGCTACCGGAAACAAAGTCAATGGTGCCCTGAATGCATTAGTAAAAAGGGCAAGGCGTGGTGAAGAGTGCACGCCTTGCAATACATAACGCAGTGTTGGTACCGACTTTGTTATATGGCAGCGAAACCTAGGTATGCCAGAAGAAGCATAAAAGCAAGTTGAATGCAGTGGAGATGCGATCTCTTCGTAAAATGTGTGGCGTTACCATAGCCGACCGAAAGCGAAACGAAGAGATTCGCAATATGGCAGGATTGAAAGATGACCTTATCACAAATATTGATATTGGCGTACTCCAATGTTTTGGGCACGTTGAACGAACGAGTGAAGACCGAATGGTGAAGAAAATATATAGAGCGAAAGTAAATATTAAAAGGTGTCGAGGTAGACCGAGACTAACTTTCGAAGACCATGTGAGCAAATCGCTCGAAGAGGGGACGGTCAAGAGTACTCGGATACCTAGACGTGCATGTATGAAGAAGTTAATGAACCTGAAAGAAGCGAAAGAGGTATGTAAGGATCGTGACACTTGGCGTTCTGTTCTCTCTGGCTACCCCGTTAGGGAGTGTGCGTGAAGATAAGGAATAGGAATTGGAATTTTACGACAGTATAATATATAAACGTTAAAATATGGTTGTTTCTTCGTATTTTATGTGCTGCCACACCGTTCATCAGATTGCGGTAAAACTTACTACTTGCACTTGCGCGAAGGTTATGTGCATAGTACCTACAATTATCTTATAGTAGGCGGCGCGGTGCAGTGGCGGTTAAGAATATCCACTACTCAATATCTTTCCGTGGTTATCGTTAAAGGTGACAGAGGGAAACAGACAGGAGACGGTGAGCAGCATCTTCCTGATAGCAGCAACTGTACAGCAAAAATTCGTAGTTTCGTTTCGTAGATTAGCCGGAATAAACGTCAAAATTCAAGATACCATTCTCACCATCTGGATGATTGGCGGTTTACCACTGTGCGTTTTACTAGTAGATTTCTTCCTCGTACAACTTCCCTGTGGAATTGTTTACTACCGGCGATTTTTCCGGACCCATACGACTCAAGAAAAAGCTTACTCCTTTCTTAAAGGCCGACAACGCAACTGCAATTCCCCTGGTGTTGCGATTGTTCATGGGCGGCAGTAATCACTTACCATCAAGTGAGCCGCATGCCCATTTGCCCCCTCTACTGTAAAAAAACAGACAGACTTGTTGAAAATTGTGTTTTTGTTATAAGTATTGTATATACTTGCATATGTAGTAAAAGGTGTTACTTTCACAATTAAAAACAGACATTTCAATTTTATTTATTTGTATACATGAGGTTGGAAGCACTGACTTATAATGATATAAAAGCTACGTCTTCTACGTCTCATAAACGTAGTAATTATATTCTCTTTGACGTCTCGGTTATGAGAGAATTATATTAGTAGCAATTAGTACTCTTTGACTAGAGACAAAAGAAAATCTTTCCACTCTAGTCAAAATTAGTACCTGATATATGTAAAATTACTCTAAGGTTATGTCACTATATTTGTCATTGTCAAAAATATTTTCTTTAGGTACATCTGTATAGGTAAAATAAGAAATTGTTAGTGTTCCATTCACTTATGTATATAATAATACAATGAAGCTGCTTAAAAGTCCGTCTAAGATATTACCAATAATTATCAGAGCAAGTCACCAGTGTTCTCAGTTAGTACTAACATTTTTTTATAGAATAAGGATGACGAACTAGTACACAGTCCTGATGGTAAGTGTATGCTGTGGCCCATAGACATCTAAATTTATCCTCGATTAAGAATCAGATCGAAGTAAGAAGATTCGAAGTTGACTGCAGATCTTCATAGATTACAGTAGTCACTTACCATCAGGTGGATTGTTAGATCGTATGACATTTCAGTTTTTTTCAAATTGTTTCATAACGTATAATTATTTTTTTAGAAGTAAGTGTGACAAACTGACAAACGAGTACACACTACCCGATATTAGGTTAATTTTGTGGCCTGTCGTCAATAAAAAGTCAAAATGCAAATGCGTTGCCCAAATGAGGGCTGAAATGAATGCCTTGTCACCAGTTAAAATGTTTGCTGGGCTTTATTCACATTATACCGCTACTTCAGATTGTTGTTCTAGGAAAAGTTGATTTTTGTACATTCTTTTTTTTCGCTTACACATTTTTTGCATCATACTAGGTGGCCAATAGCGCTACACTATTGATTTTTTAGATATTTTTATCAGTTACGGAACACTATCCTTAAACCGCCCTAAATTGGTTGCTATATTTGCCTCGACACCCGTTATACAGGCTGTCCTGTTAATATTGGTCCAAACGAAATTTGGTCAGACATAAGATCGTGCCCTATGAGTAAAGCCAATATTTTTTTTTATTAAACTATTACAGTTTTCAATATTTTCTGATTTTCATGATTTTATCGAAAATGTATCATCTTAACTCACATAATTTATGCCATCATATAAGTAGGCATTCCAGTAAACATTGATCAGTTCTACATCATATGTAAAAGAAATAATACAAAAAATAAAATATTAAGACGCCATATTTATACCGACTTCAAAAAGGGGGAAGGGAGGTATCATAAATTTTCTCTGGGTGAACCGATTTAGATGATTCTTTTATTTGAAAGATGGTGATTCTCGTATGATGACAAATTTAATCAAGATCTGACCAATAGTTTTTGAGTTATTTTTAATAATACATATTTAATTGAATTCGAATGTATTTATACGATCGTATTAAAGTCGGTTGTACAATTTTTTAATGTTACCACGTGTATTGGCACCTATACAGTCAATTTCTTTTTTGTTATCAGTCAGTTACTCATGTTCTCCTGTGTCATTACGGATTATATCACGCAGGGAAATTCATAGCGTAGCCCTCTCAGTAATCAGTAGGCCGAAGTGGCAATGGGCTGATCAACAACCATACTACTCAAAGAACTGACCGATAGGAAAGAATGGTTCTAGAGTAGCAATTCGAAACTCAGGGCTGCTTGATCACCCACTTGATGGAGTGACGACCTGGCAAAATATGTAGATAGTGGACGGATTCAGATGACTCAGTGCCGTACTTTACGGTAATCTATGGCGTATGCCTATGTTTAATAATGGACTCCTAAAAGTTCTGTAATTATATTGATATTAGTCCGTAACAGTCTGGCTATAATAACTGGGAATAGATCTCATCCTTTGTAAGGAGGATATAGCATAATGGCCACACTTCTCACATCTTTATCCCTTCAATCTCTTAGCGGTCAAATTCGACCACGGCGCTATTCTGTCAAATTTCAAGCGGTCGGATTCAACTGCGCACACCCACAGCACTTTAAACCATTATAATTTATATTTAAAGACTACTTTTCTATGAAGAAGTTTGGCATTATGGAATCAATATAAAATTTTCTATCCCCTAGTGCAATAAAAAAACAGTTATCCTACAGGTATTTATTCATAATCTACGTTCATTAGGTACGCTATTATCGCGTGAATATTATTGTATTGATTTTTGAATTTTTTCTAGTGTTTTATTAGTGTTTTAGTGTTTTATTATAAAATTGTAATGAAAGTTTTTGTATAATCTTTATTGCAACAAAAACGAATTTATACATATCAATGTGATCGTAGCTCCTGTAAAAGGTTAACCTGAGTAACAGGAGCTAGTTTCTTCCTAACAATATGTGTGAATATAATTTGTCATTTAACGTAAATAATTTCGAGTAAAAGAGGAGAGTTCATAGAAAACTAATCTCTAAATATAAGTTTTAAGTGCTGCGGGTGGGTGCGGTCGCATGCGACCGCTCAGGATTTGCCAAGCGCATGCGATTGCATGGGATTTTTATGGGGATTGGAGGGTTAATGCCTGTGAGGAGCTTAGACCTGATATAATATACAAGATGTTTATACCGCCATCTATTGGAATCGTCGCTTCTTTCGACACCCACAAGACGACATAGACTCTAATTAATATAATTAGGCGCCACTTTTCGGAAATGCTTGTATATTAATCTGACAAAAAGTCGAAATGATTGCATGTATATTAGTATAATTTTTACTCGTTAAAAGATATTTTTAGAGGTATCTATGTAATTTTTTCTATCGTACTAAATTAGTAGTATCATATTTTCAACACACTATCTAACCAACATATATCAAGAAAAATGTCATAAATTTTTCTGGTTTTGTTTACTGCAGTGTATCATATACTTTGAGGCATTATAAAACTTGCATTTAGCTCCTGTAGTCCCCTTAAATTAAACATGTTAAAAATTGATTTGCACACATTATTTTATTGTTTCACGTATCTAAGCGAATTAATTTTTAACATTTTTGATTTATATTCTTTTAGCCGCGTACATGTCACATGATGTCAAAATATCTTATGAGGTTTATAATTATACTGTTTCAATATTTAAGGTACAAAAACCCGCAACATTTGATATGCTTCAAACAATGGACGAGCGAGATGATTTTAGAAATTATATCAAGTGCCATCAACCTAAAATGTTCACTACGTGATACTCATTTCAAAAAAATGGTTCGTTTTTAAGTAATCAAAATATTTCACATTGTACAATAACATTTACGTTTTCTCTATTTATAATAATAATAATTATAATAACTCTTTTATTTCAGACATAGATCCTTTAAGTTTTTAGTAATACATTGCGCACCTTAAATACTAATGTTAGTTCCTTAAATATGTGTAATCACTAATCACTTTTTTACAAATCGTTCCAATGATCTAGCATATGCCCGTCACAACTTTATTTATAAAGATCAATCGCTGTCCTTTAGTCGCACTGATTTTGATGAAATTTACTGGTTACTGATTTCCATAAGGTGCTATAGCTGCATGAAAAGTCTTTGTTGTATGTTGGCGAAGAGAATCATTGCCGATGAATTATTTGTAATTTCAATATTGTAACTTTTGTACTTCTAATATTATCCGTAAGGTATATTTATATTCATTGTTTTATTACAGAATAATATAAAGCCCACTGCTGAAAATAGGCCTCTCCAACTCTCCATAAATTGCCTCATAAGGGAGATATTTAAAAAAAAATAAGCAGTTTTTTTTAATATCTAATTGGTATTAGGAAAAAAACTTTTATATAGAATAATGGTGACAATCGAGCGCACAGTACACCTAATGGAGAGTAGATTCTGTGGTCCATAGACTTCTACCTTCAATTAAGAATCAAAATGCAGATGCGTTGTCACCCTGGATGACTTAGATGAATTGCCTCGTTTCCTGTAAAAAATATCTCTGGTTCTGTACACTCACCATACGAAACGCTGCCACATTAAGCTGGTATTTTAATCTGGTGGGAGCGTGGTTGGTCACCGGCCTAGCCGACCCATTCGTGCTACGACCGTAATATAGCTGCAACATGGCTCTACCGCGTATAAAACCGTTATATTATTTGCAATTTTAATATCCCACCTATGTATTTTTAATATTACTTAAGGGTTACAAGTGAGTGAGTGTGTAAGCTTGTCACCCTTATTTTATTTAAAAAAAAATGTGTGTAATGTTTTCACAGGTAAACAAACGTGTATTTATTATTTAGGGTCTTCTCAGATAAAAATCATTCATATGATTTCATACAACATAAACAAATGAAAAGTTACAGTTCTATGAATAAAATAGTTCAGCAATTTTACCCTTACCTTTTTTTCTTTTTTTTTTTTTTTAGAGAAGAGGGGGCAAACGAGCAAGCGGCTCACCTGATGTTAAGTGACTACCACCGCCCATAATCAACCGCAACGCCAGTGCAATTGCAGGTGCGTTGCCGGCCCTTTAGAAAGGAGTACGCTCTTTTCTTGAAGGTCCCCAGGTCGTATCGGTCCGGAAAAATCACTGGTGGTAAACTATTCCACAGAGAGGTTGTACGCGGAAGAAAACTCCTCTTGAAACGTACAGTGGTGGACCGCCAAGCATCCAGATGGGTGTGGATAGTATCGGGACGGAACCTTTATTCAGTCGGGTTGTAACTTATTTGTTGGGTACCTATATTTTAGCTGACGATTTAAAAATCGTCTAGTGATATCTGAATATTAATTATAACCAAGTATTAAATAAGTGTCGCCTGCCACAATTTTTCATCATACCACAGGTAACGGTAAGTACATTCTCTGTCCGGGTTGACTGGCAGAAAATACCGTTAGGGATTTAGTCTGACTTTGTTACCTTACATATTTATAAACAAGGTGTATTTTTTTAAATATTTTATGCATAATACTGTAATGTACTTTAATAATATCTTATATTCCAGAATACATTACATACCGCTAAAATAATGATACTGCAAGAAATTAATGAACCAGTGTTAAAGATGGCCGTATCAAAAGCGGCTACTCTGATGGGAGCCAATGATGTCACGGTAGCTGACAATTTGCTTTGGGAATGTGATTATCTAGGCAGGTAATTACAAATTCTAATGTATACATGACGTTACGATGTGTTACATATATAATATTGTAAATTATATAACTTTAAACGAGCAATTCGTATATATATAATCGGAATCTCGGAAACGGCTCCAACGATTTTCATAAAATTTAGTGTCCAGGGGGTTTCACGGGCAATAAATCGATCTAGCTAGGATTCATTTTTAGAAAATGTCATTTTGTCCATGTTTTCAGGCAATGAAAAACTGCTACAATATAAGAAGGTAAATTTTAACAATGTGTTAATGATCGTAATAGCTCAAGTGGATATCGGGCGGTCACGAAATCGTAGTGCCCTAGTTCGCCTCCTGTCTTCGGTCCGACTTTTTTCTTTTTTTTTCAAGTTCCCTTCTTTTGTGAGAAAATCTATTGTCTCCAGCCCTTTTTTTAGTGTTTTTTGAAAATACGAAAATTTAAATTAAACTAATTACACTCATGATTTTTTATTCAAATAACCAGTTCAGTTTTTTCTATAATGATTTCTTAAATTTACGCGAACACTACACATTGATCTCAGTCCCCCGTGACCATGGGCGCTGTAAAGCACCCGAAACGTCAGGATAATAATAAAAATAAATTAAAGTAATTAAACGCGATAAAATCCGTAAATAATAGTTTTATTTTTTTCTATAATTTCAATAAGATCAGTCTATAAGTGCGCTCTTGCATAGTCGGACGCTTGTTAATTTTCGCTATTTTTCCTATAAATAACTACAAAGAATTTTGCGCTTTATGTTACGTACAATTCCGCTGTAATTGCCTTAAACTAATAGTAATTAATGTATTTGAGTGTGGTATACGTCAAGCGCCAATCGTAGCGGACATTGTTCTCGCCCTTGTCTCAAGTGTGATAACTTAACCTGTGTAAAAGGGATAGTGAATAATAATATAACTATCGCCTGTGCATCATTTTTCGGTCGCGTCATTATATTTTTACCTTCTTTCACAATTTACCGGGAAAAAAATAAAAATAAAAATGAGTGTTTCAAGAACGCCACCAAGTGGATGTTCCTCATCACAGTCAGATTTATCCAAAATACACGATGATGTTCGTACTAATATCGTTCAAAGGGAACGAAAATGATCAGATTGTCACTATCAATTAATAGTTACTATCAAGAAATACTGTCTGACTTTCTAAATAAAATAATGAGTTCTCTTCAGTCTGTATTTGAAACCCAAAACGAAAAACTAAATAGCACTTTGAACGCATTATGCGATGACCTGTGTATATTTAGACAAGAAATACGTGAACTTCTTTCCAAACAAGCTTTCGTAGTGGACGTGTTATCGGTCTATCTAATGAAATTCCCGATCCGTGCGCGCCATTTTGTGTACTAAAACGGGTGAACGACGTAGTAATCTTTGCTATAGTCTCGTGAGTGCATAGTGCGTTTTTAATAAAACATTTATAATAAAACAGCTCCATCGCGCTGCTGTTAATTTGCGGGACGACCTGCCGCACCCCCGCTGCGATAAGAGATAGTCGACGACATAATTGCTGTCCCACTTTCGCACCCGCTTGTGCTACCTGTGCGGACCGTCCCACGTCAAACCCAGTTGTTTATAATAAACAACACTCACCATGCTTCAATACGCCGCTTGTCATTCAACGATTGACGATTACGTTATCTTAGAATGCTGCACCTGCTTACGTTTTTATCATGGCCAGTGCGTTGGTGTTTCGCCCACCGAATTCGAGAAACTCTCTTCTGACACCAAGATGAGTTGGATATTCCCTGAGTGTCGCAGCAAAAAACCGTGCAGTGATAATTCAAATACGCCGGTCCGTCCGTCAACACCTACTAGTAGTGCACACACCGACGCCAATGTGACATCACGCCGTGGAACGCAGGGAACGTCCAAACAAGCAGCCATAATCGGTTCCGTAGCCGCGCAAAGCGACTGCTCCGACTCATGTGTGTCGCGCGTGGAGCTGCGTACCTTTATGCAGGAAGAACTTCGAGGTTTCATTAAGGAATGTATTAGGGAGATAAAGGAGGACTTAAACAGCGAATTGAAAGCTTTTAGGAACGAATTTGGTTCTATAAAGGATTCCATAAATTTTATTAGCGTCTCTTTTGACAAACTAAACACTGAAATTACTACATGTAAAAGCAACATTGAGACGATCTTAAAGGAGAAGTAATGCCTCCGGAATGAATTAAACTCTATCACCAGTCGCTTTAACCAACTCAAACAAATCTCCCGCGCCTCAAACTTGGAAATCCAATGCGTTCCAGAAAGGAAGTCTGAAAACCTATTGTGCATTGTTAAGCAACTTGGTAAAACCGTATCTTGTCCTGTAAATGAAGCGGATATATTTTACTGTTCACGTATTGTGAAAAAGAATCCTGAGAGTCCACGCGCCCTCTCAATTTTAATTATGTTAAACAGCCCTCGCTCGCGAGATAAGCTTTTGGCCGTAACTATGTATAAAGTACAATAAACATCATCCGCAAGATAGACTGAACACCGGGCATCTCGGCTTCGGAACAGAAAAAAAGACTGCCATATACGTAACATAAAATCTGTCACCTGAAAATAAGTATCTCCATGCTTCGGCGCGTGCTCGAGCTAGGGAACTGCACTATATATATGTATGGGTTCGAGGCGGCCGCATTTACATGCGAAAGACGGATACATCGGAATACATACTTGTGCGAAACTCAACAACATTGGAACGGTTATCATAAAAAAAGTAAAGTAAAGTTACAGCCTATATACGTCCCACTGCTGGGCACAGGCCTCCCCTCATTTCTGAGAGGGTTATCATAAGCATAAGTTATCATAAGCTATTCTAAAGTTTCTCAAGCTAAGCGTACAGTTAATAAGGCTTAAAATTCAATACGTTAAACATTTACTATCAAAACGTACGCGGCCTCCGCACAAAAACCACAGAGTTTTATAATAGTGTATTAAGTTCTAATTACGACGTAATTTTTTTATGCGATACATGGCTTAACAGTACTATATACGATGGTGAACTTTTTAGTGAGCGATATCTAGTGTACAGGCGCGAACGGGAGACTAGTGGCTTCCATAGTAATAAACCTGGTCCTGGTGGCGGGGTGCTCATTGCAGTATCCAAACATATCTGCTCTCGTAGGATGTCACATCTGGAAAGCGACTGTGAGGATGTATGGGTGGAATTAGAGATAGGCGGAAGAAGTAATTCCTCTGAATACGTATTATTGTGTTGTGTATATCTTCCATCACTTGAAAATACAAACCGTGTGTTGGAATCAAATGCAAAAACATTAATTATTGGCGACTTCAATTTGGGTAACATTATCTGGGATAAACGTAATACGTCTTCTCCATTCAGTTTTATAACCAAAAGCTCACTAGATAATGCTCTACTGGATTTTATTGCTCTTAATAATCTCACTCAATATAACTATACTACTTGATATTACATAGGTACTTCTTGATCTCGTTCTCTCCAGCACGCTGAAGGTCAATGGTGTGGTGCGTGGTGACTCTCTTCTGAGTAACCCCGACTCTCACCACCCTCCCTTAGTTCTAACATTTTCATATTGTGAACCGCAAAGTTTATTGCCTAACGCTCAAAGCCGAAGATATAACTTTCATAAGACGGACTACGATAAAATCATAACACATTTAAATTCGGTTTCATGGGACCGTATACAATCTTCTCGTTCGGTGGATGTCATGTTAAGAAAATTTTATGCTATTTTAACAGACACGATTACTAAGTACGTTCGAAAATGTAAACCCTCTACAAAAAAGTTTCCAGTATGGTACACAAAGGAACTCATACATCTCCTCAAGGAAAAAAACAAACTTCGTTTGAGGTACCGTAAATACAAAAATCCACTGGACGAACTTGCATTAAAAAAATTTAGCAAAAGATGCACCGAATTAATAGGCACCTGTCATAAAAACTATGTCGCGGATCTGGAGGGAGCACTTTTCCAAAAATCCAAAGTTATTCTGGACGTTCATAAAAAATAAAAAACGTAATAGCAATGCTTACCCTACATCCATGACCTTCGGAGATGACAAAGCAGATAATGGTGACGGCATATGCAATCTCTTTGCCTCATTTTTCGCATCGGTGTATAACACTAGCTCAGTACTGTCTGTGACCACTGTTGACCAAATTTGTACCTCAAACTATCTTGCTAATCTGCACTTCTCACAAGATCAAGTACTCAAAACTCTTGCTGGTCTAGATCGGGCCAAGAGAGCTGGACCTACACGACATACCCCCTTTGTTTGTAATCAACTGCCGCGAAGCGTTATCCTTGCCTTTAACAACCATTTTCAATATGTCTTTAAAAACGGGTACTTTCCCTTCGGTCTGGAAACAGGCATGTATTGTCCCAATTTATAAATCAGGAGACGCAGGATCCATCAGAAATTACAGACCAATATCCATATTGTTTGTCTTCGCTAAAGTTTTTGAATAATTAGTTTGTCCTGTTTTGGCTTGGCATATAAAACAAATAATCTCACCCCAACAATCAGGCTTTTTAACATCTCGCTCTACAGCTACAAATCTCGTTTCGTTTGTGGACTATGTCTCCAAGTCTCTCGATTCCCGCTTGTCTGTGGACACCATCTACACAGACTTCAGTAAGGCATTTGACATTGTAGATCATAACATCTTACTTCACAAAACTCTCAATTTTGGACATCACTGGCAATCTTCTCGAATGGTTCTCTTCATACTTCGGGCAGAGAAAATCGAGAGTTGTGGTAAATGGTTACTCCTCAGAACCATTTCTACCTACGTCTGGCATTCCTCAGGGTTCCCATCTCGGTCCGATCCTTTTCAATATTTTTATAAATGACCTAGCGTCTGTTTTTAAACACGCGACCTGCTTTATGTACGCAGATGACATGAAATTGTCCTTGAAAATCAAAGACCACAGTGACTCACTCCTATTGCAAGAGGATTTGGACCGCATGTCTTTGTGTTGCGTTAAGAACAGACTATTTTTGAACCTCGATAAATGTAAAATTATAAGATTCTCAAAATGTGTAAATGTTCCGACACCTATGTATAATATTGATGGTCATCCTTTGGTAGAAGTGGACTCTGTTCTAGATCTAGGTGTGATTCTGGACAACAAGTTGCGGTTTCATAAGCACGTTGATGGAATTGTCTTCAAATGTTGGGTACACGCCACCAAACAGGTTACAGAGGTGTTGCGTACTTTTAAAGAATTTAAGAGGACCTCTACAAAAATATCCCTGTACGAGTCTTTAGTCCGTTCCAGCCTCGAATACTGTAGTCAGGTCTGGTCTCCATTTTATGACATTTACGTGAAACGCATAGAGCGTATCCAGAAGCGTTTTTGTGGTATCTTTCGTACCAAACTTACAAAATAAAGGATCTACCCTCATACAAAGACCGACTGACGTATTTTAAATTAAGTACCCTGCAACAGCGGAGGCTTTTGCTGGATTTCATGTTGCTACACAAAATCGTTAATGGAACCGTAGACTGTCCATACCTACTAAGTGCAATAAATTTCAAGGTACCTTTTAAGCTAGTGCGTGTCAGCCGATACGTTCCCTTTTCAGTTGAAGGTAGTAAAACTAATTTGGGTCACCACGCCACCATAAACAGGTTACAGAGGCAATATAACCAGCTCTGCAAGACATGTGACGCAAGATTTTTTTCTGATAAGCCTCAAAAATTCAAACGAAAATTTATGCAGTCCTTTACTTTTAACTAACATTTAGACCTAGTTTTAAGTTTATAGTTGTAAGTTTTAAAAAACATATTCGTTGTCCACATTGCATGCCGTGGCAACCTTTAATTAAGACGACACTTAGATATAAACCTTCCTGTAATTTGTAGTATTTACATTGTGTTCGTGTACGTCTTGTTGGTTGTCCTAAATAAATCAAAAAGAATGAAAAACGTCACTATTCAAAAACTATCGGAGCAGCAATCGTCAATCAAAAAAGAGGTCGACCAGTTGATATCAAATAATAATATTAATAATCACAAAATCAATCATGAATGATGCTGAAGAATCACGATCAAATATTAATAATCTTTCTCAACAACTTCGCTTTAAGGAGCAGCAGGGAAGAATAAATAACTTGGAAGTATCTGGGATACCACCCGTGAAGGGAGAGAATCTGATGAGTATTGTCCATAACATAGCAAATAAGATTGAGTTTTCCTTAGCTTCGACAGATATTGATAGCATACACCGCGTGCAGCGTTTTATTCCGAAAAACAAAAAGGACGCAGCCTCGTACAATGGTCAACCCTCACGCGGTTTATCTTCAATACCCAATATCATCGTGAGATTCACGCAAAGACAACGTAAGAGAGAAATGCTTGCTGCTGTGCGCGCCCGGAGAGGTTTAACCACCGCTGATGCTGAATTGGACGGCCCATCTAAACCAAACTTCATAAGTGATCACTTAACACCGGATAACAAACTTTTATATAAGCAAGCTCGGCTTCTTCTCAAAGAAAATAATTACAAGTATATTTTGGTTGTCCGAATGTAAGATTATGGTATGTAAAAACGACACTTCTAAAGCCTTACTAGTATCTTGCCAAGCCGATCTTATGAAAATAAAATGACTAAATTTCTTTCCATCTATCGCCCCACTTTTATTATGTTATTATCCCTTTAAAAATAGTTTAAGGTTTATGAGTACGAAAAGAACTTTTGTCATTAGTCCTAAGTGTTTGTATTTATTACTACATATTTTTTGTGTTGGTGGCTCAATTAATATCATAATAAAAATACTATACTATAAAATACGATAACATTAACCTTTCTATTTACTATCAAAACGTGAGGGGACTACGCACTAAATCGCACTATTTTTTAGAAGCTTATCTTCATGCACAATCCCCTAACGGGGTAGTCAGAGAGAACAGATCGCCAAGTGTCACGATCCTTACATACCTCTTTCGCTTCTTTCAGGTTCATTAACTTCTTCATACATGCACGTCTAGGTATCCGAGTACTCTTGACCCTCCCCTCTTCGAGCAGTTTGCTCACATGGTCTTCGAAAGTTAGTCTCGGTCTACCTCGACACCTTTTAATATTTACTTTCGCTCTATACATTTTCTTCACCATTCGGTCTTCACTCATTCGTTCAACGAGCCCAAACCATTGGAGTACGCCCCTATCAATTTTTGTAATAAGGTCATCTTTGAATCCTGCCATATTGCGAATCTCTTCGTTTCGCTTTCGGTCGTCTAAGGTAACGCCACACATTTTACGAAGAGATCGCATCTCCACTGCATTCAACTTGCTTTTATGCTTCTTCTGGCATACACAGGTTTCGCTGCTATATAACAAAGTCGGTACCAACACTGCATTATGTATTGCAAGGCGTGCACTCTTCACCACGCCTTGCCTTTTTACTAATGCATTCAGGGCACCATTGACTTTGTTTCCGGTAGCGACACGCCTATCCACATCTAAATCACATCTTCCATCCCGGCTGAAAGCACTCCCCCAAGTATACAATTTCATTTACCTGTTCTAGACATTCCTGATTTACCCATATTTCACATTTCGTTCTCTCTTCGTCCTTTTCAAATACCAGAACCTTAGTTTTATTAGCATTCAAACGGAGACCTTTAATTTCACATTCCTCTTTCATACACGTGACTAATGCCTGCAGTTCTGCTTCTGATGGTGCAATAAGCACTGCATCATCAGCATACAGCAGACAATTAACTTTTATGTCACCCAATTTCACACCCAAACAGCTATTTTTCAGCTTCTGTTAACAGCTGTCGAGATACAGTATGAACAGCCAGGAAGACATGACACAACCCTGTTTTACGCCCGCTTGGACGCTAAACATGGGTGACAGGTCATGCCCTACCCCCCACACAGGCTTTACAGTCATAGTAAAGTGACTGCACAGCCCTTAACAATCGATCATCCACACCATATCCCGGCAACAGTTCCCACATTTTCTTCCTTATAACCTTATCAAATGCTTTCTCCAGATCCACAAAAGCACAGAAAATCTTCCGGTTAACACTCAGAAGCTTCTCCGTGATCATGCGGAGAGAAAACATTTGATCCGTGCATCCTCTTCCAGGTCTAAATCCGCATTGTGCCTCCCATAAGAATCTTTCCGATTTCTCTTGCATCCTACGTGTCAAAACCTTCGAGTAAACTTTACTTGCTAAACTGGTCAAGCTGATCGCCCGATAGCACCCGCAGTCAAAATGTGAACCTTTACCTTTATATAAAGGCACAATGACCGCGGATCGCCAATCATCCCGGACATCTCCCGTCCGCCAGCACAAATTGCACAGCAGGTGGAAGCTGTCCCAGACGCGAGGCCCACCATACTTGACCATTTCAGCAGTAACTCTGTCTAGTCCCGCAGCCTTACCACATTTCAAACTTCGAATCGCACGTTCAATCTCTTTCATGCTGATGACCTCAGTGTCATCGAGGTCCGTGTCTGGCGTGCCAGTCACGGCGTCACCCCCGGATCCTTCACTAAGATCATGACACGCATACATTTCTCCATAAAATTCACTCCATCGCTGCATGACGTCCGATTTTTCTGAGAGGACGTCATTGGTTCTCGAAAGCACTTTGTTCATTCTTAAGACTGTCGCACCACTCCGGGACCTTCCAACCTCTTTCCAGAAGAGTTTGGAGTTTTCCCTAAAGTTGTGCGACAACCTCTCGTCCGCTTCTATTCTACACCTTTCACGTACTTCCTCAATCAATGTTTTCGCATGAATTTTCTGCAGCTTATATCTTTCTTTCATCTTCTCTCTCATATGCTCATCGTTACTAGAGGCCAAGTAGTCTAACTATGCTTTTTTCTTCTTTTTTTACAGCTTCTCTCACTTCATCATTCCACCATGCATCTCTTCTTTTACTACTACCTCTTTTTGTCGTACCACATACTTCTTCCGCTGCACTTACCATTCCATCCCTAAGGTTCTGCCAAATTCTCTCCACAGATTCTTTCCTGCCATTGATGGTGTCAAGCTTTTCGGCTACCCACGTGTGATATTTGTCCCTAGTATCCGCTTCCTGAAGCTTCCAGCTTCGGATGCGACAGACCGACTGTGGCTCTGTTACTGCCGTCCGGTAGCGCCAACCCGCGAACAAACCCCTAAATCTAGTAATTACTAGATAATGATCCGTTCCCAGGTCAGCACCCCTGAACACTCATGTATCCATCACCTGTTTTCGCAGTCGGTCATCCACCAGGAACAAATCAATCATACTTCTCTCATTCTTTCTTTCTCTAGTGTACATATGGATTTTCCTGTGATTAAACATAGTGTTTGTCACAAGAAGACCCTTTTCCTTGCATACAGCCAGTATAAGCTTGCCAGCATCATTAACCCTTTTATCGCCAAACTTTCGAAGCACCGACTCGTATCCTGGTCGAGCGATACCTACCCATCCATTCAAATCACCACATACAACAGTTCTTTCGTTTCCCTTAACCAAATCTAGAATTTCTCTTACATTCTCCCAAAACTCCTCCAGCTCAGCCCTGGACGACGAAGCTACCGGCGCATAAACAGCCAAAAGGAATAACTTCGTCAGTCCCATTTTGAAGCGAACCCAGAGAAGTCTTGAGTTCACAACATTCAGTCATAAGATCGACCAACCGGGACGACAACAGCACTCCCACTCCCTGGCAGGCGTTCTCGCTTTCCGGGACTCCGGACCATATAGCTAACGTCCCGCCAGGGAGTTCTTCAGTATCACTGCCTTTCCGTTTGGTCTCCGACATCTAATTCTCTTTCTTTCATTATTTCGATCAACTCATTCGTCTTATCTCTCATGCCCCCTCTAACATTCCACGTGCCAACTCTGCACTCCGTCCTCCACCTTCCGCCGTGTCGGGCTGTGCGTGACGGGTGGCGGTCCCCATCGCCGCTTTGCGCGCTGCATTCCACACCAACGGGGACGAGCTGGTGTGCGTCGCCTTGGGGGAACGCCCTAACCCTCGTTTGCATGGGTGCGCAGCTGTGTAGAATTGCAGCCCTGAAAAGGGCTGGCAGGGGTCGCGACGAGCACGCTTCTACAATGACCCTCGTTTTTTAGAAGCTGTTCTTTGTAATAAATATGATGTAATATGTGTAACAGAATCTTGGCTTAATGATAATTTTCATAACTGTGAGTTCTTTGATAACCGGTACGAGATATATCGATGCGATCGTAACTTAAGGCCGAATACGAAGAGAACTGGCGAAAATTAATGTATTTCTCTTGACTAGAACTTTGACCTGAAGTAATTCTAAGCTTTAAAACATTTTTGTAGGTTTGTTCGGGTCCTTCACAATGTCACCGTCATTTTAAAATAAATGAATATACCAACAAATAAAAGAATGTTAAGAAATGATATATAAAATTATTGTTCTTCCAAAACTCTGTGAATTTTAATTTAGGAAAAATTCTTTTACGTAAAAATATTTGTATTGTAATTCCGAACGTACCTGCTATCTTTATTTTCGATACAAAATATTATTTATTAACATAATTTGTTTTAATTAAAAACGCCTAATAATAATATCGTATATTGCCAGATAAAAGTTTGCCGTAATAAATTACCAGGCGCTTCGACGTGTGACGTATGGTAACAACAGTCGATGTGTCTGTAGCGAAAATCGTTAATTTATTGTTTTATACGCGTTTAAGTGTCTATAAATGTAAATATGGGTAGGAAAAGAAATAAATGTTACCTAAGTGGTAAAACAAAGAGAGTTTATCGCATGAACGCCGCTTGAATGTTGTATTTTGAGGTTAATACTTATATTTAGCAAGGTAATTTTTTGTTTGAGGCTGCCTAATTGGTTGCATTTTTACTCATTTACATTAGCCAAACTGATCATTTATACTTTTCTAGTTTCAAGTGAGAAACACTAAAAATTTAAAATATCAAGGAAAAGAATGTACAGAGTAGTGCAAGCACAGAGACCGCAAATAATGTCAGTCAATGTATTGTCCGAAAGCATGGGGTAAAAGTACATAATTAAGAAAAACCGAAATACTTCGGATGTGAAGTGATTGACCAGTCGGAGTAGTCTTGTGAGAATTTACATACACAGTACCTATCCCCACTATGGGGCAATCACCGACTTTTTTAGTTTTTTTTCTTTATTATTTATGCAATTTGCATTACGGCATCTTGTAAGACTCACAAGAACAAACATTTTCAGTTATATGAGATTCATTACGTACGATGCACCAATTAAGAAAAAAAATCGCTATCAATTCAATAACTTTTCGAACAATATTTTATAACGAATAAAGTACAGAATTTATAATCTATTGGAACTAATATTATAAATAAGAAAAATTTATTTAAGAAGTAAGCAATGCTCTAAACTCAGTGGATCGGGAAAAGGTATTCAAAGCTCAAAAAAAGGTGTATTCGAGCAATCAAAAATCTACACTGGACTGACAGCTGTAAACCACATTTTAAAGAGCTGCAAATTCTAACTTTTCCCTGTCTTTTTATCTATGAGACGGCTGTGTTTGTCCATAGAAACCTGCCACTGTTTGAAAATTTAAATAATAGAAGGTATCCTCTGAGATTAAAAAGTTCGACAATCAAAGTCAGCAATAATGCGAAAAAGTATATTTTGCCTATCCATACCTATATATAATAAAATACCTAATGACATAAAGAAAATAAATAATATACAAAGCTTCAAAAAAATCATTAAAAACATTATTAATTACTAAATCTTACTATTCTATTAATGAATACCTTAATGACATAGAAATTAAATGATTGTTTTGGTATACATAATAGTATAATATTTATATTTGATTTGACATACCACATATTATATATTTGACATGATATTATGATAACCCGATGACCTCAGACAAAATATTTATTTTGTCTGAGCCGATGACATTGACATTTTTGATTTTTGTTTTTTTTTTTTTTTTTTTATATATAGTTTACTTACGTGACATTAGCTTAAGATGCAGTATTTATTGTTGACTCGTGTATTTAATAATAGTAATAATAATTTGAAAAGATGACATTTTTATTTACTTCACCTTTTTCTTTTTTTTTCAATATAAACGTAAAGGCGCCATTACGAAATGTGTTATGTGTCATGGGTATCATTGCAAGACGCTTTTCACTTATAATATATAACATTTTTGTGAATATTTAATACCACCTACAAATATGATTATTGTATTTTTATAATTTGCAATCAATTTTAAAAGTATTCCATTTTGCTGTTATTGGCTATAACGTGAAGAAATATATTTGTACACCACACTGTGGTAGAATACACGGTACCTACTGTAAATTTTTATAACACCTAACTCACTGTATTCACAAATAAATAAATGAATTTGAATGAATTTGAATTTGCTCTCTGTGTTGTTCATTACTCTGCATCTGAGCTAGTTCAGTCAAATATAATCAAAGCCCGTACGGCTTTGATTATAGGTATTATACATGTCTATATAAACAAAGCGTAGGTACTGGCGGCGCGTGGTTTGCTGCGAAACTAGCAAGGTCATTCGCGTCGTATTCGGCCTTAACTCCTAGCGGACACGGGCGCGGAGGTGGAGTAATAGTAGCGGCGCGCCGCGATCTTTGCACAACGCACCGAACTGACATGCGCGCGCCACCGCCCCATAGAGTAGTGTAATATGTATATAGGGAAATGCACCGCCCGCTGAAGAAGTATGGGTGACGGTGCCGCTTCACATTCACTCGTGTCCCACCACCTTAACTCCTCGCTCCCATAACGCATCTCGCTCCTTACATATAATATCGACGTATATTCGACGTATATCACGAATTGTTGTTGAGTTGTTTTTACGATAGAGTTAGTGACTTTATAATTCGTAATTCTGATGGTGTATTTCTCATACTCGGCGACTTCAACGTAAGTCAAGCTCATTGGTCTTATAACACATGTACTAATTCCTTAGATATACTCACAAATAACGATAGCTTAGCTTATCTTACAGCTGACTTTATGAGTTAATCCTTATTATCGCAACACGATAATCAACGTAACGTAAACGGCAGGCTTTTAGATTTAGTTTTTAGTAATAAAACTTGTGAAGTATCATCTTGCAAAATTCCACTTGTTACAGAGGACCCTCATCATAAGGCATTAGAAATTGATTTTAAACTAAGCTTTGCTCCTACACTGAACCCATGCAGAAGTACAAAAAAACAGTATCACAAAGCTGACTTCGTATCTATAATAAAACCGGCCATGAGCGTGTCGGGCCACGCTCAGTGTAGGGTTCCGTATTTTCCCGTCCATCACAACAAGTGTTCCCACTTATGAGTTTAAAGGTGGGTATCCATTATGTTCGCGCTCCAGCAGCGCTCCGCGCTCCTGCAACTGCTCCCGGTAGTGGGTACTGTTGTTTCCATCCAAGTTCAAAATGCTTTTTCCTAGAAAGTCCTTATAAAGTTCTACTTTTCAGATTTTTTTCATATTTTATAAACTTATGGTTCAAAAGTTAGAGGGGGGACACATTGTTTTTTTACTTTTAGAGCGATTATTTCCGAAATTATTCACATTATCAAAAAATGATTTTAGTAAACCCCTATTCATTTTTAAATACCTTTCCAACAATATATCACACGTTAGAGTTGAAATAAAAAAAAATCACTTCCCACTTCACATATAGCAGGGGCTACCCTAATAAAAAATTTTTTTCCAATTTTTATTTTACCGGCGTCGGCGCGATTGATACACATATTGGTACCAAATTTCAGCTTTCTAGTGCTAACGGTCACAGAGATTAAGCGAGGACGGACAGACGGACAGACAGACATGGCGCAACTATAAGGGTTCCTAGTTGACTATGGAACCCTAAAAAAGGCCTTAAAATCTATTAACTGGGAAGAAAAATTTAGTTATATGACCGATGTGGAATACATGACAAACTACTTTTATAATTCTTTAGATGATATTCTGAATAAATATGTTCCTGTTTGTAATTTCAATTGTAATTTAAAATACCCAGTGTGGTATACTAAGCCCCTTGTTAAATTATCGAAGGAAAAATGTAAATACCATAAAAAATGGAAGGTATACGGCAAAATGAGTGACTATTAAACATTTTCATTATTAAGAAGCAGATTTAAAAAAAAATGCTGCGTGACTGTTATAAAAAGTTTATTGAACTTTCCCAAAATAAAATAAAAACACATCCGAAGTTTTTATGGTACTTTTATAAAATCGAAAAATACCACTAGAGATTTTCCTGAAAAGATGTTGTACAAAGGTAAATTTATTTCTGGTGGTATAGATATTTGTAATGCCTTCAATGAATATTTCCACTCCGTATTTACAACCGTCAGCAATGTTAGTCACAAAGATTACCTGAGTAATCAAAGTGCACATACAACTTTAGATATAAATTTAACTGATATAAGCTTTGACTTAGTTCTTAAAGAATTACAAAAAGTTAATATCAATAAAGGCGCGGGTTCAGATTCTATTCATCCTCTTCTTATTTCGAAATGTGCAAATGAACTCGCAGTGCCGGTAACGTTATTTTTCCGCACATCTGTCAAAAATGGAGTGTTCCCGAACATATGGAAATACTCTTTAATAACGCCTATTCCAAAAAATAATAACAACGACATAGTAACCGAGTATAGACCTATCTCGAAATTATGTGTCTTGGGGAAGGTCCTTGAGAAAATTATTACTACTTACTTATCGCTCTCTGCTCGTCAATATATATCCCAACAACAACATGGATTTTTCAAGGGCAAAAGTGTTGATACGAATATGATAACTTTCACGGAATATTTGCGAAGAGCCACGGATGACAATCTACGAATGGATGTCGTGTACACTGATGTCTCTAAAGCCTTTGACAAAATTAACCATAGTTTACTATTTTCAATTGAATTCAATTGAATCGTACATAAAAATAGAAGTCAAGCTGTATGTATTAAGGGATTCACCTCAAAATTTCTACCTGTACCTTCAGGTGTTCCTCAAGGATCTCATCTTGGACCGCTCCTGTTTTCCTTATATATTAACGATATTGGACTAACATTAAATGAGAGTCAACATCTTCTTTACGCTGATTAGAAAAATATTGTGTTACTAATCAATTATATCTTAATACTGACAAATGTCATGTGCTATCTTTTTACGTAAAGTCAACCAAATAAATTTTGAATATTGTCTGAATGGCATCATTCTAAAAAGAGTAACTACAACAAGAGATCTTGGCCTAATCGTAGACTCAAAATTATCTTTTAACTCTCATATAGGCCATATTATAAGTAAAGCTTTTCGAAGTTTGAGTTTTATTTTAAGAATAACAAAACCATTTAATAAGTGTATAACTCTCAAACTGTTATACTTTTCTTGTGTACGCTCAATCCTTGATTTTTGCAGCACGGTATGGAGCCCCTCTTATCAAATACATATTGAGAGAATAGAAAAAGTACAAAAAAGTTTTTGAAATCCCTTAACTATCGTTACGGTATTGAAAACGAATCATATAATGAAGCTTTGTGCAGACACAAAATGTTATGTCTTTTTAACAGACGCAAAATGTTTGACATTATTCTTCTATATAAAATTCTAAATTCATTAATAGATTCACTAATTCTTTTGTCTATGTTTTCACTTCCAGCAAGCGTTCGTCTTCCAGTGCGCTCCTTACGTTCGTTACCACTATTCATTCCTCCACGGTTTCATAAAAACTATACACGTAACTCTTATATATGTCGTTCCACCAACATGTATAACATTTTTCAGAAATAGATCTTTTTATCACTAGTTCTAATCTTCTTAAAACAAACTTAAAAAAGTTTTTGTAGTAAAATTTGTTGTCCGACTATGTTGTCTCACAATGTTAAGAATATGGTTTGTTAATGTATATTTATTGGCACTACTTGGTCTTTTTTTGTCACGTGTAAATGTAAATGTAAACTATATATTAAGAAATATGACTGTTTGTTGCCTAAATAAATGAAAAAAAATATTATTCATGTTTCATCAGTATGTAATTTGTATCTAAATATAATTTCCAAAACACACGATTTCCAAAAAAAACCAAGGAAAGCTCGGTCAACCAGGTACTGTTAAAGTCGCCCGCCACGTATGCCTGTATCCTGTATGTATGTTCGCGGTAAAATCAAAAATTACTGTAGTATGTAGGCATATTTATGGAAATACTAATTCATGAGGAAGGCTTAGGTTTATAATTTATGGATATTTTTTTTCAATTTAGCTAATGTTATGACGCTTTTTGTTGATTTAGTAGAAAAAATCGTAATTTCTCAGGGCTTCAATGGTGGGGGCTGCGTAAATAAATAAAGTTATAAGTGGTATAATAAAAATTCCAAATAAAAACAATTTTCTTATGATATATTAAAATTTTCTTGCAAAAGCTTTAAAAATACACTTAATAAAACTTCAGTTTAAGTGAATCGCTTGTGTAACAAATAACAAATCTTTGCCGAATGACCTACCTATACCTAACCTTCATCTAAAAGTAAAATATCTAGATTAAAAAAGTGTATCGCAAACATTTTTACCAGTAGTTTATTTTATACAAATGTTTATCTTAAGTAAACAAGCGGTAAAGTTAAAAAATTTGTAGAACCAATTTCAATATGCTTAAATAAAATGAAAACATCAATGTAGTCGAAGTCAATGAAATAGGCATTATTTAGGATAACTCAAAAACTACTGGTCAGATCTTGATTAAATTTATATGGAAACACATGTGAAGTACCATATTTCAATAAAAAAGGATCATCAAAATCGGTTTAGCCAGAAGCCAGAAAAAGTTATAAACACATAAAAAATACAGTCGAATTGAGTACTTTTTTGAAGTCTGTTAAAAACGATCAGGTGCATTCCCCATTAAGACTATATTATGGCTAACCTCTATGTACTACCTACTTTGCTAGTGGTAATTGTGCGTTCAAGATGTATCAGGCTATCCGGTCACATGAAGCAGCAGCGAAGCGGTACAATTGCTTCATAACAATCTCAGAAATGAGAGGAGGCTTGTACCTAGTTGGTTACGGCTTATGTTTAGTACGGTGGCACTCATTATTTGCAATAATGTAATCAATTCATTCATCATTAAAAAAAATTAAAAAGCTATATTAAAAAATAGCGCCTGCAAAATTATAATAGCAATAGTTACCGCTCGTTAACAATCGACATAATTGCTGTAAAAAATTTTGCAGTATTGCTGTAATACCTAACAGCATAAGTTTCCAATATAATATCTTCTATTTTATACGTGGTGGAACCACGCTGCAGCTATATTATGGTTACAGCATGGGTGAGTCCACGCTCTCGTAAAATAGCAGCTTAATACTGCTGTGTTTCGTATGGTGATTGTAGAGATCTGGAGACCCTTTTTCTCCAAACGAGGCATTCCATCTTGGCCCTGCGCAGGGTGACAGCGCATCTGCGTTTTGATTCTTAATCGAGGTTAAATGTAGATGTATGGTCTACGGGCCACAGCATTCACTTGCCGTCGGGTGTGTGTGTCCGTTTGTCACGCTTATTCTATAAAAAAAATACTACAAATGTAACAATCTAACGGTAACTATGAAAATGTACAGTCGTTGTGTTGCAACAACATTTTGTTTCAATATTTTATTGTTCGTTATACATAATATTATGTATTTGTATTCAACCTCTACATAGTTCTAAATGAAACGATACAGGTATTGAAGTGTACTGCGCGGAGAGTGATCGTAGATACTCTTTTCGTGGTAGAGCCACGCTGCAGCTGTATTAGTTGCACCACGAACGGGTCGGCTCAACCGGGGAAGGACCACGCTCTCACATAATACCAGCGTAAAATAGCAGCTAAAGTCTGTTGTGGTTCGTATGGTGAGTGTAGATTACCTTTTATAGTGGAAACGAGCATCTAGATAAATGTAGATGTCTGTGGGTCACAGCTTTCATTTACAATCAGGTGGACTGTGTGCTCGTTTGTCACCCTTATTGTATATAAAAACGAAAACGCTGATTACCCTCTCCGCAATATAATAGGACTTCCTCAACTTATTATTTGTTTTTTTATCTTACATGTTTTTATTACTTAAATGCAAGTCTTAATATTACTTAATTACTATTTGATTCTAATTGTCCGTAAGAAAAATATTTTAAGTGTCACAAAGGCCAGTCATATCGCTAAACGCAATTCCTTCCAGGCTACGTTTTTTAATTCAAAACAATTTCATATTTTCTATTTTATTTTCTACATGATTATAAAGTGCTTCCTAATTTATAAACGATATTTAATATCCAATTGCAGAGTATTCTCCTTGATGTGTGACGTTATATTCGTATCCACGTCAACGCATAAATGTGTGGAAAGGTTTGCAAGACAATCGACCGTTCCAGTACTGTGCATGAGATCACGTACGCATGCGAGTTTACAAGCGTTGGCGACGGTGATGTCGGTGATCGTCAGTATATTTTATTATATTATTACCTACGTCATCGTTAAATATTATTTTCAATCTAACATGGCCGAGGACTATTCGTTCGTTAGTGATTCGTTCTTTTCGGATACTCATAAACTTCCCCATAACAACATAAAAAAAGACAGTTACATAGCCCGGCAGATCAGTAGACTGAAGTGGCTTTGGGACGATGGAAAGGGCCGACAATTGATGAGGAAGAAAGGTTCTCGAGTGGCAATTTCGTGTTGGCAATAGGCATAGAAATATTACTATTATATATCTATGGCAATAGGCGTCCCTCCACTAGATGGACCTGATAAAATACGTAGGTAGTGGTAGTGGATGCAATTAATGGGGAAGGCCTATGTTTAGCAGTACACTTGTGTTGGATGTAGTGATGATAGTGATAGTGGTAAATATTATAAACTTGAAGAAAGCATTTTTATTTATATTAAAAGTACAGTAACAGTTTTTATGTGTTAGAAATACAAGTTCCCTCAAAATATTTTCTTTCATTTCCATGCACATAATAAATCAGCGCTTAGTTGCAATTTCAGTAGGTCCGACGGGGATCTAACTCGGAATACTTGCGTAATATGAAATTTAGAAAAGCTCCAGGCTTACGAGAGTGATGTTTCAGATAAAGTAAGTTACTAAGCTACTAAAGCGTAAGTCATTAAACTACATAATCGAGCGACAATCGGACCCAGAACGACTGTACTAGATAGTCTAACAGCTGATAGCGTTCTAACCACAGAGTACTTTGTAAGTTCTAACAAATGTATCGCTTGGTCTTCCATCGGGGCGGCGGGAAAATACAAAAAAATTAGAGGAAGTAATAGCGGACGCGAGTTGTCTACATTTTCAATTTGACTGAAAACTGTGTTAATTTCTTCGTAAGTTAATATCTACGATGCAATATATTAGTAAAGATGCGATTTGACTGATTCAATTAACGGTTTCCATGATCCAAAGTGAGGCTCACTAGGCGGTGTTTTTATATTTCTTACCAATTTTTCCCAGATATAGCATATACTAAGATAAGTTACGGTATGTGAACCGTGTGGTATCGGTGTAAGAATTTCCACTAACCCATAACGTCCCGTGGGTGTAGCAAAAGGCAATAAAGGGAAACATAAAGAGAAGATGGACGGCGACGACGAAGATGGAAGCAATATTATCCTGATAACTACCCAAAATAATAAAAAACTCCAGTCACTATCCGATACGCGTGACAAATATGGCAAAATCCCCCCTATGAGGCCATCTATAGAATTTTATAGGTTGTAATCAATAAGTTATATGTATTACCACAGAATAAATAATAGTACTACGTACAGAAGTTTCACTCTTTTAATGTTGACTGCTTGCCGACATTTAATAGCCTACATAATTGTTATTAATTAGATAAATCGCGCAAGCAAGCTAAATAAAACTTTATCGCTGCGCGAGAGTGTCCGTATTACTTTGCACATTTTCCTCTTCCTGCGTTACGGTGGACTTTCCGTTGTTATGGAGGGATGTTAATAAAGAGTAACAAAATACATAGCGAAATATTAATTAGGTTACTTAGGTGAAATACCTATTCTGACTATGATCGACAGACCATATTTTCGCACCTACGTGAGTTCTACGATGCCTAACGCATGCAACTTGCTAGGCCATTCGTCGGGAATCGCAAAGCTTGGCTCGGAAGGAAAAGGTAGATAGTGTAAACAACAAATAAACTTGAAATACGATTCCTAACAGAAATGTAATCGTATTCTACTTAGTTAAAAATTTTGTTGGTAAACAAAGTTTTGATTTCAGTGTTTTGTAACAGCTTAAATTTTTTTAATATAAAAGGCAAGTATATGTATGTAAGTAGATACTTGGATAGTGAAGTAAATTTCCACTTAATTTTGTAATAAAGTTCGTAGATATTAAATAAATTATTACTTAATTCTTTTTTGCTATAAATACCTATGTAACATTAAAATTAAATAAATTCACGTTTCATAACTTCCTACTAAAATCCTTCGGTAATAAAGAATGATATATCTGAAATATTTTTTTGGTCATTTAACGTCTATCCACTCAACAATTATAGTAGAACGACGTTTTGCCATGTTAAAATTTATTAAATAATGGGTAATATACATAATATATAACTAGTTCTTAAATTACATTAAAACTTTTGAACTATTTCATCCTATAATTATATATACTAATATACTAAACACACAGATTACCTCCTAATAGATTCCGCATACAGGGCCACAAACGCGCGCAACACATACTTGCTGTAGCTAGCATATGAAGTGACGCTAATAATCACGATATCATTGTCGACCAAGTTTGTGACCCGTAGGCACGTCCGAGTTTTTGAAAATTTAAAAATAATTTTGTATCCAAAATACATTACAAATGACTTCCTATGCAGTGAAATGACGTGGCAAGTCACCTAAGACATCCAGTTATCAAAAAGATGGCATAATATTTCATCAGTAAGTAAATTTTATTCCCATCACGTTAACCTATTTCAAATGCATCGGAATTCAACTTACACTGGATATATAATGTTGCAAAGTGATATCATTTGAGCACCCGTTGATGTCTTTTTGAAATGTCCCTTTCACTCATTACGTAAATTAAAATAGTTGTCTTTGTCTAACGAAAGCACATGTATCGATAGTGTTGTGATTTATAAGTCGATATTTGCTTGGTGATCGTTTTTTTTTTTTTGTAGTAATTATTTTATACAAATAGTGGCGTATAATTGTGGTATCTATATGTTATAGGTTTCCTAAATGCCCCGAAAGGAAAAGATGTGGATCGACGCTACATGTCGAGGGGACCAATGGTTTCTCACCAAAAATAGTGTTTTATGCTCAAGACACTTCACGGAAGACAATCTTCATATTATGAAAAACCGTAGAAAGCTGTTCAGTCACTGAAGTTCATGTAACACTAGAATAACATTAATCACATTATAACTTTCACTTGTTTTATGGTTTATAAATCCGTTAAAACTAGTTTAATTTCGACGTGTAACATTCGCCTAAATATTAGAATATCACGTTTCAATCCACCACTTAATGCTATTACTTATTGTGTAATCACCATTCCTCTTTCGTCCGAGATCGCGTTACAAGCAGACGTGTTTTTGTTTTTATTTTTTAAACCTAATAATAGTTTCACATAATTGTACACCTTATATGAATGTAGGATAACGAATAAAACTGTGTAACATACATTCGTACATTCGAACTCAAGCTGATCGCCGTAGCCGCTTCGTCGCTGTGTTCTCCCCGACCCGCACACCTCGAGGGAAAGAGTTGGTTGCATAATTGCTTTCCTTATCATCGATCAACGCTACGAACTGCTACGACGCGCTAATTACTGCTGGCTGCAATTTCTTCGTAACCAGCGCTACGAAACACCTACGCTGTTGAACTGTGGTGAGCTACAAACTTTACTTTTACTTCGCGACTAATTACATTTAATTAACAATGCCATTAAAACGCACTCCACCGCCTCAAAAATCAGTTTCGGATTCTAATCTCGACGACGTGGGCCTAAGCGACAAAGTGGTAATAGAAAAAGAATCACAGAATAATAAGTTAAGACAGAAACGTAAGCGGGAGATCGAAGGATCTGGATTTATGGACGAAATTCGCAGTTTATTTAATAATTTCACTGAGCAACAAAATAATAAACTAGAAAGCCTACAGTCTGCCATTAAAGATATTAAAACACAGAATTCTGAAATTACGGCCACGATACAATTATTATCGGATAAATATGATGACTTTCGTAAGGAGTTGGATCTGTTAAAACATGAGCGTAAAGAACAACTCGCTTATATAAAAATACTTGAAAACCGGCTTGATAATTTCGAAAATAACACGTGCGCTGCAAAAATTGAAATACGTAATATTCCTAAAATTTCAAATGAGTCAAAACTAGAACTTACTAGGGTGGTACAGAGCATTGGAGATCTTATAAATACCCCAATTCTAACGACGGATATAAAAGATCTACATCGAGGATTCGCCAAACCCCATTCGCCTAAACCTATCGTGGTCGAATTTGTATCCGTCCTTAAGAAGGAGAGTATATTAAAATCTGTTAAAGCCTATAACAAATCTGGGAGTGAAAAGAAACTTAACACATCACTTCTGAAATTGGATGGCCCTTCAGTGCCTATTTTCATCTCTGAAAGTCTCACTTTCAAGGGTAAAAGATTATTTTTCCTCGCTCGCAACTTTGCTAAAACACATGGATATGCTTTCTGTTGGTCATCTTATGGAAAAATATACTTGCGGAAGAAGGAAGGAAGCCCACAAATAAGAATTAATGAAGAAGCAGATCTTGCAAAGCTAAAGGAAGCCAACATATGACTATCATTTCAGTTTATAGTGTATATAATAAGAAAAATGTTTTTACTACTAATTATTCAAATAACGTATTGTACTAGCCTAGATTATTCATTTTTTTATCTTGTTCTGTACACATTATCTTATTACTTTTTTAACTACTCTACACTTTACATGCTAATGATACTCCTTGATATTTATAACTCCATAACATACCACTACACACTTACACAATACACAACCATTACTTATAAAAATCTTATTTATATAGTTAATAACATTGCTCTCAACTTATTACTCTCTCTCATCAATTTAATATACTTAGTAGAACTATTTAAACTAGAACCTAAATGCCATATAATTTATAAAAATGGATGAAGATATAGGAGATGAACTTGATCAAATTTCTGTATCTGAATCTGCCATATGTGAAGTTGAGCAAACTAAACTATTGCTACATGGCCAACCCAATAGTATTATTATTATTACTCAAAATATTCGCAGTATCAATAAGAATTTTGACGGTTTCACAGTATTATTGAAAAGACTTGAGGTTGACTGTGACATTATTATTCTGACCGAAAGCTGGCTTGGTTCTGATCCTTTATTGCCTAATTTACATGGATATAGTAGTCATGCAACAACAAAACATGCATTGCAGAATGACGGAATCGTGGTATATGCTAAATCTGATATCAACATTACTTTTGAAGAACCGACATTTCTAGAAGGAAACTGTCTTGTTATGAAACTCGGTCACGAAACTGCAATTATAGCTATATATCGTTCGCCTTCATACTGCAAATTGGACTCTTTTAATCTCAATCTTAACGTTATTTTGTCAAATTTATCAACTTTTAAAAACATATCAATTATAGGTGACCTAAACATAGACATTAGACCAGAAAATAGAGATAAAAGAGCTCACGATTATCTTAATCTTTGTGCTAGCCATGGTTTATTACCTGCCCACACTTGTCCAACAAGAGAAAATAAAACGTGTCTCGACCACGTCTTGCTCAAAACAAAAAAGCCAGCTCTTACATTGATGATTACTTCTACATTAACTGACCATCAAGCAGTACTCCTGTGCTTAAATCAGAATGAAATTAAAAAGTCCTCTTTAAAACATAGAACTAAATTAAATCATGAAGGATTACTTGCGGACATGGGTAAAGACTTTGAAATAATATATAAGTCAAATGACGCTAACTTTTGTACAGAATTTTTAGTTACATCTTTAAAAACTGCAATAGAACAAAATACAAGCATAGTCTTTACATCTAGACGATTAAAAAACATTAAGCCATGGATAACCCCCGGCCTAATAAGATGTATGCGTAATAGGGATCAAATGCATCTGAAAGTAAAACGTGCACCAGAAAATATAGTACTTAAAATCACATATACACGATACAGAAATTATTGCAATAGTCTATTAAAAAAGCTTAAAAGAGAGCATGAGAAAACTCAATTAGAATTAGCGGGTAAAGACAGTAAAAAAAGTGTGGGAAGCCATTAAAATTATTACACACACATCTAAGCAGAAATCATCGTCTCAGGAATTACTGAAAACTGACTGTATTAAAGACTCCTTAAATAGTATTAATAATTTCTTTGCAACTGTTGGGAAAAACATCGCAGTAAAAAATATTGTAGAAATACAAGAATTATCACAAATTTACCTTGATACAACAAGAGAATCGT